>OY720431.1:74908860-75276360 GCA_963082735.1 Pocota personata
AGCAGAAACAACAGCAACAACAACCGCAGCAGAACCAACAGCAACCGAAGACGACGGCAAAAGCGAGGGTACCGCCAATAAATACCTACAAGGTGGAGTTGAAGGATACCATCGAACTATGTAAGTCGGCCATAGGAAATAATTTTTCCATTAAAAGATTAAATGAAAACAGACATGCTATCCACTGTAATACAGTGGAAGATTATAAAAAAATTAAGCAGTTACTTAGGGACACGACGACGGAGTTCTTCTCCTTCACCCCGAAGGGGGAAAAGCGGCAAACAATGCTGCTGAGGGGATAGACCCGTCTACTGATCCGGAGACGCTCCTTGCGCTGCTTAAAGAGAAAGAGTGCAACGAGCTCGAATTCGTAGGGGTCAAGCCATTCACCACAGCTAAGGCAAAAAGGGAGAAGCGGAAATTGCCGTTTTTCCTGGTTCAGCTTTCACCCAATAGCAAGCTGGATGGTCTAAGGAGTATTAAAGTCCTAGACTACCAGGTTGTCGCATGGGAAAAATTAAGAAGGAGCGAAAACATTTTACAATGTGTTCGCTGCCAAAGGTTCGGTCACGCCGCGTCGAACTGCGAAATGCAGCCTCGACGTGTTAAGTGTGGAAAGAACCACAAAGCAGAGGAATGCACTCTGGGTAAGGATGGAGTGGCAGATAAGAGCAGCTCTCGTGTGCTTTATGCAGGAACTCGGGACACACCGCAAACTATCGGGGTAGTCCTAAGTTCCAGTATATTAAGAAAGTAAATCTGGTTCGGCAGGAGAAGGTTGTAGTGAAACGTCCATCTGCTCCAATTCAAACACCATCCGTGACTCCCCAAGTGACCTACGCCCAAATGGCGGCAGGTCGGGGAAACGCGGAACAGAAAAGACCGAAGGTTGCTTCTCAGGCCCCAGCGCCTAGAGCACCGAAGGCTCAATCTGACTTGCTTACCATCTTGCTCTCTATCCAAGGGCAGATGGAGCAGCCTACAGGAGTAGGCGAAGCGGGTGGACCAGATCTACGCACTTCTGCCGGGCTTAACGCACCTTCAGTCGTAATGGGTACGAACATGGAGGAGCAATCCTTGAAGACCCTTGCTTTGAATGTGAATTCACTGATTAGGATCGAGCGAAGAGCCGTATTGTTTAAGTTGCTTGGAGACCAAACCCCTGATGTGCTTATGGTTAGCGAAACAAAGCTATCCCAGAAGCACAAATTGGGGCACAATAAATACAGTATTGTCAGAAGAGACCGACCCAAATCTACACAAGGAGGAGGTGTTGCGATCTTCATACGCAAACAATTGCAATTTAAAGTAATGTACAGCGGTGAAGTGCGAAGGTTCCAGGAGCTGGAAGCGTGCATCGTGTGCATCCCTCTCCGTAGTGGAAAGAGGATGTACTTGGTCGCACTCTATGCACCTGAAGCTACTCAATCTACTTTATTTATTTCAGAGCTCGAGACACTTTTTCGATTCCTAAGGCTGGAGTCGGGGGAGAATTATTTCATCATGGCCGGAGATCTCAATGCCAAACATAGAGATTGGGGAAACAACACACCTAATCCTAGAGGGAACCTACTATTCAATTGGTGGGGTCGGCACAGTGTCGAGTATAAACTCGATTTGAAAGCAACAGATAGTCCGTCGTTTCCTAGAAGTGGCTCTTATCTGGATCTTATGCTGTTCGACGTACGGTTACAACTGACCGACATGGACCGACAAACCATAAACTGCCTGCACACATTTGTGTATGACAGTGACCATTGCGGACTCGGTGCCGTAATAACGATTCCCAACGAAATTGCGGAGTTGGAGGAGTTTGTCCAAACGTACCCCTACAATTATAGTAGGACGCGTTGGACTCGCTTCTCCAGAACTTTAACAAGAGCACTCTCCTCGAACTCGCTCTACCCACCGTCCAATAGGAATCTGTCAAACGAGGAGATTGACTGGTACCTAAAACAAATGGATGAGACAATAAAACGAACTACGGACAGTACGATACCTCGGTATCAACATACTGACAAGGCAGACATATTCCGCAATGCAACAATTGACGCACTACACCAACACAAAAGTAGACTGCTGTCGAGACTAAAAACCTTGTACAGACAGTTTACTGACAGACAGAACTCGGAGGTTAGGACACTGAAGTCGTTGATTAAAAACCTCCAGAAGTTAATTAGAGAAAATTACAGACTTTCTGTAAATTTGCATTGGAACAATAAAATTCGGGCTGTAAAATCCAACAACCCGAGTATGTTCCCGCAAATAAATAAAATATTTCGGAGGAATAATCAAAACGACCTTCCGTGTCTTAAGATCCCCCGAACGACGAACAATGGACGAATACTTATAACAGCAGGTATAGATCCAGATAACGCAGTAGAGGATGACAACTTCTTTGCGATCGAAGATCCGCAGGAGAAGGTAGAGGCTATAGGAGCGACTTTCCAGGAAGTGTACAAGGTGAATGATACCATTTGCCCGAACCACGACCTGGAAAATCGCGTCCTTGTGCACAACTTCTACCTTCGAAATGATATAGAGCACTGGCGATCCGAGAACATAGGTTTTACCGAGTTCAATGACGATACAGTGATACAACCCATCCCCAAACGGGGTAAGGACACTTCCAATCCGGCAAATTTCCGGTCGATAAGTCTCCTTCCGAACATCAGCAAGGTATTCGAGAAAGTGATCAATAGAGCCTTGCTTAAGTGGACTGAGAACAGTAATATAATTCCGGATAACCAATTCGGTTTTAAGGCGGGGCATGATACAATACATGCCGCGTCTAAACTGGTATCGGATATCCAATGGAACAAAAGCAAGAACCAATGCACGGGTGCCTGCCTGATTGACTTGGAGAAGGCCTTCGACACCGTATCGTTAGAGGGACTCTTCTACAAGCTGAGCAGGCTGGGCATAAGCAAACCACTGCTGTACATACTTTATAACATGCTCACCGGTAGGCAGTTCATCGTCAAAAATGGCAATGTGACTTCTACTGGAACATTTCTAATTAAAAATGGTCTGCAACAAGGTGCGGTTAATTCACCGATCCTTTTCAACATTTACACGAGCGATCTCATAGGATCACTACACCATGCCATAGCGTACGCAGACGACTTGATCGCGTACAGATCAGGACCAAAAATCGAGGTCATTGCAATTCTCTTGCAACGTGACTTCGATAAGATTCAGCGATATTGCGATGACTGGAAGTTGAAGATCAACTTCCAGAAATCGGAAACCATTCTTTTTAGGACGCCGTTGTCTGGGGCCTCTAGGGATACCAGAAAGAATTGGCGAAAGTTCTCAATCGTGGGACCGCACGGACAGCCACTTGCGAGTCGAAGTGTAGTCAGATACCTGGGGCTCTGGTTAGACCAATATCTATATTTTAACAAACATATAGATGCTGTTCTGGCCAGAGCCAAAGGTGCTTTTGCCCTTACAAAGAGACTTTTTTATAGCAAGCAACTCGATGCAAGGGTAAAGGTAATCTGCTATATGGCCCTCATCCGGCCCATGCTCGTATATGGATGTCCCGTGTGGTTCAACGTGGGAGCAAGCTTGTTGGAAAAGATTCGGGTGTTTGAGAGGGCTTGCCTTCATTTATACAGAACACCGGAGTCCCAGTACAAAAAATTCTATCCCAATGAGGTCCTATACAACAGGGCTAATCTAATAAGGGTGGATAATTTCGTTATCAAGCTGATTCGAAGGCACATTGCAAGAGCAATGAGCTCGACAAACAACCTGATCTTCGGGGCTTATTACCCCAATTCCGAGTATCATGAGAGAGTGCGCCTTAACGGCTTTGTTTCCCCAGAGTCGTTCCTCTATTTTGATAAGAAAGGTCTGATCCAGGACAGATTGGCAGTGCCGCTAATCTTCCACGTTGCTCGGACAGCTGTGGATAGGCGACTCAACTACGACAGAGACGTTGCACACGGCAGTGTGGAGCGTCTCCGGTTTAGTAGGGCGGTATCGGGTCGCGATGTTGATGACGTACAACGTCAGTACGGTCATTTCTGGTGGCTGGCCGAAAGAGAGGAAACTCCTTCGTCGTTTCCTCCTAATCCAGGGTAGCCTGTTTGATGTTGAAAGTTGGCTGTTCTTGCCCATGGCCGACTTACATAGTTTAGGTTTAGGTAGGTGTAAGTAGTGAATAATAAAAAAAAAAAAAAAAAAAAAATTATAAATATATCCACAGCACTTGGATGAAAAAAATACAAAAAAAAAACACAAAAAACATTAAAAAAAATTATAAAAAACAGCACTCGACAAAAAAAAAAAAAAAAAAAATTTAAAAAAAAAAAAACAAAAAAAATTTACGTATAGAATACGTAAGGTAGAATAAGATAGGCTAATTTAGAATAAGATAGTTTTAAGATTTATTTTAAGGTAGTTTATAAGTTTTATTTATAAGAATACAAAAAAATGTTCAGACACTAAGTTTTTGACCAATTTTCTTAGTTTAAATTTTAAAAGATCGAATAAATAAACAAGTTTCATGTTCGTTACGTCGAAAGACATAGTTTTAAGCGTTAGGTTTAGCTTAGAGCGCCCGCATAGGGCCAGTAAGTTAGAATAAGAATAATTAAGTTAGTTAAGCTAGTTTTAAGCGTTTTGTCTAGCATGTAAGTTATAATGAATTACCCAATAAAAAAATGCATTAAAAATGAAAAAATGAACCACCCTACTGCCAGTGTTATGCCTTCACAGTCGTTAACAGACTTTCAAAGAGTGCGCACGTGTTTCGGCTTTTAATTGAAAACAATAGTGTTCTCTACTAAAAAATTAGACAGTGTTTATTCAAGTAGCGAGTTAGCCTAGTGGGAGAGGTAGTGAACCAGTCGTTCACAGACTTTCAGAGAGTGCGCATGTGTTTCGGCTTCTCAGTTAAAATCGGTGTGAATTAAAGTGTATTAGACAGTGTTTTTCCAAGTGGCGAGTTAGCCTATAGGTAGTGGTGGTGTTCTAGCAAACCAGTGACCCTGGTTCAATTCGGGACTGGGGAAAATTGAATTCTTGACTTTTTTTTTTCATTTGTGCATAATAAGTGAAAATAAAGTAAATAAAAAAAAAAAAGTGTGAGCGATGGAGAGTGAGCGGTCCGCGCTCCCAGTAGCGGGACCAGTTGGTGGAGTTACAGCATCAGCCGATGCAGTTCAATCAGGTCACCCAACAACAGTGGCTACCGAGAGTATGGGGAAAAGGAGAAGAAATCTGAAACCTTCTCCCAACCTGGTAAAGCGTCCCTCCAAATCAGCTTCAGCTGTACAGCTGCCAGGCGGAGTGAGGGAAGGGGCGCCGATTACAGCAACAGCAACAGCAGCAGATAAGAAGCGGCAGAGGTCGGATGACTCTGTCGAGTTAGCGTACATCTCTGACGGCGGGGAAGGCCGCTACATTGGCGATGACAATAATTGCTTCGCAGTTCTGGCATCCTCTGAATCGGATGACGAAGAGGAGGAGGTCCAAAGTTGACCAGCAGCATCAGACAGTTAGAACAAAGGGTGCTTGCCATTAAGGCCAAACAAATGGCAAAACGAGAAAGGGAGCGGCAGCTAGAACTCCAGCGCGCTCAACAACAAGAGAAGCAGCCAAAAGGCCAGCTGCAACAGCAAAAAAAAGCAGCCGCAAATGCAGCAGCAGAAGCAGCAGCATGAACAACAGCAGTAGAATAAGCTGCAACCAGAACAGCAGCAGATAACGCTGCAACAACCACAGCAGCAGAAAAAGCAGCAACAACCGCAGCAGCAGCAGCAGAAACAGCAGCAGCAGCAGAAACAGCAGCAGCAGCAGAAACAACAGCAACAGAAACAGCAGCAGAACCAACAGCAACCGAAGACGATTACAAAGGCGAGGGTGCCGCCAATAAATACCTACAAGGTGGAGTTGAAGGATACCATCGAACTATGTAAGTCGGCTATAGGAAATAATTTTTCTATTAAAGGATTAAATGAAAATAGACATGCTATCTTCCACTGTAATACAATGGAAGATTATAAAAAAATTAAAGAATTACTTAGGGACACGACGCCGGAGTTCTCCTCTTTCACACCGAAGGGGGAAAAGCGGCAAACAATGCTGCTGAGGGGGATAGACCCGTCTACTGATCCGGAAACGCTCCTTGCACTGCTTAAAGAGAAAGAGTGCAACGAGCTCGAATTTGTAGGGGTCAAGCCATTCACCACAGCTAAGGCAAAAAGCGGAAACTGCCGTTCTTCCTAGTTCAGCTTTCACCCAATAGCAAGCTGGATGGTCTAAGGAGTATTAAAGTCCTAGACTACCAGGTTGTCGCATCGGAAAAATTAAGAAGGAGCGAAAACATTTTACGATGTGTTCGCTGCCAAACGTTCGGGCACGCCGCGTCGAACTGCGAAATGCAGCCTCGATGTGTCAAGTGTGGAAAGAACCACAAAGCAGAGTAATGCACTCTGGGTAAGGATGGAGTGGCAGATAAGAGCCAGCTCTCGTGTGCTTTATGCAGGAACTCGGGACACACCGCAAACTATCGGGGTTGTCCAAAGTTCCAGTATATTAAGAAAGTAAATCTGGTTCGTCAGGAGAAGGTCGTAGTGAAACGTCCACCTGCTCCAATTCAAATACAATCCATCACTCCCCAAGTGACCTACGCCCAAATGGCAGCAGGTCGGGGAAACGCGGAGCAGAAAAGACCGAAGGTTGCTTCTCAGGCCCCAGCGCCTAGAGCACCGGAGGCTCAAACAGACTTGCGGGCCATCTTGCTCTCTATCCAAGGGCAGATGGAGCAGCTTCAACGTCAGGTACAGGAGGAGGCGAAGTGGGTGGACCAGATCTACGCACTTCTGCCGGGCCTAGCGCACCTCAAGTCGTAATGGGTACGAACATGGAGGAGTTTTTTTTGTCTAGCTATAAGTTTAATTGAATTACATAATAAAAATGCATTAAAAATGAAATGAAATGAGAGGTAGTGAACCTTCAACACGGGGGCTTGGGTTCAATCCCCAGCCAGGAAAAATTTCACTTAGGATTTTTTTTTTTTTTTTATGTAATTAAATACAATAATGTACACAAAGTTAAAAACAAACAAGAATCAGGCGATGGAAAGTGAGCGGTCCGCGCTCCCATTAGCGGGACCAGCTGATAACAAAGCATCAGCCGATAAGCCAGTCAAAACAGGCCACCCAGTAACAGTGGCTGCAGATGTTACTTCTAAGAGGAGAAGGAAATTAAAACCATCTCCCAATTTGGTTAAGCGTCTCTCCACATCAGCTTCAGCTGTGCAGATGCCGCGTGGGGCGAAAGAAGGGGCGCCGAGCACAACAACAGCAGCAGCAACAGAAAAAAAGCGACAAAGGTCGGATGGCTCTGTCGACTTCCCGTACATCTCCGACGGCGGGGAAGGCCGCTACGTAGGAGGCGATAAGAATTGTTTCGCAGTTCTGGCATCCTCGGAATCAGATCACGAAGACGAGGAAGTTCAAAGTCTGACTAGCAGCATCAGACAGCTAGAGCAGAGGGTGCTTGCCATTAAGGCCAAACAAATTGCAAGAAGAGAAAAGGAGCGGCAGCTAGAGCTCCAGCGAGCTTCAAAACAACAACAGAAGCAGCCAGAAGGGCAGCTGCAACAACAACAAAAGCAGCCGCAAATGCAGCAGCAGAAGCAGCAGCAAGAACAACAGCAGCGGAAAATGCTGCAGCAATCGCAGCAGCAGCAGCAGCAGAAAAAGCAGCAACAACCGCAGCAGAACCAACAGCAACCGCAGACGACGATAAATGCTAGGGTACCGCAAATCAATACCTACAAGATTGAGCTTATGGACACCATTAAACGATGTAAGTCGGCCATAGGCAACAATTTTTCTATTAAACGATTAAATGAAGACAGACACGCTATACACTGCAATACAGTGGAACAGTATAAAAAAATTAAAGATTTGTTAAAGGACACGACGACGGAGTTCTTCTCCTTCACCCCGAAGGGGGAAAAGCGGCAAACAATGCTGCTGAGGGGGATAGACCCGTCTACTGATCCGGAGACGCTCCTTGCGCTGCTTAAAGAGAAAGAGTGCAACGAGCTCGAATTTGTAGGGGTCAAGCCATTCACCACAGAATAAATGAATGAATGAATGAACTGCGAAATGCAGCCTCGATGTGTCAAGTGTGGAAAGAACCACAAAGCAGAGGAATGCACTCTGGGTAAGGATGGAGTGTCAGATAAGAGCCAGCTCTCGTGTGCTTTATGCGGGAACTCGGGACACACCGCAAACTATCGGGGTTGTCCTAAGTTCCAGTATATTAAGAAAGTAAATCTGGTTCGTCAGGAGAAGGTTGTAGTGAAACGTCCTCCTGCTCCAATCCAAACACAATCCGTGACTCCCCAAGTGACCTACGCCCAAATGGCGGCAAGTCGGGGAAACGCGGAACAGAAAAGACCGAAAGTTGCTTCTCAGGCCCCAGCGCCTAGAGCACCGGAGGCTCAAACTGACTTGCTGGCCATCTTGCGCTCTATCCAATTGCAGATGGAGCAGCTTCAACGTCAGGTACAGGAGCAGGCGAAGCGGGTGGATCAGATCTACGCACTTCTGCCGGGCCTAACGCACCTCCACTCGTAATGCTTACGAACATGGAGGAGCAATCCCTGAAGATCCTTGCGGTGAATGTGAATTCACTGATTAGGATCGAGCGAAGTGCTGTATTGTTTAAGTTGCTAGAAGACCAAACCCCTGATGTGCTTATGGTTAGCGAAACAAAGCTATCCCAGAAGCACAAATTGGGGCACAGTAAATACAATATTGTCAGAAGAAACCGACCCAACTCCCACACAAGGATGAGGTGTTGCGATCTTCATACGCAAACAACTGCAATTTAAAGTTATGTACAGCGGTGAAGCGCGAAGGTTCCAGGAGCTGGAAGCGTGTATCGTGTGCATTGCTCTCCGTAGTGGAAAGAGGACGTACTTGGTCGCACTCTATGCACCTGAAGCTACTCAATCTACTTTATTTATTTCAGAGCTCGAGACACTTTTTCGATGCCTAAGGCTGGAGTCGAAGAAGAACTATATCCTCATGGCCGGAGATCTAAACGCCAAACAAAGAGATTGGGGAAACAACACACCTAATCCTAGAGGGAACCTACTGTTAAAAATTATCTGAAACTTTCTTTTCATCCATGTAACTTTCTTAATTTACCCTATATTATTTAAAGTTAAATATTGCTATCTCGCTTTTTTATCATTAATTATATTCTTGTGGAGACTTTGTGAATTATATTGATTTGTCATCTACATAGTGTCAGTTGCTACTTAACTGTCAAGGAGAATAAACGCGTTTCTGAATAATAGAAATCGGTCTTTCTATTAACGCCACCCGGCCTTTTTTTGTTCGCCAGTCGAGTCATTATTTTCTTTATGGTGCCGAAACCCGGGACGGAAAGACGTCGAGCCTAAATTTCAGAAAATCAGTATAACGATTAGCAATTAGAATAACGACAGCAATGGAATTATCCGCGCGGTCCGCGTACAGAGGGCAGTTAACAAAAATCGCGAAAGGCGCCTCCGAGTTTCTTGACTCGGATGAGTCTAAACCGACCTCTGAAGATTGCTACGAGGATATAGAAGAGCAACTTGTGGCATTCAGCGCTTAACGGCTGCGCACGATTGTCTCAATTCAACGAATCAAGAGGTGAAGACCAAAGCTCTCATCAAGACCGAAGATCTGGACAAAGAGTTAGAAAAAGTGGCAGAGTATCAAGACGTGGCCATTGGTATGCTTTCTCGTTTGGATTCACGTCTACGCAAACTGCAGGCGAAGCAAGCCCCAGCACCAACGATTTCGGAACATACGTCCCACAACACATCTATCATGGGTGGGTCGCACAGACTCCCAAAGCTCCCACTTAAGAAATTCGATGGTAGTTTCCAAGAGTGGTTGCCGTTTTGGGAGCAGTTCCGTGCTGCGGTGCACGAAAACTGCAGTTTAACATCATCCGAAAAATTCACCTATCTTGAGTCAGTATTGGTGGGGAACGCAAAAAAGGTAATTGCGGGATTTATTGCTTCGGGTAGGTGTTACGAAGCAGCGGTCTCGCTTTTACAAGAGCAATTTAGTGATATCGAGCGTTTAGTCGACAAGAATATGCAGCAGTTGCTTTCCCTTTGCCCTATACATTTAAAAACCGATGCTGCAGGGCTGCGTAATCTCTACAATTCGATTACATCTAGCTGTCGCACTCTGACTGCTCTTCAAATACCGTCGCACCAATACAACATCATGCTCAAGTCCATATTGCTGCGATGCTTACCGCTTGATCTTCGCATCGATTATTTTCGTTTGACCGTGAAAGATAATGCTGGTGAGTCTGGTGAAACAAGTGAAAGGGGCGACGATAGTACTTCCACACTTTCGCTAATTGGGGATGAGCAAGTTCACAATATAATGCAATTTCTAAAAAGGGAAGTTGGAAAGAGGCAGGTTCGTCTCTGTCATCCCAAATGTAAGAAATCCGTCATCTCCCTCACCTACAGGCACTGCAACCAGTTTAGTTTCGGTAAATGAGAAGAACGTATGTGCATTTTGCGCATCTGACACGCACACAACTAAGGAATGTGACAGCAGTTTAACGATTACCGAGAAAAAGGAAATCTGAGGAAAGGCGGTAGATGTTTTCGGTGCGCAAACCGTGGACATAATTCCAAAACATGTAGAAGCGCGAAATGGATAACTTGCACAAAATGCAGAGGAAAACACCTGACTTCTTTGTGTGACCCATTATACATTAATTCAAGGAATATGTCAGTGCCGAATGCCAAAAGTGCACTAAATTTATGTGCTTGTAATTCAACGCTGGGAAACTCAAACGTCTTTTTGAAGACAGCTCGGGGCATCGCCGCAGCCCCGAAGCAAGAAAGAAAGCTACTGATTCGCTTTATCATCGACGGCGGCAGTCGATACTCTTATATCCGCGAGGATTTGGCGAGGAAGCTTGATCTCACGTCTGTGGGCGAAGTTAATTTTTCTTTAATCCCATTTGGAAGTAAACAACAATTTCCATTCAAGAAATACCAGAAGGTGAAGATGTCCATCATTAACCAGTTTGGCAACAAAAGTGTGGAAATTGAAGCGCTGGTTGTTCCTGAAATATGCATCGACGTATTAAATGCTCCTGACACCGCGTGCTCAGCATTTCAAGGTCTGCGACTAGCTGATACTCGGCAAACCAGCATGGATGCAGTTGATGGTCTCAGTGCTCTAATTGGATCCGACTTCTATTGGTCAGTAGTGACAGGCAGACAAAGACGAATTTCTCACAATCTGAGGGCCGTAGAAACAATCTTCGGTTGGACGCTACAAGGAACCCATCCCGTTGGTAAGAATATTGGCACAAACGAACATTCATGCTTTCCTTCTACTCGTAGCACTACCCTATGTCTATCGGTTTTAAATGACGACATCATCACGTCATTTTGGTCTTTAGAAGCCATCGGGATTGCAAGTGAAGAATCAGAAAACGAACACCTTGCCAAAGATTTGATCGCCAAATGCGTTGATCGCGGAGGTGATATCTTTGTCGATTATGGAATTTGTTGAAAAGGATAGTTTAGCCAGTAGGTTGATTAAAGATGCTACTTGTCTCTCTTCTGAAGTCGGAAGGCCAGCCTCCCCCATAATGTTATAAATGAGAGTCATAACAAACGCGTTAATGCTCCTTCTGATAGCTTGGTGATAGGTTGATTTAAGCAAGTTAAGCGTTGATTTCGGACATTTACCATATATGAAGAAGCCATAGTCAATTTTGCTAAGGATTTTTCTATGTTACATAGAGAGTTTACGTGGACATTGATCTTTTTACAGGCTGAATGAATATCATAGTTAATAATAATCTCGCAGCTAGGCTTTTCTTAAGTTCTATACAATCCTATTTCCAGATACAGTATCTGACAGTCATATTTTCCCATTCTGTTTTCAGTACTTGTTTCAGGTCCTTAACATTGCTGATTTTGTGTTTCAGTGCTTGCCTTTTAAGAGGGGCCCATAAATTCTCAATGGGATCAATATCTGGTGATTGTGTAGGAGTTTCAATAAATTTTGGACAGTTGTAAAGTAACCAAAGACGAGAATTTAGCGCTTTGTGCTTTGGGTCATTGTCTTGGTAGAAAATAAAGTTTAGCAACAATCCCAATTTTTGAGCACTAACCGGTAAATTCTCTTTTAAAAGGCTAATATATTTTGCGTCGTTCATTATCCCATCAATAAAAGCAAGATTACCAACGCCCGTGGCAGAAAAACACCCCCACACCATCACTGATCCTCCACCATGTTTAACAGTAGGTAAAAGGTTTTCCTTATTGAGACTCGTGTTTGGCTTTCTCCAAATTTTTCGTCTTCCATCGTAGCCGAATATACAAAATTTAGATTCGTCGGTAATAATGAATTGTTTCCAGAAGTCGAGATCCTTGTTCACGTACCGTTTTGCGAATTTCATCCTCTTCTGTCTATTTATTGATGTATGGTTTTTTCCTACCTATCATGTTCTTGTAGTCGTATCTATTCAAACACCTTTTAATTGTTCTTGCTAATTTACCGGTGACTTCTCTTAATCGTTCAACTAATTTTGGATGTCTCGTAAGCTTTTACCCTTCTTATGCAGTTCAACAATTAACTTTCTCATCTCAATAGATGTTTCTTTACCCTTTCTCTTTCTATACATGGTGACAAAAATTCGGAAGATGATAAAAAACAATACTCAATCGTACAATGTTAATCTTCGACTGAGCATTTTCCACAAAGGAACTCATATTGCGAAGAAAAACTAACGGTACTTAGCAAGAATTTACTGTTCGCTCCTTGCGTACGAATACGAGTGTCTGATGCGATTAAGGGAAATGTTATGTTTTTGTTTGCTGTTATATGTTAAACAATCGTAGTGAATGATATATCATTAAAACAAACGACTTTATAAAACGGAAAGGTTAATACATTCAACTTTAATTAACATGAGGGTGGCCGTGGTGTAGTAATAACATCATCGCTTGTCACGCTTTTGATTCACGGTTCGAATCCTGAAGTCAAGAATCATCTATTTATTTCGCACGAAATAAATAAAAAAGTCGATCACGTGCGAAAGCTAAGTCAACTCTACTGTGAAGGCATAACACTGGCAGTAGGGTGGTCATGTGGCTAAAATGCAACTTGATCGTGATGATGACATCAGAAGGACGGAAAAATACTGTGAATCATAAGCAACGACAATAATAGCGAAAACAAACAAAATATTCCCCAGTTATCTGGACAGCCACCCTTGGAGTTTACAGAAACTTATTACCACCTGAGTTTCAAACCACACCACTCTGTCTTTCTCTCTGCCTCATCCCCTTTCCCAAAAACGTACGTGTTCTAAAAAATTGGTATAAGGGTATTCATATCCCCTTTAACACGTGCAAATTATAAAAAAAAAAAAAACATAGCAGCGATGTACGAATATGAATGTCTTATACTGTATATTTACGAGTATTATTGGATACTAAGCCTAAAATATTTAAATTATTAACTGATTCTACTTTTACATTATTTAGACTTAAATCTATTTTTAGCAAGAGAGCTTACGGCAAATATGCAAAGTTTTAAATTTTTTTAGTGAGAGTTTGGCTCCTGAAGTGGTTGACCATGTTAAAATATCTTTAATTACATGAGAAAGTAGGAATTTAGTTCTGTTAAAATCATTTAGTTTACACATTATATAGACCTATGAGGGCAAGGTGAAAAGTTCTCGGCCTGACGCAGAGATGGCGTTCCAATCAGCAAAAATTTATGTTTCCTGCCTTTGTGCACTTCTCATTAGTTCGTACGACAAGTTTCAAGTTGTTCTCTCAAGTAGTTTCTTTACACGAATTTTTGCAGTAGACGTCTTGCGTTTAAATGGATAAACTTGAATATCGTGCGGTGATAAAATTCTTAGTTTTGGATGGGTTAACCCCTAAAGAAATTCATCCAAAGTTGACAGAAGTTTACGGGGACTCTGCTCCTTCCATGTCAACCATTAAAAAGTGGGCAGGTGAATTTAAACGTGGTCGCACGTCCATCGAAGATGACCCACGTGAAGGATGGCCAAAAACCGCAACCACACCCGAAACCATCGAAAAAGTGCGTGGTATCGTGTTGGACGATAGGCGAGTAAAGGTGAGTGAGATAGCTGAGGCTGTGTGTATATCGGAAGAGAGGGTGCGAAACATCTTGCACAAAAACTTAGGGATGCGAAAGCTCTGCGCAAGATGGGTGCCGTATTTGCTGAATGCCTATCAGGCAAACGCTTTTCGCGGCAATCTTTGGACCGATTCAATAGGGATCCGACCGAGTTTGTGCGGCAATTTGTCACCATGGATGACACATGGGTCCACCACTACACGCCAGAAAAGAAACAGCAGTCGAAGCAATGGGTGGAAGCCGGTGGTTCACTGCCAAAGAAAGCGAAGTCGATGGCATCTGCCGGAAAGGTCATGGCCAGTGTGTTTTGAAATGTGAAAGGGATCCTGTTAGTTGATTACCTTGAGAAGGCAGAACAATTACAGGCGAATATTACTCCAACCTTCTTGACCAGCTGGATGCCAAAATTTGCGAGTAGGGGCCTGGCTTGAAAAGGAAAAAAACCATCTTTCAGCAGGACAGTGCACCTGTACACAAGTGTGCGTTGGCGATAGGAAAACTGCAGGATTTGGGGTACGATTTGCTCGGAAATCGCCCTATTCACCTGATTTGGCAGCCTCAGACTTCCGTCTGTTCCCAAACTTGAAGAAATTTGTTTCTGTGAAGCGCTTCACAGCCTTCCAGACTCTCACTCTCAGATATTGGAGAAACGTTGGACCAAATGTGTTGAAGTCAAGGGAGATTATGTAGAAAAATAAAATCATTTTTTAACTGAAAATCGTATTCTTTCATTGTCAGGACGAGAACTTTTCACTTGCCCTCGTATCTGCGTAGAGACAGTGATCAAGAAATTTATGTTTGTCTATTATCCTACTTATATCGTCGAAAGCGATTATAAATAATACCACCTATAATGACGAACCTTGCGGAATGCCGCTATGCAGTGGGAAAGTAGAGGAGAAGCAATTGTTGGCTTTCGCAGAAATTTTTCTGTTGGAAAGGAAGGATACGCAAACATTTTGGGGCCGATTCCCCAAGCTTTTATTTTATTTAGCACGAGATGAATACCTATCCTGTCAAATGCCTTTTCGAAATCCAATGCCAGAATGGTGACGTGATTACGAGCAGATAAAGCATTAGAAATATAGAAATCAATATGCAGTAAAGCGTTAGCGCAACCTCTGTTAAGCTTGAAAGCGACTTGATTTGGACTTATAAGTTTGTTGGATTCGATTAACCAAAGTAGGCGTCTTGCGACTATTTTTTCGAGTATCTTAGACATGCAGGGAATTAAGGATATCGCGCGGAAGCCGTTGTTTGTATTTAACTCTTTCTTTGGCTTTGGTAAGGGGAGAACTGTTGCTAATTTCCAGCTTTGTGTGATTCTGCCTGTCTGGAGGAGGTTGTTATGTAACTGAGTGAGTCTAACTTTAATTGGTGTTGGTAAATATTTTAACATGGGATATAAGATTCTGTCTCTACTCGGCGTTTTCCCTTTCAGCAGTTTGATGAAGCAGCTTTCGAGTTCCAGTACTGTGATATCACTTTCTAAGTACGTTGCAGATGCGTTGATGAGTGGCTGTATCACAAAGGCAGTTATTTTTCATACTTCTGAAATTATGAGAGAAGTGGTCGTCTTTTGATATCTCAGACCAAGATTAGGCGAAGAAATTGCTAATGTCTGCAGAGGTGGATATGGGGCCAGTTGATGTTTCTATGCATCTAATAAATTGTGCGGTATAATTGCCGGTGAGGCAACGTATATTATGCCATATCTTAGTAGGATTGTAATTAGGCTTAATCGTAGAAGTGAAGTCGTTTAGACTTTTGGCTTTAATTATTTTCATTTCTCTCCGAAATATGGCATTACATTTTTTATATTGTATTAGGTTGACTAAATTTGGATATTTTTTAAAGAACCTCCAAGCTCTCATTTTGTCCTCCTTTAGGTTCCTCAAATTAGTGTTCCACCATGGTACTGAGCGTTTTGGAGCGATTGGGGAGGTTTGTGGAATCGAGTTATTAGCGGCGCATCGAATTGCTTTTTGAAGCTAAGTAGCCCCTTTATTTGTGTTGGAAGTTGGAGTTATATTCGCTAAATAATCTAATATACTCGTGTGGAACCTAGCTCAGTTGGCAGGGTCCGTTTTAAATTTTGCATTAGGGAGAGGTTTAGACTAAGCTGGACCTGTTAAGATTGTGCAGATAATTGGGAAGTGGTCGCTGTTGTGGAGATCATCTATAATACTCCAAGAGGTTCTCGTATAAAGCGTAGGTGAACAGCAGGTTAGATCGATGTGTGTTAAGGTGTTGTGGGTTGAAAGATGATTGGGTGAGCCATTATTTAAAACCATAAGGTTTGAGTTGATCAAAAAATCTTCGAGAATGGTACCCCTAGAGTTAGTGGAAGGGGAGCCCCAGATAACGGTCCATGCGTTTACGTCGCCAACAATCAAAACCGGGGTTCGAATTTGCTTCACGATGTTTTCTAAATCACCACAAGAAAATCTTTGATTTGGGAGAATATATAGAGAGGCAACAGTGATCTTAAGTGATAATTTTATTTCCGGAGCTATAGTTAAGATAGTGGAATTAATGAAGATTTGCTTGTGGGGAATGTTTGTTTTTATTAAAACGCCAATACCTTGTTTGGATGTTGTATTACTGGGAAAGTTGTCGAAATACCCTATGTATGATTTTGGGGCTAGAACTTTGGATTGAAATGGATAATGTGTTTCTTGAAGGGAAATAACACAGCGTGAGTACTCTTTTATCAAAATGTTTAACTCGTTATAATTGTTAACGTAACATTTTATGTTCCATTGGAGAGTTTTAAAAATCATGTTGATTTACAAACTATCAACATAGTTTTATTACCAAATTTATATTTACAAAATATCAACATAGTTTTATTACCAAATTGCAATAAAACTGTTGAGAAGGTCTTGAAGACATTATAGAAAACTATAACGACTAAAGATGATTTGCTATGGTAGGCAAAATCCTGTCAATGGTGGTGAAGCGTACCAAAATTGGCAAGCCCCACCCTCACCACCGGCAGGCCAAGTATCGGCAGTGAAATTTGAGTATTGTGAGTATTGCGGGTGGGATTATATGTTGTCATCTGTTTCTGAGTAGTTTATAAAGTAATAAGCTATTGGTTTGGTGTTGTTCGAAGGTTGGATAAGTGATTGTAGTGGTTGTGTATGCAAGAGGAAAATACACGTAAGGCTAGTTACTTGACTTGTCGTTTCTGTTGTTTGTTTATTGTTTGATGATGATGATTTATTTGGAGATTTTGATAAAGTACTGTTGGAAGTTTTTGTTGCTTTTTGTTTAATTGATGATGCGTTATTTGGGGGTGTAGTTTTGTTAGAAAAAGTGGAAGAGTTTGAAATATCTTTGAGCGTTGAAGGAAGAGTTTGTTTTGCTTTGGAAGAATATAATGTAGTAGAGTTTGTTTGACTTGGATTTGAAGGGTGTGTTTTTAGTTTTAATCCTCAGGATTTCTTTGAAACTAAAGTGTGTTTGGAACAAGTGGTTGACGAGGAAGGGTGGGGCTCAGAACAGTTCGCGCACATTATACGAGTACGTGTGCTATTATTCGGAGCATGTAGTGGAAGATTACATGTGACGCATGTCTGAGTGCCATTGCGTCTCCTCGTGGTGTGATCGAGTTTTTTACAACTGCGACACCTCATGAGATTAGGTATATATTCGGTAACTTTAGTTTTATACCAACCTATTTCTACAGTATTAGGGATTTGGTACATGTCGAAAGAGAAAAGCGACTTTCGTGAACTAACAATCCGCAGTCACTTTTTGCGATTTAATTTCTGAAATGATCTTATCCTCTGGGGATGTTTATGTATATCCGGGAGCATACACTATTCCCTTGGAGGAATTTAGCTTATCATAAAGTTTTATGAAAACTAGAGACTGATTGGCGAGATTTGTCACTTTCATAAATTTATCCGCAATTTATTGGTTCTTTGTAAGTATGAGCAAATTACCATCCCTGAGTTGAGTGATACTCACATACTCTGTACTAATAGCATCAATGGCTTTTCTCAGCACAAAAATACTTTCAGATGTATGCCATAAACCGATTCCCGGGTGTTATTTTTGACCCCGGGGCCATTGGGCAAGCAAAAAAGAGGTACCGGTAAAAATATAAACTATATATTACTCGCACGTGACACCAAAGAATAGTGTAAATGAAAGGAATAACTCGGTCGCAAAGCAAAAGAAAAGCTAACGCAAAGAGAAAAACACAGTCGAACTAACCACGATGCGTATGCCACGAGAGCCAGAAGACGACTGTGGATAAAAAATAAAAATAAAGGGCACGACTGGGTCGCACGTACTCGCTCCATATGTGCTTGTTTGTTAATTGTTCAGATTTCAAATTTTGAAAAAATATCGGTAAGAAGCAACAAAATGTGTTTTTGTCGTAAAATGCGTCAAAAAGCTAAGTTTGCTTGTGCATTCAAAAATTTTAATGTCATGTCCTAGGAATTACCAATTTTCGCAAGCCTAAGCTAATAAGTAATGTACCGTTATTCGCATTTGTAGCGAAAAACTGAGTATGCAGTCTTATTGCAAACATTAATTTTATTCCAGATGTTAATTTTTATAGATATCATTAAATAAGTACCGTTAATTTTAAGGCTAGAATGAAAATTCAGATTTCACCTCTCAAATATATATTTTATATATAGAAAAATCATTGAAAGACATTGCAGAGCTAGTACACGAGGGATGCCGGACTTTAACCCGATCTAAAAAAAACCTCCCCGGGGGGACTGACTTGTCATCCCGAATGCGATTGCACCTAGTCGTTCGACTAATCAGCAATTCATTTTTAAATTATTTGAAAGATAAAAATAAATATCTGCCATTTGTCGGATTTTAAGACTTTTTTGTTTGAACATATTTCCTAATTTCTTGGCCTTAGCTAACTCTTACAGATTAATAGATTTTACCCGTCTTAGTCTCCTGATTACATTGTCAGTATTTAATAGTTCTGTCATTTCTATGTTAACGTGGTTGAGAAGCCTACTTTTGTGCCTTTAAGCAGCTATTTTAACTTCATCTTCAACCATTTCAATATTAGGATCTCTATGAAGATCAGGGTTGCGTACATACCAAGGTGCATTAACTATGTTCCTTAGTACCTTATTTTGGAAGATGAGGATTTTTTATAAATTTGTTTGGCATGTGCATGCTCACAACTGGAGCCCATAGGTACATACCGGTTTCAGAACCTACTTGTATAGCAATAGCTTATTATAGTTGGATAGGGATGAGTATCTAGTAATAAGCCAATACATTTTACTGTATCGCATGTTCAACTCATTTCTCTTTTTCTTTACATGCGCATTCCAACGCAGTTTAGCGTCTAGGGTCATGTCTAGGTATTTGGATGTATTTGAGTATTCCACTACATTGTTGTTTATGTATACTGGAATGTGTGATACGTTTTTATATGTAAAATTAATATGGACTGACTTTAAGTCATTTAATCTAATCTCCCATTTTTTAGTCCATTCTGAAATACTGTTTATTGCCATTTGAAGCTTTTTTGTTGCTATTTCGACAGTTGCTCCCACAGCAAGTACAGCAGTGTCATCTGCAAAAGTTGCTATAGTGGTTTTTCCACTTTCAGGCAGATCAATAGTGAATAAGAGGTAAAGCACAGGACCCAATACACTGCCTTGTGGTACGACCGCTTTAATTTCTCTGTTGAGTACATTGTTTCTTGTTTAATTATGAAGAATCGATCTGATATATGTGACTCCAGAATTTTCGAATACTGCTTCATCAGTTGCTTTTGTAATTTGTGGATCAATCCTTTGTGCCAGACTTTATCGAAAACTTGTGCTATATCAAGAAATATTGTAGAGCACACATTTTTCTCTTCAAATGCTTTTTCGATTTTATCTGTGCTTCTATGCACCTGATCAATTGGAGAGTGCTTATTTCTAAATCCAAATTGGTGAATTGGTACTATCGATTTTTCATCAATAATCTTTTGCAGACGTTTTACTTTCATTTTTTCGAATAACTTGGGCAACATTGGTAGTATCGATATTGGGTGATATGAGGTTACTTCGCTAGGTTGTTTGCCTTGTCATTATTATCTCCGCGACCTTCCACATGAGTAGTACTTATTGGAGGACTTGAGCGCAATGTTGTGGTTAAAAATGTTGTGGTTTTCTTATCAGTATCTCGGTGTGTGGTTGGATGACTTTGTGGTTTTGGCTCGTGCCGTCATGGCGTGTGCCGTAAGTGATTGATCGTTATCAGTGTTTTGTGGTTTGGAATGGTGGGTTTTGGGTCGTGCCGTCGTGGCGTGTGCCGTAAGTGATTGATCGTTATCAGTGTTTTGTGGTTTTGGGTGAATAGTTTGGGGGGGTGGGAGCGGAGATCTAGGATGGAGGATGAGGGATCGGTGATTTTGGATCGGGGATCGGGGAACGGGATATTGGGGTATTGGGTGGGGTTGTGAAATTGTTATCTAAAATTGTTTGTTAGTCGAGGTTGTGGTTGCTTTGTTGAGAGTGAGTCAAGGCCAGGGGGATTTGTAAGAACAATAAAACTTAAAGAATATGGTTATGCTTTAGAGGTTGACTTAGACTACACAGAATCTCTTCATGACTTGCATAATGACTTGCCTTTTTGTTCTGAAAATATTCTAACACCTGGAACTGTAACGCAAACAAAATTGGTTGCTAATCTTTTACCAAAAGAGAAATATCTTATTCATATTGAAAATTGAATTCAAGCCTTAAAGAACGAATTAGTATTAAAAAAGTTCATCGTGTGGTGAGATTTCGACAATCGTATGAAATCGAAGAATGCTTTTAAAAAAAAAAAAACTTCTTTAAACTGATGAATAACGCCGTATATGGAAAGGCAATGAAAAATGTTGAAAAGCGTACTGATGTTAGAATTGTTACACACTGGGAGAATAGGAGAAAAAAAACTAGGAGCAAGAACTCTAATTGCAAAACCAAATTTCCATAGTTGTTCACTATTCGATGAAAATATGATCGCTGTTCAATTGAAAAGAGTTAATATTACTTACGATAAGCCCTTATGTTTAGGGTTTGTTGTACTTAAACTCTCAAAGCTTTTGATGTACGATTTTACATTAAATCTAAATTTAATGACAATGTGCTTCTCAATTACATGGATACTGATTCATTTATCTATACTTTCAAAACCGATGATTTTTATGCGGACATTTTCAATGATATTAATTCAAAATTTGATACATCTGAGTATGAATCCACAAATCAACATCATTTCCCACAAGTCAATGGAAAAGTGTTAGGTGTATTTAAAGATGAATGTAAGGGGAAAAAAATATTGGAATTTATTGGTTTAAGAGCTAAATTGTACTAAATTGTAATCGTACAGAGTAGAAAATGATCCTTCAGTTAAAAAAGCGAAAGGAATAAAAAAAATCTGTTACGAAAAGATTGAATATTGAAGATTATAAAAGTTGTTTATTTGATCAAAAAAGAAATGTATAGATATATGTTAATTTTCAGAAGTAAATTACATGTAATTTATACTCAACAATTAAATAAGTTAACATTAACCTTCAATAATACCAAAAGATATATTTGTCCTGATAAGATATCTACTTTGGCTTGGGAACATTACAAAATACCAAGTGAACTTAATTTGTAAATTAATATAACATTTTATATATATTAATAAAAAAAATAAAAGAAGAAAAAAAAAAAATGATATGTGTACGTACGGTTATGGTTTCACCTCTGAAATTTATAAGATTTCCGTCTTGATCAAAGAGATTTATTGTTATAGAACTTATCCTCTTAACGTTCACGGGTAAATAGATGA
The DNA here is from genome assembly GCA_963082735.1 of Pocota personata. NCBI lineage: Eukaryota > Metazoa > Arthropoda > Insecta > Diptera > Syrphidae > Pocota > Pocota personata. The sequence continues at coordinate 74,930,868 of OY720431.1, forward strand.
CATTTCGTGGTACTTCAATTATTTTATACCCTGGGCTAACCTTCACAGAAAATTCATGTAGTATATGAGCAGGACGATTATTGATAAATGTTCCATCGATTAAATTGCAATCAATTCGAACAATGTTCACTCTATTGATGTCAACATAGAGATCTGATTCGTGTGTTACATTTGCAGATAATTTTTTCTTGCTGAATCCTAAAAGCGAACCAATCGTATTAGGTTGAGAGAAATCAATTTCTTTAGTGCTATAAATTTCATATTTTAAAGTATTGTAGCATAATAATAACTACGCGCCTATGTCTATGCAGCAAATTCCGAAGTGACTTTCCATTCTGGCAGAATTTTGGTTCAAACTGTCCTTCATTCGAGGTTCGTGTCTGGGACGAAGTCTCCACAGCTCATGTCAACGAAAGAGACAAATAATATTAGGGAAAATATTAGGGATAATATTAGGGAATTATAACTGCAAGAATTATTTCTCTTGTTCCAGTGGTCGAAGAATTTGCTAGAAGTTTCTGGCTATCAGAAACTTCTGCTATATAAGGACAGATGGCGATAAAAAAAAAAGACAGTTGGTTTAGAACCGTGGCGAAGAGATTGGAAAAGTGATAATGGGCGAAGTGGTAATTTGGTGATAAATTGAAAGTTGAGAGTGAACAAGAAAAAGTAATTAGATTGGATTTGTAAATTAAGTAATTGAAAGGAGATAAAGTGATTTGAGAGGAAAGAGACCTTGTAAGAAAAGAATTTGCGAAGAATAGTATAGTGTGAACTTGAATTGTTCTATAGAGTAGAAAATAAAGAAATAAATTTCACAGAATAATTGTTTTATCTACTCGAGCCGTAGCTCGCATGTTACATTGGTGTCAGAAGCTGGGATAAAACTTATTCTGTGAATAACTATTTCCGTGGTGTGAAATTGCACAAAAAAAAAAAAAAAAAAAAAAAAACGATTTCTGCGTTGAGTTAATTAGTTGCGCAAAAATGGGTCGCAAGTTGGGAAAACTAACTATAATTCAACTAAAGGCAGAACTCAGTAAGCGGAATCTCGACACAACTGGGGGAAAAGATGCCCTACTGATTCGTCTGGAAGAAGCAGTAACGCAGGAAGGTGAAAATCCGCATGACATAGAGTTTGACGTGGAAGAGGAACCAGCAAGTACAGTAGCCGACCCGGGTATAACAAGTCTGCTCCTGCAACTTAAGTTAGTCATGGACGAACAAAAGAAAGCAATAGAAGATCAAAGTCATAAGCTCGATGACCAAAGGAATTCTCTAGAACTTAAGTTGGATGAACAAAAGAAAGCAATGGACGAACAAAAGAATTCTCTAGAACTTAAGTTGGATGAACAAAAGAAGGCAATGGACGAACAAAAGAATTCTCTAGAACTTAAGATGGACGAACAAAAGAATTCTCTAGATGCTCTGGAAAGTAAACTTGATGAGCAAAACAAGAACTTGGAATCCAAATTCGAAGTGATCGAAGAGAAAATCGAGAAGGTAGAGACTCAGTTCGAAAAAGTAGAAAAACAAGTCGAAAATCTTACTAAGGAACTCAGCAACGTGAAGAGACAGAAAGCACGGGAATATTCCACCGACGGTCTGAGAAGAAAGGAGATGCAGCCTCCTATCTTCGATGGTCAAACATCATGGCCAATTTATAAAAGGCAATTCGAAGCGGCCGCAATGACCAATAGCTGGGACGATGAAGAGAAGTCCATTGCACTCACACTTGCACTGAGGGGTCCAGCTGCGGAGCTCTTGCAGACCATCCCGGAAGATAAACAGCAGAACTACGACTCTCTGGTTCAGGCTATCGAAATGCGGTTTGGGGATGAACACATGCAGCAGGTGTACAGGGTTCAGCTGCGTAGTCGAGTCCAAAAAAGGGGGGAAACGCTCCAACAGTTGCAAGCGGATATAGAGCGACTAGCCCATCTTTCATACCCTAAAGCCGGTGAGGAGCTTATCAACGAAATGGCGGTGGAAGCTTTTATTCAGGCCATAGAGGACAGACAACTGCAAATGGCTGTAAGGATGGCTGAAAAGCGAACACTCCCCGAGGCATTGGCATTCGCTTTGTCAATGAAGGCTGCGGACCAAGCATACCAGGGAATACACCGTGTCAGGGAAATGTCCGTCGTGGAATGCTCATGCCAGAGAACAGCCGTCATGGATGAAGACAGAGCTCGCGGAAGTCAAATCCGTTGCTGGAATTGCAACCAAACCGGACACCTACAACGGCAGTGCAGAAGTGCACCTAGACGAGGAAATTGTCCACATTGCGGAAGTAGGAGCAGCAGAGAGGAAGCATCCTGTCAGTCAGACTTCCCAAAACCAGCAGTCGGGAGATGCGTAAGGACCAACTTCGCGGGGCAGAAGTTGGTTACTGGAAGCGAGGCCCCCAGGAACACCATTCAAGTTTCGCAAACCAAACGGGGTAACAAGAGCCTGACAGTGGAGGCACTAATCAACAAGAAGAAGTGCGTAGCCACCATCGACACAGGTGCCACCGCCTCCATTGTAAGAAGAGATATCGTCAGAAGCTCCTGGCTGCACAACACCAACAGCTACTGCCTGAAGACTGCAACAGGGGAAATGGCGAAGGTATTTGGAGAAGTTCGTCTTACGATTACTCTGGCAGGACTGACGTTCTCCCATGCGTTTCTGGTGGCAGATATATGCGACGAGTGCATCATCGGGGTAGACTTCATGAAAGCAAATGAAGTAATCTTGGACATCGGGATGCAAGTACTGAGGTATCGAAATGTGGAGATTCCGATGGTGTACGGAAATGAGAATGCCGTAACTCTCAGGACAGTCATCAGCAAAGACGAAGTTTTGCCGCCGTCTTCAGAGACAATCATTTGGACGAAGCTGGAAGGTGATCTTGGGAGCCACCGATTCTACATAGTAGAACCAGACCCAGAGAAGAATTCTCACGACTACATCGTGGGAAAGACGTTAGTCGAACCAAAGAACACCATGGTTCCAGTAAGAGTTTTGAACGCAAGACCACACACTGTCAAACTAAGGCGAGGGGAGGTGACTGGAAAATGCACGCCGATTACCGCCGTCGCAACAATATCTGAACGTGATGCTCCAAAACCTCTCCCATCACCTTGGACAGCGGAAACGAGAGAGACGATTCTCCAGTCCAGTGAGCTGAATCAGGAGCAGCGAACTATGGCAGAGAATCTTATCAATGAGTACGCTGATGTATTTGCCTCACAGGACGGTGAATACGGCCGAACACACCTGGTACAACATCGAATAGACACTGGTGATACTAGACCAATTCGTCAGCCTGCTAGGCGCCTTCCATTGGCAAAGCAGACAGAAGTTGCAGAGATGGTGTCGGCAATGGAGAAAGAAGGTCTGATTGAAAGTTCCAAAAGTCCGTGGGCATCACCGGTTGTACTGGTTAAGAAGAAAGATGGCAGCACGCGGTTCTGCGTGGACTATCGGCAGCTCAATTACGTCACCAAGAAAGACAGCTACCCTCTGCCACGGATTGACGACACGCTAGACACACTATCAGGAGCCCGATGGTTTTCCACTCTCGACTTGAAGAGTGGCTACTGGCAGGTACAGATCCATCCAGAAGACCGGGAGAAAACCGCCTTCACCGCAGGAAATGGGCTATGGCAATTCACGGTAATGCCATTCGGGCTGTGCAATGCTCCGGCGACTTTCGAGCGATTGATGGAATGTGTCCTGCAAGGGTTAACATGGAAAACCTGTTTGGTATACTTGGATGATGTCATCGTCGTAGGAAAACCGTTTGCGCAACACCGAGACAATCTAAGGGATGTGTTTCAAAGGCTTCGAAGTGCCCACCTGAAGCTCAACCCCAAGAAGTGCGCCCTGTTTAGAGCGGAAGTCAAGTACCTGGGACACATAATTTCAGCGAAAGGAGTGAGAACCGATCCGGAGAAGGTCGAAGCGGTGAAAAACTGGCCAGTCCCCAAAGACAAACACCAACTAAGGAGCTTCCTGGGCCTAGCCACCTACTACAGACGGTTCGTGAAGGATTTTGCCGGGATCGCAAAGAACCTGCACCAGTTGACGGAAAAGGGAAAACAATTCAAATGGTCAATTGAGTGCGAGAAGAGCTTCAAGGCACTTAAACAACGGCTATGCGATGCCCCGATACTGGCTTATCCCACTCCCGGGGAAACGTTCGTTGTGGATGCAGATGCTAGTAATGTCGGGGTAGGAGCCGTACTCTCCCAGGTGCATGACGGCCAAGAGAAGGTGGTTGCGTACTTCAGCAAGGTGCTCTCTAAGCCAGAAAGGAACTACTGCGTGACAAGGCGGGAACTTCTAGCTTTGATCTTGGCTACGAAGCATTTTCACAAATACCTCTACGGGAGGAAGTTCGTTCTTCGCACAGACCATGCAGCCTTAAAATGGCTATTACAGTTCAAGAGTCCTGAGGGTCAGGTCGCAAGATGGATCGAAAGGCTGCAAATCTACGACTACGAAATACAGCATCGTAAAGGAAAACTCCACTCTAATGCGGATGCACTGTCCCGGAGACCATGCAGAACGGATTGTAAACATTGTGCGCGTCAGGAAGAACGGGAGCTGGTTTCCATCCAAAGAATGAGAGCCGAACCTATCGCCGGCTGGAGCGTAGATGAGATCCGGAACGCTCAGAAGGAAGACCCGGATATCGAGCCGATTCTGGCCTGGAAGGAGAACATGGAGAAACCGGATCATCAGGACATCTCTCACAGAAGCCCGACCTTAAAGGCATATTTTGCGCAGTGGGACTCCCTCCATGTCCAAGAAGGTGTTCTGAGAAGAAAATGGGAATCCTCCGACGAAAAATCGTTTGTAATGCAGCTTGTCGTACCGCGGACGAGGGTCAAGGAGGTGTTACAGGAAATGCATGGCGGGGCGACCGGAGGCCACTTGGGAGTGAATAAGACGCTAGAAAAGGTACGAGAACGTTTTTATTGGTTAAAAGCGAAGGAAGATATCGAAGACTGGTGCAGAAAATGCGACGTGTGTGCAGCTAGCAAGGGTCCGAGAATCAAAACTCGAGGTAAGATGCACCAATACAACGTGGGAGCACCTTTCGAACGAATCGCCATTGACATCGCAGGGCCCTTTCCGGAAACCGACAATGGTAATCGGTATATACTCGTAGTGATGGACTACTTCAGTAAGTGGCCGGAAGCGTTTCCGATCCCTAACCAGGAAGCCAGAACCGTGGCGGAGCAGATCGTCTACAATTGGGTTAGCAGATTCGGTGTGCCCTTGGAATTGCATTCTGACCAAGGGCGGAACTTCGAGTCAAGAATCTTCCAAGAGATGTGTCAACTACTCGGAATCAAAAAGACAAGGACAACCCCGCTTCATCCACAGTCGGACGGTATGGTGGAGCGTTTCAATAGGACTTTGGACGAACATCTCTCGAAGGTCGTAGGTGACTACCAACGGGATTGGGACCGGCAGATTCCCTTGTTTTTGATGGCCTATAGAAGTGCCGTGCATAGCACTACTCGACATACGCCGTTCGAAATCTTATTTGGTGGAATAGCTCGTTTACCCAGTGAGGTGAAATTTGGATCTCCTACCAATGAGCCCAGAAATGAAGAAGAGTACGTGGCGGACCTTAGGGAAAGGCTTAGGGACATACACCAAAGGACCAGAAGCCAGATTAAGATGACGAGCGACCGCATGAAGACCAGGTATGATGCCAAGGCAACAACGTCGGGGTTCCAGGAAGGAGATCTGGTGTGGCTGTATAATCCCCATCGCCAAAAGGGGAAATCACCTAAGTTACAGCGGAACTGGGAAGGTCCCTACAGAATAGTAACCCGCATCAACGATGTTGTCTACCGCATCCAGCGAGGACCAAGGGCCAAAATGAAAGTGGTTCATGTGGACCGACTGAGTCGATACAATGGCCGAAATGAGGATGCACTTGTTCGGGACGAACACGTCTAAGAGGGGGGCAGTGTAGCATAATAATAACTACGCGCCTATGTCTATGCAGCAAATTCCGAAGTGACTTTCCATTCTGGCAGAATTTTGGTTCAAACTGTCCTTCATTCGAGGTTCGTGTCTGGGACGAAGTCTCCACAGCTCATGTCAACGAAAGAGACAAATAATATTAGGGAAAATATTAGGGATAATATTAGGGAATTATAACTGCAAGAATTATTTCTCTTGTTCCAGTGGTCGAAGAATTTGCTAGAAGTTTCTGGCTATCAGAAACTTCTGCTATATAAGGACAGATGGCGATAAAAAAAAAAGACAGTTGGTTTAGAACCGTGGCGAAGAGATTGGAAAAGTGATAATGGGCGAAGTGGTAATTTGGTGATAAATTGAAAGTTGAGAGTGAACAAGAAAAAGTAATTAGATTGGATTTGTAAATTAAGTAATTGAAAGGAGATAAAGTGATTTGAGAGGAAAGAGACCTTGTAAGAAAAGAATTTGCGAAGAATAATATAGTGTGAACTTGAATTGTTCTATAGAGTAGAAAATAAAGAAATAAATTTCACAGAATAATTGTTTTATCTACTCGAGCCGTAGCTCGCATGTTACAGTATTATTGTTTGCTTTTATTTTGATTATGGGTTTTTTTTTCAGAATCATCATTATTTAGTTGTTTGAGAATCTCTTGAATAAAGTTATTAATATCTTCAATCTCATATGAACCGATAGGAAGTGCAATCACATCCTCACCGAAATGTAGTAAATTATTTACATTAGGTATAGAATTATAAGTTTGAAAATCAATTAAACCACACACATAATCAGAATTTAAGACAATCGGGGGGAAATAGTCCGCAGTTAGAGTGGAATTATTTCCGCTAAGTGTAAGTGTTAACGACATTGCTATTGAAATAGAAATGAAAGAGATTTCTTTTTGATTTATTTATTTATTGAATCAATTAAGAATTTCAAACATAAATGACCACATATGTAGGTATTAAAATTTTGACAGTAGTTGTAGTTGTAATTTATATCTTTGCCTAAATATTTGACAACTTCAATAGGAGGCTTTAAGTTACCAAAACTGTCAAAGTATTTAATGCTATTGTTCTTCTTAGTGTATGCTACCAAATGAGTGCCCGGTCCGCGTTCATCACCTAAATTAATTACACCACATTCGTTCACAAAAGGTTTTACTGGTAATGTGTTTCGCATGAAAACACCACGAAAATGTGCTATGTTTTCCTTTCCAAAGTTTGTAATGTCAATATTTGATAGGGGACGATTGGGTAGCGACTCTAATAGTTTTTCGAATCTGATGGTTTTAGAAAAAGTCCCAATCCATTCTTATGTGGTTGTAGATAAAGTCCTTTACCATTCTTAATTTGCACTACTTCCATGGCTTGGTTATGTCTTTTATTCTCTTCTAACTGTTGCTTAGCAACTCTTGTATCCTTTACTGCTTTGGCTATTGCAGCAGCTCCTCCAGATAGAGATCCAGTCGCTGATAGTCCAGCAAAGATAGGTAACAATGGTAAGAAGCCAACAATTTTTGGTAATGGTATTATCCGTGGAATTATAATATTCTTTCGTTTACTTCTAAGAACATTTTTAGCTGCCTTAAAGGCAGCTCCTACAATTTCGGAGGGGTCTTCGCTTCTTGGTTTCCTTATAGTAATTCTTGCCTCCTTAACTGCCTCTTTAAATAAATTAACTTTTTTACATTTTGAAGGATTACGTTGACGATGACGACTTTTTTGCTTTCCAGTCTTAATACAAGACTATGGGTATACAAAAACCCATACCAAGCTTAGTTTTAGCCTTCATAATATTCGTAACCAACAGACTATTTACTTTTTCCGATACTGATGAATCTTTAGCTTTTACTCTTTGCCAAGCCTTTTCGGTTAAAATTTTATCTGTAATATGTCTATCGCTCAAGTTTTTATTATTTGCATACGCAATATCGTGTTCTCGACACGCTTCATCCAATTGATTAATTCCTCGATCTCCTCTTGCGAGTCGTTCCTTTAGCTTAGTTCCGGGACCATAAAAATTATACGATGGAAGATGTAATTCAAATGGTAATTTATTAATTATGGAATTCACTAGTCCGTATCCCTGGAATGAATGTTTGTAACTGATGTGATTTACTCGATAATCTATCATTATATCACTTTATTATTGTACGTGTTAATCAATTATGAACTGATTGACTATAAAATATAATGTTTTATACTGATCTACTTCAGTCAGTAAAATGAGGTTTATAAAGCAACCAGATATCATTAAAGTTAAGAATTTCGATACGAGTAGAAACATTAAAGAAAAAAAAACACACGGACCATTATTTCCGAATAGTATTCGAGGGATCATTGGGGGTCCATCAAATTGTGGAAAAACCAATGTCATGTTGAGCATTCTTCTAGATCCCAATGGTTTAAAATTTGAAAACCTTTACATATATTCAAAGTCTCTGCATCAACCAAAGTATGTACATTTGAGAAAAGTAATAAAATCTATCAAAGAAATGGAATACAGCGAATTTTCAAATAATTGTGAAATTATGTCACCTTCCGAAGCGAATCGAAATTCAATATTTATATTTGATGATGCAGTCTGTGATAAACAAAATAACATCAGGGATTATTTCTGTATGGGACGACATAATGGAGTGGATAGTTTCTACTTGTGTCAATCTTATACACACATACCAAAGCATTTGATTCCAGACAATGCAAACTATATAATTCTTTTTAAACAAGATGAACTTAATCTTAAACATATATACAATGATCATATAAATTCAAATATGACATTTAATCAATTCAAGGAGCTATGTTCCAAATGCTGGAAAGATACGTATGGGTTCTTAGTCATCGATAAAGATAGCAATATAGAGAAAGGGCAGTATAGAAAATCATTTAAGGAAATTGTTTCTTTGTAAAGCTATTCAGTCATTAAACATCTATTCATATGATTACATCCGGGTTTGAAACCGTCCTGTTTAGAACTGACCCTATTTTTTATTGGAACCGCCCTGTTTGAAACCGCCCCTGTTTGTTACCCTGTCTTAAAAAAAAAATGGACGCCGATGAAAATATACTTAAAGATCTTATAAAAACTAAGAAAGCCTTGCAGAAAAAGTATAAACTCCTCAAGACTGGAAGAATTATGAAAGAAACAGAGTTTGAACGTACTTTCAAACCAATAGTTGAACCCTTAAAAGAAATCGTGAAAAATGTCAAAAGTGACAACACTGGAAATAGCGATACAGTGAAAGATACAAATGAAACGATGAAACGTAAACGACGACAGTTACATTTTCAAAGCACGTCATCACCGTCGAAAGAAAGATATAATTTAAAGGGCAGTGTTGAATTTACTCCTCCAGAATCATTTCTACCCGACAATGATTTATCATTTAGAACACCTACAAATTTCGATAGCGATAATCTTGATCAAAGTACCCCGCTCAATCGATCAACACCATCAGATGCGAATCGTGACAAAATCTATGGTCCCTATTTCGGTCAAATTCAACGAAATTAGGTAGATCAAGTTTTCTAATCAACGAGCAAAATGATTTCGTTATTGATGATGAAATCTTCAAGGGCACAGCTGGTCTTTATGAGTTAATTTTTCGCAAAAATCCACGAAAAATCAAGTATAATAATGCCGATTTGGATCAGTATCAGAAAATATTACAAAAAACAAATGTGCATATGAAAAACTTTGATAGTAACGAACAAATTAAAGGCAACAGAGGTCAAAAGTATAAGCAAATTATTCGAACTTTAATTCAAGAACGATCTCCGAAAGATGGTAGGAAAATTACTAGAGCTTTCAAAAGGAAAATTGGTAAAGCATACAGTAATTCATCTAACATGATATACTCAAATAATCCTATTGATTATATCTATTGGGATGATCCCAATGAGCTCGTAGATAGACTAAGACTTTTAATTGCCTCTCAAAGAGCCGGCAATAATTATCATCAAAATGAGATAAACTCAATTGTCGAAGAGCTGCGTGAATCAAATATCATTTATTAAACCAAAATTCTTGACAAGCACATCATTATTTAACAGAATGAGTGTCGATAAGTTTGGAAGAAGCTCCAACCGATTTTATAGACCAATAGTTGGTCCTCAAGGACCTCCCGGTGAAGGATTTAAACTATTACCGAATGGTAATTTTAATATTGAAGGAAAATGCATAGATAATGTTGGGAAACCCACTACGCTATACCAGGCGGCCAACAAGGAATATATTGATGATAATATTGACTTTCAAGATAAATGAATATTTATTCTTCGACAGTATGTTGATAGTAATTTTAATGCACTCATGGAGACCATAAATACTGAAACTACGAAAACGTTAAAACTGCATCCGAGTGGATATTTTGATGGTGAGCATAAAGCTTTGAAAAACATTAAGCAACCCGCTGACAAAGATGACGTAACAACAAAAAGCTATGTCGATAATCAAACGAATGAAGTATTAAAAAATTGTCTTCTTGCCATCGATGAGAAATTAGAAAAAAAAAGCGATAAGACATTGAGGTCATACATTAATGAACAAAACTTGAATGCACTCAATTTGTTGGATAAATTTAAGAACTATTTTCTTGATATCATCAAAAAGTACGATGAATATAATAAAAGTAATCCCAATGTAGTAGAAAAGAAAAATACGCAATTTCCACCAATTTAAAATAAAAAAAATTGAAAAATCTATCTATAAAATATGAAAATCTATCAGTACGCATTTGGAAGTTCATCAGCAACAATGTCTAACATAACACTTCTTTGATTTTCGATGAGATTTTACAATTCTTAAAAAGGAATCAATACACTCTACTAGAGGAACGTTACCAGGAGATTATAGGATGTATTGCCTTTCTAAGGAAATTTGAGAACGTGTCTCGCACAACATCTGATCATGACTGTCATTTTGTAAACTGTCCTTGGTCAGCAAACTTATGCAAGGATGGTCCTGATACTTGTGCATATTATATGATAGAATATGAAATGACTAGACTTAAGAAATTGATGTCATTGTATGAAAAATTAAAGTAAAATAAAACAAGTTTCAACAAACTTATTTTTATTCGTAGTACTTTGTTCATTTTTATTCATTCCAGTACAATATGAGTAAGAGAAATGTTGTTGAGGAATTGCATAGGCCTGCACGAAGAAATTTCATCAGACGTCGAGTTATAATTAAGGGGTTTGATGACTTGTGGCAAGCAGACTTGGTAGAAATGATACCTTACAGTAAACAGAACAATGGGTATAACTACATAATGACAGTGATCGATACTTTTTCAAAGTATGCGTGGGCAGTTCCTCTGAAAAATAAGACGTCGTCATCTGCTACAGGAGCTATAAAATCAATTTTTGTCAGTTCCCGTAGAACACCAAAAAATCTACAAACCGATGATGGCAAAGAATTTTTCAATAAAATATTTCAGGCTTTAATGAAGACGTATAATATTAATCATTATTCGAAATATAGTAATGTAAAAGCATCAATTGTTGAACGCTTCAATCGAACCCTTAGGGAGAAGATGTGGAAAGAATTCAGTTTTAATGGTAACTACAAATGGCTATCGATTTTAAACGATTTGGTTCATGCATATAATCACTCTAAACATAGAACTATAAAAATGCGACCAGTTGATGTTAATAAGAGAAATGCAAAAGAACTTTTTCTACTGTTTACAGTCGAATAAAAATCGCTCCAAGAGGAAAATTTAAAGTTGGCAACACTGTTCGAATAAGCAAGTTTAAACATGGATTTGAGAAAGGCTACACGCCCAATTGGACAACTGAAATATTCAAGATAAGAAAAGTAAAAATAACACATCCGGTCACATATCTCCTTGAAGACTTCCAAGGTCAACCTATCAGCGGCAGCTTTTATGAAGAAGAATTACAAATTACCAAATTTCCAAATGCATTCCTTGTAGAGAAAGTGTTGCAAACAAAAGGAGAAAATATCAACGTCAAATGGTTGGGTTTTCCCTCTCAGTATAAATCGTGGATAAATAAAACAGATTTGATGTGAATCCCTCCTTCACCCCCCACCCCTCAATATGGATATGAAAGAAGATATAATTGTAGAGTGTATTGTTATTAAAACATTTGGTGTAGGATATCTTGTTCGATTGTCTAATAATAATAATGTTGAAGGTCTAATGATGTGGGTTAATTATAAAAATATAATTTACAGACCATTTGTTAACGAAGTAATTAAATGTAAAATAACAAATGTATTGGAGGGCGTTATTGATTTAATCAATGTTGATGAATAAATAAAAAAACATAATTATTATTTAAAAAAAAAAAAAAATTTTTGTTTTATTAAAAAAATATTCTCTTAAGATATACTCATATGATATGTTTGTTTTGCTTTTCGCATATCCAGTACTTCATAATTAGATTTATATTCTGTATCATACTTAGTTATATGTTCTATTTCTCCACTACTTAAAATTCTTTCAGTTTCGTACTCGCGGTATTCAAGACATTTGATTACCAATAATTTCTTTTCAAAATTGCTATCGTAAGAACATCGAATTTTCAGTTCCTTGTCTTCATCAAATTCCAGCTTAAAATGTCTGTAAAAGATGTGATCACTCTGGATGTAACCAGCAATGTTCAATTCCTTTCGTATCAAGTCTTGGCTAAATGCTTCTACAGCTTCTTCCACACTCAAATATTTTATTGTCTCAACATCTTTCGCAATGTCTTCGTTCGGATCTGTTATTAATGATGAGGTTGTAGTACTAATAGCAGACGTTGTTGTTGTTGTTTTGTTTGACTCTGAATTAATTTGATGCTTTAAAAGAATAAATGTTAGATCTATTTGTACATGATCATGATTTGGTAAAACAATTTCAAATTCTAGATTGGATGAATTACTATTATTTAATAACACTCTTGATGGTGATGGCGCAGCAAAGGATGCCGCAATAAATATTAAAAAACTTAAGGATGCAACCAACATTATTGCTTTGTTGTTGAATAACTACTGAACGTTAAACGATAAATGATTTTCTATTTTCACACCTTAGACCGAAGAATTTTCATATTCTTCTTCCAAATTAAAATTATCATTATTCACTTTTTTAACTTTTAATAATCTACTTCTCTCTTGCTTCTTTTCTTAATTCATTTCATCATCAATCAGTATGGCTGCAGCAAATTCCCAATCCGTTTCATCACCAAAGAAACAATCTGGCAAAAAGTAATTAGTTCTTGACCTTTTCCTACAAGTAGGGTCTACCGTTCCCATTAGCGTTATATTACCTCCAATAACTTCTAATTTTATATGTTGACCTTTCTCAATATTCCTAAATTTTATGATTTGCATTTTACTTGTCGATTCACCATTTAAGATTCTTAACAATAGTGTTCGATTTCCATCTTCTGGTGTTGCATATACTTCTAAAATGTTATCAATTATGGTAACGTCACCAAATGAAAACTCCTTTCAACCTTGTGTGCAGACACAAAACTTGTATCCATCTTTTATACTTTCACACCAAAACATTGTCTCATTCAAAGTCTTTTTTTTTTTTTTTCAAACAACAATTCCACAGCCCTGTCTTTTTTAACGCTTGGAACAGTCTTTCTATCGGTTTAAAAGTCAACTTGAACTTGATTAAATGATTTTTGATATGATTTTTAGCGCGCTTTGAAATCCCCCTTACGTCAATTACTTCAAAATCAATTTTTTTAGTTCTACTCTCATAGAACATCACTCCCGTTTCCCGATCCCTCCGACAATTAACCTACCCCAACTGTTCACATAAAATATATATACAAATCCCCCTGTCCTTGACTCACTCTCAACAAAGCAACCACAACCTCGACTAACAAACAATTTCACAACCCCAACCAAATATCCCAATACCCCATTCCCCGATCTCCGATCTCCGATCCAAAATCACCGATCCCTCATCCTCCATCCCAGATCCCCCCCCCCCCCTAACTATTCACCCAAAACCACAAAACACTGATAACGATCAATCACTTACGGCACACGCCACGACGGCACGAGCCAAAACCACAAAGTCATCCAAACACACACCGAGATACTGATAAGAAAACCACAACATTGCGTTCAAGTCCTCCAATAAGTACTACTCACATGCTTGGCACATATCTTATTTTGAATACAGCGTGGAAATTGTTTTAAAATTTCCCCTGTAATTAAATCAAACCCTGGGGCCTTTTTTATATTTATAACTTCTTTAATTTCTCTCTTATAGATTTTCTGAGCTTTTTATTTAAATTGTTCAGTGTGGTTTTGTCGCTTAGCGCCCTTGTCTGTTGCCAACGTTTTCTAGCTTTCCTCTTTTCTGTAATAATTTCACATATTTCGCGAGGATAAGAGTTTGGTTTAATCTTCTTTGTTTTTTTGGGAGTTGCAGCCCATGCAGCTTTTTGTATATTGAGGGTAAATATTTGCACTGTTTCTTCTAGTTCATCTTTTCTTTAAATAGCTGATGATAGCCAGCTACTTTCTTCCAACTTCTGTCTTAAATAGTTCCAATCAGATAGTCTATTAACTAGTTTTGGACTATGTTCTCTTATTATTATTTGATCACCAAGTGTAAGAAGTATTGAGGAATGATCTGATTGAAGATCAGGCCCTTCTGCTACATTTATATTATTTGAAGATGTATATTTTCAAATATAAAGAAGTCGACAAGATCTGGGGTTTTATTCCTATGAGTTGGCCAGTAGATAGGTTTTCGCGTTGAGTGATATACATATATATATATATTTTTTTAATTTAGTGTTTTATTTCTCAAACTTTATAAATAACATCTTAGTCTAAGTGTATAATTCCAATAATTAAAATAAAAGAGAAATGTTAAAGACATTCAATATTTAAAAGTAAAAATAGTGTAGAATGTCACCTCAAAAATTAGCTTAATAATTAAATATGGATGGGGTGATCAAAAAGTAAAGAAAAGTAAAAAAAAAAAAAAAATAGAAAGAAAATTCATAATAATAGAGCAATTTAAAAAACATATGCAAAAGAAAAACAAATTAAGCATTAAATAAGAAAGAAGGACAACAGCAAAAAAAAGAGAAAAGAAAAAAGAACAATAATTTCAAATAAACCAAAATGTTAGTGAACGATTTAGCATTATTTTATGCGAAATTCCAAAATTGCAAAAAGAAAACTTAAGAAATTATTTCTTAATCAATTAAGTTTTTCTTTATTGAAGATGAAACGACTTGAAAGTTTAGGAAGCTAGTATGCAACTGACTGTTTATTGCAAAGAATGTTTAATGTTTTACCATGCAATAGATGAGTGATAATTTTGGAGTTGCCAGGTTAGAAAATGATGAATTGTTATACTTTGCTGCTACTTTGAACATCTTCCCCCCGTTGGAAGGTCCAAGCTTTCAACTGACTTATCATCGATGGGAGAACGCATCTTTGCAACAGCGCGCCTCGTTGTACCACTGCTTGCTCGCACCACTGCTAAAATGGTTAACGATGCTACACGAGCAACGTCGTCTGCTCCTTTAATGACGTCAATGACTCTGGCCAAAGGCCACTTCAGAGGTGGAATATTTTCATCCTTCAACAGCACCATATCTCCGACTACTATGTTGTATGTCGACAAACGCCAATTATTTCGCTGCTGAACAGTAGTCGAATAGTCGTATGTGTCAGGCTCTACTATAGATGTAAATGGAGCTCCCACAAAAAAATTAGCAGAAGTAAGAACGTCGAGATCGTCAGGATTCTCTGTAATGGGACATAAAGGTCGTGAATTTATGATTGCAGGAATTTGACAAACTAATGTTCTAACAGAGGCCTCCCAGAAGCCACCAAAGTGTGGTGATCGAGGAGGAATGAACTGCCAACCGATTCCATCCTCGAGACATTGCTGGTGAACTGCTTGAGTATGACTATCACTCAGGAATAATTTTCGGAGATCAGCTAACTCGTTTTTTGCACCTACAAAGTTCGTAGCGTTGTCGGACCAAATACATTTTGGTGCTGCTAAAAAGGCTGGCGTTGATAAGTCCTTCACCAGCTCCAAATGCACGGCTTTAGTAGCGAAGTAGATGAACGAACAGATGTAACATTTTGTGAGCGCCCTGACTCTCACTTCAGACTGATAATAAAATGGCACCCAAAAGTCTACCCCAGTTACAAAAAATACTCTGTTTGATTGAACCCGTGCAATTGGTAAATTTCCCATTATATGCTGTGCCAGTTTGGGCTTAAGTCGAAAGCAACGAACACATTTAGATAGATAGATATTTCTTTCGTTTTAAATTTGCAAAGGTTCGCTACCACACAATTTACATACAGAGATATGATATATATATATATATGTATATCTTTCAACTGAAAAAATTTAAAGTTATTTAAAATTTTACTTTTGAATTACTTATGATATATTATTTGAGGGGAAACAACGAGAAAAACACTCATTTGATTAAAAAAAAAGGGAGAAAGTTAAGTAAATAAAATGAATAAGTTGCATCATTCAAAGCAACAATTAAATTATAGGAAATAACAACGCAAATATAATATATTAAAGATTGTTGCTTAATAAATTAACAATAACTAGATGGGAAGTAAATGAATAAATTAGAATGAAAAATAAGTAAATAAATTAACAAAATTTACAAAAAAATTAGCATATGTACAGATAAATAAATTAACAATAACTAGATGGGAAGTAAATGAATAAATTAGAATGAAAAATAAGTAAATAAATTAACAAAATTTACAAAAAAATTAGCATATGTACAGATAAATAAATTAACAAATGAATAAATTAAAAAACAAAAGAATAAACAAAATAATAAATTAACGAATAAATAAGTTAACAGATAAATAAATTGAAAAATAAATAAATTAACGAATAAATAAATTAACAAATAAATAAATTAACAAATAAATAAATGAGAAAGCTAACTAACGAGAAAAAAAAAATAAATTAATAAATGATTAAACTGACAACTAAATAAGTAAATGTATAAAGTATGAAATTAACAATAAGATAAATAAATTAACAAAAAGATAAGTAACCTAAATAAATTAACTAATGTATAAATTAACATGCACATATATCAAAATAAATAATTTAAAACTATAGGAATGCAAAAACATGTGGAATTATTACAAAGTCATTCCAAAATATGGTGACTGTCATTTAATTCGTTTACTAGAGGGTTATCAGGTAGGTCACATGTGATCATAAATGTGTCGATAAGCTTTTGTATTCTATCGGAGATCAATTCAACATTAGCTCTGCTATGCAGATCGGAGGTGGAGTGATGCCAAGGAAGGTTCAGCATCATTTTCAAAAGTTTATTTTGCTGTATTTGTAATTTTTTAACATGACATCTAGCACATTTACCCCACACTTGACAACCGTAGAGTAAGAGCGCTTGAAATACAACTTTATGTATGGTAATTTTATTTTGATAGGATAATGGGGACTTTCTGTTAATAAAAGGATATAGCAACCTAGTGGCTATATTTATTTTATGCAGTGTTTTTTTTATGTGTTCCTGGAAGGTTAATTTCTTATCTAGATATATACCTAAATATTTTACTGATGACTCCCAAGCTATCTGATGTCCATTTATCGTCAATTGGTTGGATGGAAGGAAGCAATGCTTTCTTTTTCTACTAAAAAAGATAGCTTGTATCTTCTCCGGATTCAATTTAATTTTCCATTTTTTATAGTACTCGCTTAGTTTTTCAGCCGCATTTTTGAGGTTCGTCTCGATGTTGAGACCGAACTCATGCGATGAAAGTATCGCAGTATCATCAGCATATATAGCAAATTCGCATCCTGGTAACCTTGGGAAATCTGATGTGTACAAGTTGTATAAGATTGGTGCGAGGACTGAGCCTTGAGGGACACCAGCGGGGACACTTAGTAAGCTGGACGGACTGTTATTGACATACACTTTACAATAACGATTTGACAAAAAACTTTGGACAATTTTGCAGAGAAAAGCTGGAAGATTAAAATTTAGCATTTTGTATAGAAGTCCGTTATGCCAGGCGGAATCAAATGCTTTCTCTATGTCGAGGAGGATCATGCCCGTTGATTTTCCTATAGTACGGTTAATCTCAATAATATTGTTTATTCTAAGTATTTGATGGCATGTACTATGATAACGCCTGAAACCGAACTGTTCATTAGGAAATATTTTCTGTTCATCAATTATCCTTAATAATTTTTCCTTAAGCACTCTTTCAAAAATTTTACTCAGGCTACTAAGTAAACTAATCGGTCTATAGCTTTCAGGTCTATCAGCAGGTTTACCTGCTTTCGGAATAGGCACAATTTTTGCTACTTTCCAATCAGTTGGAAAGTATTGCATCTTGAGACAGGCGTTTATTATAAATGTTAAGTATTTAATACCAATTTTAGGTAATTTCTTTAAATAAATATTTCTAATACCGTCCAGGCCACTTGCTTTTCTAATGAGTAGGTTATCTGTGAAGTACTGTATTTCTGATTCGGTGACAAATGCACACGACGGAGTTTCAACTACATCCGCGTTGAAAGCCTCTAAGGAGTTGTGTACGAGTGCAACGAACACATTTGTTTATCACACGAGTAGCTGCTTTTCTTCCACCAATTGGCCAAAATTGCAGTCTTATTGATGCAATTAGAGACTGCGGTCCAGCATGTAAGAACTTGCAATGAAAATGATCAATGATTGTGTCCGTAAGAACGTGATGCTTTGGCAGGATGATAGAATGTTTCGAGTCGTAATCCAATGCGGAGTTTTGGAGCCGCCCTCCAACCCGGAGCAAACATTAGAATCAAAAAACGGATTAAGAGAATGAATAATGCTAGAAGAATATATTTTGTTCTTTGCGTTGAGTGCACTATATTCGGCCGCCAAATTTACTTTTTGAACCATACGAATTAGAAGATATGTTCCTTGCTGAATGTCATGAAGAGTAAGAGGACCAGAAGACCAGGAGGCACCATCGCTTCTCTTATTAATTGTACAAAATCGGTGGATGTAGGCGTAAATTGTTTGCATTTTCGAAAATGAATTAATAAATTTGCAACCTATAGATAAATCTGCTACTTTCGTCGTCGATAGTAGAACCCGTTTCCGCTTCTCAGGCAAGTCTGAAGCAAGCGCAGGGCAAGTGGGCCACTGAGATCGTTTATTTTTAAGAAATGCTGGGCCATGGTTCCATAGGGACGTATTTATAAGCTCCTTGGGGGTAGCTCCTTTCGATAGAATATCTGCTGGGTTCATCAAAGATGGTACGCAATGCCAGTTCATGTCCTTAGTCAAGGCTTGATTTTAGTCACCCTGTTTGCCACGAAGACATTGTAGTTGGATGGCTGTTCCTTCAACCAAGATAAGGCAACAGTAGAGTCTGACCAACAATGAATTTTACCGACAAAAATGTCAGAACTAGATAGAGAGCTACTAAGTTCAGCTAGTAGCATTGCAGCAGATAAATCGAGCTTGGGGACAGTGACTGTTTTTAGCGGAGAGACTCTTGATTTCGAGCAAAGTAAATTGGTTTGAACGATCCCATTACATTCAGCCCGTATGTAAATGCATACACCATATGCAGCAAGACTAGCGTCGCAAAAGGCATGTATATCCACCGTACCACATGTAGCCACAACGAATCTGGTGAAACTAAATTTGTCGATTAATTGGAAATCTGCGCATAACGATTGCAACCACTGCGGAAGATTTTCATCCCAATTGACCTTTTCTTTCCATAAAAGTTGAAGAAATAATTTTGCCTTAGTGACTACAGGCCCAATCAAACCAAGTGGATCATAAAAGCGAGCAATGAAAAACAGCACAGTGCGTTTGGTGATCTTTTGGTTTAGCACAAATGAGATGACCGAAAATAGGAAGTTGTCAGAATTAGGATCCCATACTAGTCCAAGAGTTTTTGAACCATCACTTCCTTCATGAAATTTAAGGAATTTTTTAAGAACACTTGAATCATATGAACACAATTTCCTTAATTTAAAATCGCCTTTGCAAGTGAGTTGTCTGCTTCATGATTTCGAGGACGTCTTCTGTTGAATTTCCACCGGAGATCATGTCATCTACGTAAAAATCTCTATTGTAGCATAATAATAACCACGCTCCTATGTCTATGCAGCAAATTCCGAAGTGACTTTCCATTCTGGCAGAATTTTGGTTCAAACTGTCCTTTCATTCGAGGTTCGTGTCTGGGACGAAGTCTCCACAGCTCATGTCAACGAAAGAGACGAATAATATTAGGGATAAAAGGGAATTATAACTGCAAGAATTATTTCTCTTGTTCCAGTGGTCGAAGAATTTGCTAGAAGTTTCTGGCTATCAGAAACTTCTGCTATATAAGGACAGATGGCGATCAAAAAAGACACAGTTGGTTTAGAACCGTGGCGAAGAGATTGGAAAAGTGATAATGGGCGAAGTTGTAATTTGGTGATAAATTGAAAGTTGAGAGTGAACAAGAAAAAGTAATTTTTTTGGATTTGTGAATTAAGTAATTGAAAGGAGATAAAGTGATTTGAGAGGAAAGAGACCTTGTAAGAAAAGAATTTGCGAAGAATAGTATAGTGTGAACTTGAATTGTTCTATAGAGTAGAAAATAAAGAAATAATTTCACAGAATAATTGTTTTATCTACTCGAGCCGTAGCTCGCATATTACATTGGTGTCAGAAGCTGGGATAAAACTTATTCTGTGAATAACTATTTCCGAGGTGTGAAATTGCACAAGAAAAAAAAAAAAAAAAAAACGATTTCTGCGTTGAGTTAATTAGTTGCGCAAAATGGGTCGCAAATTGGGAAAACTAACTATAATTCAACTAAAGGCAGAACTCAGTAAGCGGAATCTCGACACAACTGGGGGAAAAGATGCCCTACTGATTCGTCTGGAAGAAGCAGTAACGCAGGAAGGTGAAAATCCGCATGACATAGAGTTTGATGTGGAAGAGGAACCAGCAAGTACAGTAGCCGACCCGGGTATAACAAGTCTGCTCCTGCAACTTAAGTTAGTCATGGACGAACAAAAGAAAGCAATAGAAGATCAAAGTCATAAGCTCGATGACCAAAAGAATTCTATAGAACTTAAGCTGGACGAACAAAAGAAAGCAATGGACGACCAAAAGAATTCTATAGAACTTAAGCTGGACGAACAAAAGAAAGCAATGGACGACCAGAAGAATTCTCTAGAACTTAAGCTGGATGAACAAAAGAAAGCAATGGATGAACAAAAGAAAGCTATGGACGAACAAAAGAAAGCAATGGACGAACAAAAGAATTCTCTAGATGCTCTGGAAAGTAAACTTGATGAGCAAAACAAGAACTTGGAATCCAAATTCGAAGTGATCGAAGAGAAAATCGAGAAGGTCGAGACGCAACTCGAAAAAGTCGAAACCAGATTCGATGAAAATTTTGAGAAACATGAAACTCAGTTCGGGAAGATAGAGACTCAGTTTGAAAAAGTGGATACGCAATTCGAGATAGTAGGAAAGCAAGTCGAAAATCTTGCTAAGGAGCTCAGCAACGTGAAGAGACAGAAAGCACGGGAATATTCCACTGACGGTCTGAGAAGAAAGGAGATGCAGCCTCCTATCTTCGATGGTCAAACATCATGGCCAATTTATAAAAGGCAATTCGAAGCGGCCGCAATGACCAATAGCTGGGACGATGAAGAGAAGTCCATTGCACTCACACTTGCACTGAGGGGTCCAGCTGCGGAGCTCTTGCAGACCATCCCGGAAGATAAACAGCAGAACTACGACTCTCTGGTTCAGGCTATCGAGATGCGGTTTGGGGATGAACACATGCAGCAGGTGTACAGGGTTCAGCTGCGTAGTCGAGTCCAGAAAAGGGGGGAAACGCTCCAACAGTTGCAAGCGGATATAGAGCGACTAGCCCATCTTTCATACCCTAAAGCCGGTGAGGAGCTTATCAACGAAATGGCGGTGGAAGCTTTTATTCAGGCCATAGAGGACAGACAACTGCAAATGGCTGTAAGGATGGCTGAAAAGCGAACACTCCCCGAGGCATTGGCATTCGCTTTGTCAATGAAGGCTGCGGACCAAGCATACCAGGGAATACACCGTGTCAGGGAAATGTCCGTCGTGGAATGCTCATGCCAGAGAACAGCCGTCAAAGCTCGCGGAAGTCAAATCCGTTGCTGGAATTGCAACCAAACCGGACACCTACAACGGCAGTGCAGAAGTGCACCTAGACGAGGAAATTGTCCACATTGCGGAAGTAGGAGAAGCAGAGAGGAAGCATCCTGTCGGTCAGACTTCCCAAAACCAGCAGTCGGGAGATGCGTAAGGACCAACTTCGCGGGGCAGAAGTTGGTTACTGGAATCGAGGCCCCCAGGACCACCATTCAAGTTTCGCAAACCAAACGGGGTAACAAGAGCCTGACAGTGGAGGCACTAATCAACGAGAAGAAGTGCGTAGCCACCATCGACACAGGTGCCACTGCCTCCATTGTAAGAAGAGATATCGTCAAAAGCTCCTGGCTGCACAACACCAACAGCTACTGCCTGAAGACTGCAACAGGGGAAATGGCGAAGGTATTTGGAGAAGTTCGTCTTACGATTACTCTGGCAGGACTGACGTTCTCCCATGCGTTTCTGGTGGCAGATATATGCGACGAGTGCATCATCGGAGTAGACTTCATGAAAGCAAATGAAGTAATCTTGGACATCGGGATGCAAGTACTGAGGTATCGAAATGTGGAGATTCCGATGGTGTACGGAAATGAGAATGCCGCAACTCTCAGGACAGTCATCAGCAAAGACGAAGTTTTGCCGCCGTCTTCAGAGACAATCATTTGGACAAAGCTGGAAGGTGATCTTGGGAGCCACCGATTCTACATAGTAGAACCAGACCCAGAGAAGAATTCTCAAGACTACATCGTGGGAAAGACGTTAGTCGAACCAAAGAACACCATGGTTCCAGTGAGGGTTTTGAACGCAAGACCACACACTGTCAAACTAAGGCGAGGGGAGGTGACTGGAAAATGCACGCCGATTACCGCCGTCGCAACAATATCTGAACGTGATGCTCCAAAACCTCTCCCATCACCTTGGACAGCGGAAACGAGAGAGACGATTCTCCAGTCCAGTGAGCTGAATCAGGAGCAGCGAACTATGGCAGAGAATCTTATCAATGAGTACGCTGATGTATTTGCTTCACAGGACGGAGAATACGGCCGAACACACCTGGTACAACATCGAATAGACACTGGTGATACTAGACCAATTCGGCAGCCTGCTAGGCGCCTTCCATTGGCAAAGCAGACAGAAGTTGCAGAGATGGTGTCGGCAATGGAGAAAGAAGGTCTGATTGAAAGTTCCAAAAGTCCGTGGGCATCACCGGTTGTACTGGTTAAGAAGAAAGATGGCAGCACGCGGTTCTGCGTGGACTATCGGCAGCTCAATTACGTCACCAAGAAAGACAGCTACCCTCTGCCACGGATTGACGACACGCTAGACACACTATCAGGAGCCCGATGGTTTTCCACTCTCGACTTGAAGAGTGGCTACTGGCAGGTACAGATCCATCCAGAAGACCGGGAGAAAACCGCCTTCACCGCAGGAAATGGGCTATGGCAATTCACGGTAATGCCATTCGGGCTGTGCAATGCTCCGGCGACTTTCGAGCGATTGATGGAATGTGTCCTGCAAGGGTTAACATGGAAAACCTGTTTGGTATACTTGGATGATGTCATCGTCGTAGGAAAAACGTTTGCGCAACACCGAGACAATCTAAGGGATGTGTTTCAAAGGCTTCGAAGTGCCCACCTGAAGCTCAACCCCAAGAAGTGCGCCCTGTTTAGAGCGGAAGTCAAGTACCTGGGACACATAATTTCAGCGAAAGGAGTGAGAACCGATCCGGAGAAGGTCGAAGCGGTGAAAAACTGGCCAGTCCCCAAAGACAAACACCAACTAAGGAGCTTCCTGGGCCTAGCCACCTACTACAGACGGTTCGTGAAGGATTTTGCCGGGATCGCAAAGAACCTGCACCAGTTGACGGAAAAGGGAAAACAATTCAAATGGTCAATTGAGTGCGAGAAGAGCTTCAAGGCACTTAAACAACGGCTATGCGATGCCCCGATACTGGCTTACCCCACTCCCGGGGAAACGTTCGTTGTGGATGCAGATGCTAGTAATGTCGGGGTAGGAGCCGTACTCTCCCAGGTGCATGACGGCCAAGAGAAGGTGGTTGCGTACTTCAGCAAGGTGCTCTCTAAGCCAGAAAGGAACTACTGCGTGACAAGGCGGGAACTTCTAGCTTTGATCTTGGCTACGAAGCATTTTCACAAATACCTTTACGGGAGGAAGTTCGTTCTTCGCACAGACCATGCAGCCTTAAAATGGCTATTACAGTTCAAGAGTCCTGAGGGTCAGGTCGCAAGATGGATCGAAAGGCTGCAAATCTACGACTACGAAATACAGCATCGTAAAGGAAAACTCCACTCTAATGCGGATGCACTGTCCCGGAGACCATGCAGAACGGATTGTAAACATTGTGCGCGTCAGGAAGAACGGGAGCTGGTTTCCATCCAAAGAATGAGAGCCGAACCTATCGCCGGCTGGAGCGTAGATGAGATCCGGAACGCTCAGAAGGAAGACCCGGATATCGAGCCGATTCTGGCCTGGAAGGAGAACATGGAGAAACCGGATCATCAGGACATCTCTCACAGAAGCCCGACCTTAAAGGCATATTTTGCTCAGTGGGACTCCCTCCATGTCCAAGAAGGTGTTCTGAGAAGAAAATGGGAATCCTCCGACGGAAAGTCGTTTGTAATGCAGCTTGTCCTACCGCGGACGAGGGTCAAGGAGGTGTTACAGGAAATGCATGGCGGGGCGACCGGAGGCCACTTGGGAGTGAATAAGACGCTAGAAAAGGTACGAGAACGTTTTTATTGGTTAAAAGCGAAGGAAGATATCGAAGACTGGTGCAGAAAATGCGACGTGTGTGCAGCTAGCAAGGGTCCGAGAATCAAAACTCGAGGTAAGATGCACCAATACAACGTGGGAGCACCTTTGGAACGAATCGCCATTGACATCGCAGGGCCCTTTCCGGAAACCGACAATGGTAATCGGTATATACTCGTAGTGATGGACTACTTCAGTAAGTGGCCGGAAGCGTTTCCGATCCCTAACCAGGAAGCCAGAACCGTGGCGGAGCAGATCGTCTACAATTGGGTTAGTAAATTCGGTGTGCCCTTGGAATTGCATTCTGACCAAGGGCGGAACTTCGAGTCAAGAATCTTCCAAGAGATGTGTCAACTACTCGGAATCAAAAAGACAAGGACAACCCCGCTTCATCCACAGTCGGACGGTATGGTGGAGCGTTTCAATAGGACTTTGGACGAACATCTCTCGAAGGTCGTAGGTGACTACCAACGGGATTGGGACCGGCAGATTCCCTTGTTTTTGATGGCCTATAGAAGTGCCGTGCATAGCACTACTCGACATACGCCGTTCGAAATCTTATTTGGTGGAATAGCTCGTTTACCCAGTGAGGTGAAATTTGGATCTCCTACCAATGAGCCCAGAAATGAAGAAGAGTACGTGGCGGACCTTAGGGAAAGGCTTAGGGACATACACCAAAGGACCAGAAGCCAGATTAAGATGACGAGCGACCGCATGAAGACCAGGTATGATGCCAAGGCAACAACGTCAGGATTCCAGGAAGGAGATCTGGTGTGGCTGTATAATCCCCATCGCCAAAAGGGGAAATCACCTAAATTACAGCGGAACTGGGAAGGTCCCTACAGAATAGTAACCCGCATTAACGATGTTGTCTACCGCATCCAGCGAGGACCAAGGGCCAAAATGAAAGTGGTTCATGTGGACCGACTGAGTCGATACAATGGCCGAAATGAGGATGCACTTGTTCGGGACGAACACGTCTAAGAGGGGGGCAGTGTAGCATAATAATAACCACGCTCCTATGTCTATGCAGCAAATTCCGAAGTGACTTTCCATTCTGGCAGAATTTTGGTTCAAACTGTCCTTTCATTCGAGGTTCGTGTCTGGGACGAAGTCTCCACAGCTCATGTCAACGAAAGAGACGAATAATATTAGGGATAAAAGGGAATTATAACTGCAAGAATTATTTCTCTTGTTCCAGTGGTCGAAGAATTTGCTAGAAGTTTCTGGCTATCAGAAACTTCTGCTATATAAGGACAGATGGCGATCAAAAAAGACACAGTTGGTTTAGAACCGTGGCGAAGAGATTGGAAAAGTGATAATGGGCGAAGTTGTAATTTGGTGATAAATTGAAAGTTGAGAGTGAACAAGAAAAAGTAATTTTTTTGGATTTGTGAATTAAGTAATTGAAAGGAGATAAAGTGATTTGAGAGGAAAGAGACCTTGTAAGAAAAGAATTTGCGAAGAATAGTATAGTGTGAACTTGAATTGTTCTATAGAGTAGAAAATAAAGAAATAATTTCACAGAATAATTGTTTTATCTACTCGAGCCGTAGCTCGCATATTACACTATGAACGATCTCTGCACCGATTGGATAAGATGTCTCCTCATTAACAGCTAATTGATGCATTGCCCGAATGGCAGGTAATGCAGCTGGTTTGGTACCATAAGTTACAGTATTTAGTTTGTAAATCTGAATTGCATCTTTAGGATCGTCTCGCCAGAAGATGCATTGAAGATGATCATCAGGGTACAATACTCTAATGCAGCGACACATATTACAAATATTACCCGTAAATGAAATTGGGAAAGAACGAAATCTCAATACAATATCAAATAGTTTCGGCTGAATAGTCGTACCCGCAAGCAGAACGTCACTCAATGAACATCCAGAAGAAGTAACTGCTGATCCATCAAAAACTACTCGTAATTTAGTGGTTGTGCTGTCCGCTTTCAACACACAATGATTCGGCAGAAAAAATGTAGGTACTGCAGGAGGAAATGATTTTAAAGGTGACATATGTTTAAGATCAGCATATTCCTTTATGAACTCTAAGTATTGCCGCTTAAGCTCAGTACAGCTCTGAAGTCTTTTTCTAAATTATGGAAACGCCGAAGAGTTTGTTGGTTTAAATCGCCAAGCCTAGTGGGACACATTCTGCTGGGTAGGCGAACCGAGTATTCACCCGTTTCCAATCGAATGTGGTTCTGAAGTGCCTTTCGCAATCGTATTCCTGCTTCGTATTGGTTAATGTCCCGAGATTACAATCTTCGATTTCCCAGAAACGCTTGACTAAATCATGCAAACGATAATCGGCGGATTCGGATGACGAATTGTGAATTGCAGTTAAGCAAGATGATTTTGCGAGGAGTTGTTGCCCACCACCAGGGACCACCCATCCTAATCGGGTTCTTTGAAGCAATGCAAATTTCCACTCAAACGTATCTACCCAACACACATACTCGTAAAGTATGTAAAACAGACTAGCACCTATAATGATATCAATCCGCTGGGACTTGAAAAATGATGGGTCTGATAACTCTATATTGGAAGGGATGTTCCAGTCGATGTTGTTGATAGTGCAATTAGGCAGGTTGTCAGTGGAACTACAATGGCAGTAAATTTGCTTGTAAAATCTCCAACACGAGACCTCATGACGATTTCAACTGCTTCATTAGAGACAAAATCGGCTTGACCTATGCCAGAAATGAACGTTGTTGATTTTGTCCTCCTAAGTTGTAGTTGATTTGCGATACGGCTGGTAATGCAATGGATTTGTGATGCTGAAACGAGAATTGCTCTACAAAGAACGTGTACCGGCTCGATTTTTTACGAAGACCACAGCAGTGGCAATGAAAACGCAATTTACAAGTAAGTTTTTTGAGGCTTCTGGCGAACAACTAATACGAGATGTGGAAATCAAGGCAGCTTGTGAAGCGGTGGGAGCGTATGGTGTGATAACAGGATATAAATGAAGCAGAGAGTGGTGCTTTGATGAACAATAAAGACAACTTCTTGACTTACAGTCTTTCACCAAATGCAATTTTTTCAAGCAATTCAAATCGCTTCGCCTCTTTATATCTAATCGCAGAAGACAAATTTGAGAATCGTGGGCAATTTTGGATAGCATGGTCCCAAGAATCGCAAAATGTGCAAGAATTGGCATTGTTATTAGATGCCACAAATACCTTTCGGCTACTGTTGGTGATTCTAAATGAATTTTTGCTCACCTGTTTGCTAGGTGTTTCAGTTACCTCAGCATTTTCCACATTCTCCAGCATTTGACACCTCTTCTCTAAAAATGTTGACATTGACTTCCATGTGGGTATAACGTTCATTGGTGTTTGCTCCTCCCATTTAGTTTCCCATGTGATGTCCACTTTGTGGCCAATAAAGTGTATCAGCAGGCAATCTGCGAGTTGGACCTTGGTACCTATGGTCTGTAGTGCTCGTAGATGGGAGTTCATCTTGTCACTTAGTTCACCTTGCTCAATGCAAATATCGCTAATGTGAGCCTGAAAATTCAAACGTTTATTATCAAATCTATTTTTCAACAATGTTAATGCTATTTCATAATTTTGATCGCTGATTTTCAGTGACCGGATCGTATCCAACGCTGAATCCCTCAAGCTCGACCGAAGATACTGAAACTTCTCGATTTTGGTCAAATCAACATCATTACCAACTACCGTTTCGAACATTGAATAGAAGTCCGGCCACTCAGTGTAGTCTCCGCTAAAGAGAGGAATCTGTAGAACCGGCAGCCGCGATTTAGGCTGCGCAACTATAAACGAAGGATGAGGCTCATCAAACGAAAACTTCCTCACGGTGGATGACTGTTGAGTTTCTATAGAACAACAACGCTTTAACTGACGAGTAAGCACTGCCTTTACTTCCATGAAGGCAGCAGACAAATTTGCGCGATCGTCGTTATCGATTTGGTTGAAGTCTTCCTTTTCCAAACTATCTTGGCTGGTTTCGAAATTGGTTTGCATGATGGCCAGTGATTCAAGCATTACTGTGAGTGCAGTCCCGGAGATATTCTAAAGTTAATAAATTCTTCAAATTCATAAGCTGCTTTGTGATTGATGTAGTTTTGCGCTTAAAAATGAAGCGCTTAAAGTACTCGTAGTCTTCTCTCCACCGGTCATTTTAGAGATTACACTATTGCAGAGAATCAGGCGAGTGGAAACCGCAATTGGCAGTAATACGCAATATGAAGATATCGAATGTTCTAAGTACGGGAGCTATATACTTTAACGAGGTATATAACTTTAACGAGGTATATAACAACGAAGTGACCCAAGCAAATCACAACTTGTATTTTAAGTACAGTAAGTAGTATGTGTGCATATAGAAACGGCGAATCCATATGCAACCACATACACGAATTTGCAACGCCGTTGCTTTTTGCAAATGAAAAGAACTCGATGAACGAACCGAAAAATGACAATTACGATCACGTCGGGGTCACCATGAACGATTTAGCATTGCTTTATGCCAAATTCCGAAATTGCAAAAAGAAAACTAAAGAAATTATTTCTTAATCAATTAATTTTTTTTTTATTGAAGATGAAACGACTTGAAAGGTTAGGAAGCTAGTATGCAACTGACTGTTTATTGCAAAGAATCTTAATCTTAATCTTAAATTATCTAGGACTGGACAATCACGAAAGTTTCTAGATCATCAAAAGAAAAACTAAACAGCCAATTTTTTAATTATGTCAAAAACAATTTTGGAGAATTTATTATTCTAAGGTATTGGGGTAATTTATTAAATAAGCGACAAGCAAACACTGTATAAAAATTATGAAACGAAGTAGTCCGAAAACAGGTACAGAGACTTGATGCACGGAATTTCCACGAAGATTATAATTGTCGAGGATTCTAAAATTAAGGTTGCCATATCTAAAAAAAATATCTTTAACACTTTAAAGCAATATATATGTCGAAACGGAAGAATTTTTAGATCATGAAACAGTTGAAAACTAGGATGAAAGCGATGTTTAAAGCTGATTTTCCTCAGAGTATATTTTTGCAACGTAAGTAAGGGTTTTATATTATTCAAATAGGCTCCACCCCAGCAGCTACTACCATTTAGAGTGTATTAATCCATAGTATATAGAGGTCAGTAGCCTAGTAGAACATACTCTCCTCAAATTTAAGGGATATCTTAATGTAAGGCGAAAGTATTTTCGCAACTCCTCAGCATGGTTACAAAGGGACATTTTAGAGTCAATGATTAATCCCAAGTACTTGAACTCATCGACTTTTATCACAACAATTTAGATCGCTACAGAAGGTCATCGGGGAATTACAGGCTCAGTTAATTAGTTTGAATTAAGGACATTTCGGTGCGTGAAATAAGATATTCGCGTCAAATCAGTTTTGCCCAAATAAACTGAAAAATATAATTTTAGTTTTGGGACTTATAACTAATTTGTGATTAGCAAACCATATTCTTAGTAAGTCCAAGTCCCAATCTGCTATTAGATCTAGCCATACCGAGCCATACGCACATCTTATGTCATCAGCGAACGATCTTAATACTCCTTTAAAATTGAGGTCAAATAGAGAATTAATGTAAATTAAAAAAAGTATTGGTCCTAACACCGAGCCTTGTGGTACACCCATTTTAATGTACTTTAATTCAGTTGTGGTGTCTTCTATTTGCATTTTTTGTGATCTATTATTTAGATAGGATTTGAACCACTCGAACACAAAACCCCTAAAAAAAAGTTTCACCAACAAAATGTTATGGTTAAACATATCGAAGGCTTTAGTTATATCCACAAATAAAGCTGATGTATTTCTTTGCCTGTCCAAATTTGAGTAAATTTGAGAACAAACATCTAAAAGAGCATCTTCAGTAGATTTGCGTTTTTGAAAACCAAATTGAGCAGAGTTAAAAAAAATATGTTTTATCAGAAAATTTACAACCCTGTTTTTAATTACTTTTTCAAATATCTTACTAACAGAAGGCAGAAGCGAGATAGGTCTGTAATTAGAGACACAATCTGATTTCCCATTCTTATAGAGTGGTACTACATCCGCACATTTAAGTCCATAAGGAAAACTTCCTGCGAGTATGCTTTTACTGAAAATAAAGGCTAACATGTCAATTACAAACCAGGCAATATTTTTTAAAATTCAGTTTGGATATTTCATCAAATCTACAAGAGTTAGAGTTTCTTAAGCTACCAATCGTTTTTAGTAGTTCCAAAGCGGTTAAAGGCTCATAGAAAAACCTATTTCTCTGGAAAGGTTCAACGTTATCGCAGTTGCAGTGACTACATATAGAAATATTAGATTGTGGTAGAAGTGTTTCTGCTATCGTGACAAAGTAATCATTAAATTTGTCCGCAATCTCACGTTTATCAGATACTACCCTATCATGTACACAAAGCAAAGTTGGTTTTTTAGAAAGAGTTGACTTGTTTCAAATACTATTTACTACCTGCCATTCCCGTTAACTGTTTCCTTTACAAAAATTAAATTAATTTCTGTAATATTTAGCTGTCTCTGCACAACGGAATTTCTTTCTTTAATTTAGAACACAACGTTTTATACCTTTTTTTAAGTTTCTGTTCAATGGGTGTTTAGAACATTTAATCCTAAGCTTATTTTTGTTTTTTTATTTTAAGTATTAAACAAGAACTAATCCAGGATTTAAGCCTTTTTAACGATTTATTAGCCCTCACAGTATAACTACATGAAAAAAATATGTTTTTTTTAGCTTTTCAATAAAAATATCATAGCATTCGAAGCATTTTGTTCTGCGTAAACTCCTTCCCAGGACTCAAAACAAAGATAAGTATTTTGTTTTGGGAAACTAATTTTGGATTTTCACTCTTATTATTTTTGTTTATGCCTACTAATAAACCCGTCATAGACTGATCAGTCATCTTAAAAACAAAGAAAAAATTTTCACATGCACTAAGCGATATATTACCAAAACGCCATAGATATGGTCTAAGCAAGTACCCGATGCTATTTTTGTAGGCTCATTGATAAATGATTTTAAACCATGTGAAGATAGCAAATCTAGGTAATTAGAAACAGCAGAACAGCTTTCCAAAATGTTTACATTAAAGTCACCTAAAATAATTAGATTTTTAGATTTTATGACATCGGCACTCAGAAAATCAATATTAGTAGCCACACACTCATAATCTTCCTTAACAAAATAGCCTACACCACCAGCCGCGTAATTTTCTTTAGTGTTTGGGAAAAATTTAAAACCTGGCAAGCAATAATAATTTTTTTCGAATTCGTAAATCCAAATTTCTGACACAAAAACAAAATCAGGGATGCAATATCATCAATAAGATCATTTACAAAATTCATTTAAAATACAAAGTATATAACAAAATAATATAAGCTCAAAAATGCACTAGATTTTAGCAAGATCATTAAAAGATCTTAATGCAATGATATTCCCACCCTTCACCTTTCTTAAAAATACCTTATTATCGTTATACCATACATATTTGTAACATTTTTTTCTTTTTAACCTCTTTCGCTTGCATAAACAATGCCTGAGTATATTGAGTGAGACTATCATTAATGTAAATACGAGGGCAAGGTGAAAAGTTCTCGGCCTGACAATGAAAGACTGCGATTTTCAGTTAAAAAATGATTTTATTTTTCTACATAATCTCCCTTGACTTCAACACACTTGGTCCAGCGTTTCTCCAACATCAGTATTCCTTCTCGGAAGTGAGAGTCTGGAAGGCTGTGAAAATATTCATCTACGGCCCTCTCAACTTCTGCATTGGATGCGAAGCGCTTCCCAGAAAAAAATTTCTTCAAGTTTGGGAACAGATGGTAGTCTGGGGGTGCCAAATCGGGGGAATAGGGGGATGGCCGAGCAAATCGTATCACAAATCCCGAAGTTTTCCCA
Source organism: Pocota personata (assembly GCA_963082735.1). Lineage (NCBI taxonomy): Eukaryota > Metazoa > Arthropoda > Insecta > Diptera > Syrphidae > Pocota > Pocota personata. The sequence continues at coordinate 74,963,693 of OY720431.1, forward strand.
TAGCCAACGCACACTTGTGTACAGGTGCATTGTCCTGGTGAAATATGCTTTTTTTCTTCTTCAAGCCAGGCCTCTTCTCGCGAATTTTGGCATCCAGCTGGTCAAGAAGGTTGCGGTAATAATAGCCTGTAATTGTTCTGCCTTTCTCAAGGTAATCAATTAACAGGATCCCTTTCGCATCCCAAAATACACTGGCCATGACCTTTCCTTTGGCGCTGAACCATCGGCTTCCACCCACTGCTTCGACTGCTGTTTCGTTTCGCACAAAATCGGTTGGATCCCTATTGAATCGGTCCAAAGATTGCCGCGAAAATCGTTTGCGCATTTGCTTTTGATCGGCATACAACAAATGCGGTAGCCATCTTGCGCACAGCTTTCGCATCCCTACGTTTTTATGCAAGATGTTTCGCACCCTCTCTTCCGATATACACAGCCTCAGCTATCTCACTCACCTTCACTCGCCTAACGTCGTTTCGGGTGTGGTTACGGTTTTTGGCCGTCCTTCACGTGGGTCATCTTCGAGGGACGTGCGACCACGTTTAAATTCAGCTGCACACCTTTCAACGATTGACATGGAAGGAGCAGAGTCCCCGTAAACTTTTGTCAACTTTGGATGAATTTTCTTAGGGGTTAACCCATCCAAAAGAAAGAATTTTATCACCGCACGATATTCAAGTTTATCCATTTTAACGAAAAACACGCTAGACGTCTACTGCAAAAATTCGTTTAAAGAAATTACTTGAGAGAACAAGTTGAAACTTGTCATACTAACTAATGAGAAGCACCCAGGCAGGAAACATAAATGTTTGCTGATTGGAACGCCATCTCTGCATCGGGCCGAGAACTTTTCACCTTGTCCTCGTAACACTCTTTTTAATTTACTACCCTTATCTTTGCCGCTGTTATCAATAACATTTATGTTCAAGGTCCTTTTCTTCTTCCATTTCTCATTCATTATCCGTTGTTTGAGAGCAAAGTCCGAGAACCTCACACAGATGATGGTTTTGCTTGCCAAAGAGTGAGAGCGATCATTTACTATTGTTTTGATGCTTCGAGCTTTCTTAACGAAGCACTTGCCAATATCATCTTGGGTAACCTCTACATCTAATGCATCGCGAAAGATTTTCAGTGCGACACTCTGAGAGTTTGAGTCATCTACGTCAGTCAAACCAGCAATTTCAATACAGTTCTTCAGAGAGCTTTGTTTCTGCCAATTGAGCTTGCTTTCAATAATGTTTATCTTTGTCTTAAGCGCAGTATTCTCATCTTGAAGCGCCTTTATGGATTGAAGAAATTGCTAATTTACTTTTTCCAGGCTAGCAAGTTTCAGATAAACCATCTGCAGTGTACATTCTTCCTCACGTGAAATAGAAGCAGCTGCTGTTGTTGTTGGTATCAGTTGATGATGAGTGCCAGTGCTATTAGTAATAGCGGGTGGTGGTGCCCGATGGTAATGCTTTCTGCAGTTTCCGCAATATGCAGTGATCGGCGACGAAGCACTGAGCATTTATTACAACGAAATGACGTTCCACTAACTTCTATGTAATCTGTATCTTGGTTTAGGAGATTAACACATTTGTAGTGAAACAAACGCTTGCAATTCGCTCAGAGAATTTTAAAATTATAATTTCTTCCAATTTATTCTAAACAGATTGAACGACTCATTTTGATAAGAAAGAGCTTTCAAAAGAGTTACGCACCCCACGACACTCAGAAGAGAACTCAACTTTTGCGCCATCTTCTTTAATACGAGTAGTTTCATATAGATCTTTGCCTCTAGTATTTGTTATTCTTGGCATTAAAATCCCCTCCCGCGATTAATCTATTGTGAAATTTGCGGAAAAGACTCTTTAAAATCATTTTTCTTTAGTCTATAGCTGGGAGGGCAGTATATTTATGCAACAGATATTTTCCCACTGCTCGTTTTTATAATAATGGAAATTCCTTGGATGGCATTGATTAGAATTTTGCTTCTATATGGTGTTCAACTGTATTCTTTATTAACACCACAGCCCCACCTTTTGTATAAATTATATCTTTGCAGGTTAAAGTCAGCAGTCAATTTAAAGTGCGTCTCTGAAATAAGGCATATCTAAAGGGTGACCAGATAGCAATGATAGTTTTTCCAATTGTTATGTTTCAGCAGTTGTTAAATGTTCAGTAAGGTTTGCCATTTACTCGTACTGTCATGCATCGTTTAACACTTCTCGAACGTGTGGAAATTATTAAGAAATATTATCGAAATTCCTGCTCAATTATAAATACGCAACCTGAATTTCTTGGTGAGGTTAGTCGTCATCATGGCTCCAGTGCCCAAGCAATTCATCGCACCCTGGAAAAGTTTGAGTGTGAGTACACTCTTTTGGACCTTAAGCCACCAACCAAACAGAGATCGGTGCGAACTGAAGAAAACATAACCGCCGTAGCGGCCAGTATCGAAGAAGACCCAGAAATGTCGTTTCGGCGCCGATCAGCTGAATTGGGCATCGCCAGAGAGTCAACCAGTCTCATTTTGCGGTTGGATTTGATCCTGCATCCGTATATGATTGTGCTGACGTAAAAATTGAAGCCGGACGACCATAGACAACGCCGTGAGTTCGCTAATTGGGCGCTGGAAATGTTGGTCGGAGATCCGGATTTGACCAAAAACTCATCTTCTCGGACTAGCAGAAGATTGACTGTTCGGTGCAGTTTATGGCATGGGGGCATCATCGGACCTTATTTCTTTCGAAATGAAGAAGGAAACACAGTTACCGTTAATGGTCCTCGGTATAGAGCGATGTTAACCGACTTTCTGTGGCCAGAGGTCGATAACATCGATACATCCGAGCTGTGGTTCCAATAAGACGGCGCTACATGCGGCCATTTAAATGATGTGCTATTCATAATATAATGGTATCATTGCTTCAAAATAAAGCCAGAATCAATTTGATCTCACACCGTTGTTGTTTTATTTAAATTTCTTTTCCTATCGTTCTTATCTGGTCACCCTATATCTGGTTTATATCGGGAGTCATTTGAATCTCGTCCTTTCGATTCTCAATACCATTAGCATTCCATTCAAGCATTTTTATTTTATTCATCATGTTTGACTTTTCGGTACAGCTCTTTTGTTACTGTTCTACCTCTCTAGCAATGATATTCTATCTAATATCGTTTTATTGCATTTTTCTATGGAATCAATCCTGTGTAGTATTTGTTTCATGAGGATTTCCGTTGCAGTGTTTAGCTCTACTTTGTGTTTTACGGCATATGTCATTTTCGGGCCCGCTGTCTTTTGTTTTGGGTCCTTTTTGGGTGATTATTTGATCTTTAAGTTTTTCTTTTTGTAGTCTCTCCTTTGTAAGTCCTTTTTGACTTTTAGTGTTTCCTTATTTGAGCTTTTTTGTGGTTTCTTTTGTTTTTTGTCTTTTGCGAGTTGGATTTCTTTTGCAACTAAACATCCTCTAGCTAGCAGGATGGTTTTCATTGTAGTTTGCACATTTAGGATGCTCATTTTTTTTTTTTCTTTGTACATTCTTTAGTGTGGTGACTTCTTGCACACTTTACACATCTTGCGTTTGAGCTGAAGTATTTATGCGTATACCCATACCATTGAAAATTTTTGCATTGGAGCACTAATTTCGATTTTCGTAAGGTATGAATCTCAACTTTGATCCCAAGTATGTTTTTAATGCCATATATTTTTTTCTTTATCTTCGTCGTGTTCAAAACTTATAGTATAAAAATTGATACTTTGCTTTTAAATTTAAGCATTTTTAAAACTTCCAATATTTTAAAGTCTCTGTCTTTTAATCCTATTTTTATGTTCTCGGATGAGCATGAGTAATGCAGTTTTTTCACTACATCCTTCATTGGTCTGGTTTTCTTATTCTCATAAGAATACCATTGCACTTTTTTCTGGTTAAGTATTTTATTCAGGTTTCTGTATCCATCTTCTTCATCCACATTAATTTTAATATCATTATTATTTATTAGTGCTGTACTAGCTTTAATTTTATTTTCCCCATGTGACGATGTCTTCCTGTCTCTTTTTTCAGTTCTTCTTTATCTGTTGAGAACTCGATAGGTTGGACATTCACTTTTTCACAATTGCAACTATTGCTTAAGATTATTCATTTCCTTAAGCAGTGTCTTATTGAGTTGCTTAAACCCATCTCTTTTTTCGCAGGTTTTTAAATATTTAGCATTCCATATTTCATTACTTTTTTTTCATTTTTAGATGGGGGTGATCTCTCTACCCTTTTACTTCTCCCAAAAGGGTCGTTACTAAACAACAAATGATCCCCCCAGAATCCATAGGACCGACCGAAGAGGATGGATTTACCAGTGTAACTGGCCTACCACCTGGGGTATTAATCTCTTTTGTATTGTTCATTGCATATATTTGTTTTTAACTTTTGCGAAAAGTTCAAACTTGGATTTTTTTCTATGTGTACAGCCGCTCCTGATATGGCGAACAGACGCTGACCAGGGAGCCGCCCAATATGGGTCCGACACTACTGGGTTTTTATGACTAGGGTCCGCGGGGTCATTACGCTCGTTTCCTCTCTCCAGAAAAGTACCCTTGCGGGTATGATATGCAGAAGGACGGAATGTCAATGTCTCAACATTATATTGACATAAAAATATATATTAAAATATATGTACGTATATTTCAAATTTAAATTCTAACCTTCACTTGAATTTCCCTTTAGTATTAAGATTGATCAAAATCTCGAGATCGAAAATTTTCACGAAAACAATACTTGCCCTGTGACAGCAAATACAACCGAAATATCTCTTATCTCGAATCTCATATGGCTTTGTGTATAGGTAGAAAAATTGAATTTAGATTTTCTTGGCATCTCTTACTCATAATCATTTGATAAACTAAAAACCTACTACGAGAGCTTGAGGAAATCTCCTAACAAGAAGGGAGCAGAGAAGATATTGCAACAATAGAAAAGCTTTTGGGAAGATTTTGCTTCTCACTTCTCCGTAATCAACCAAAACTATTTGAACGATTCTGAAGACATAGTGAATAGTAATATTGAGGATAAAGGTTCCGAGTCAGAATTGGAAGTCATGCAAACAGGATATCATCAAAGAACAGGCGAAAAATCCAAGCACTCTCAGAAACTGACACAGCCAGAGACAACTAACCAAAGATACAAAATGAGTGAAGAATTTCATTTTAGCACCGCGCAGAAATCAAAGAATATAAAACATTTTCTGAATAGTGTGGAATTCTGCCATAATACACTAAGTACAGCCGCTAGAGCCACTCTGATCCGTAATGAGCTAGGAAGTAGCAAACCTGAAAATTTTCTAACATTAAAAAAGCCTTAATCGAAAAATGTCCAGATTAGGCCAAACAGACCAAAGAACCCGACCCATAAGGGAATGGAAACATTTGTAGCAAGCATGACCGAACTCTAGGAGTCTGCCAGAAGAGGTCTGGCATTCCCTAAAATAGTATCGAACGACCGATTGAAAATGGTACTAGACATCAACCGGCACACTAAGCTACAGGCTGTGATCTAATATCTTTTAAAGTTAGACCAATCTTCTATCTCAAACCCTCACTTCGTTAGATATATATATAATAGGAACGGGAATCTTTTACTTTACTTTAGATGGTGCTATGGATCGGGGTAGACCTGGGTCTCGATAAACAAGCGTCTCCAGCCAGCTCGATTTTGATATATACAGTATATTTCGACTTCTCTTCGTTAACCGCTAAACCCATTTTAGCTGCTTCTATTTTAATACTCACGAAAGTACCACTGACAGCCAGCTGCGTTCTTCCAATTATATCAATGTCGTCGGCATACGCGAGTAGTTGTATAAACTTTTGAAAGATCGTAACCCTGATGTTAGCTTGAGAGTCCTTTTCTGACATCAAAAACGTCGGTGATATTGTTACCGACCTTGATGGAACAGCGTGATAGACGAGTTTGTCAGGGATGCGAAAACTAGACATGGCTCTGTATAGCTCGTCTCTATGAACGCTATCATAGGCTTCTTTAAAATCGGTGAAAATGTGGTGAATATCGCTTTGGAGCTTATCGGTTTTTTCAAAGATATGTCGCAATGTGAATATCTGATCTATGGTGGACTTTCATTGCCTAAAACCACATTGATATGGATTAATTAGATAGTTGACAAAAAGTTTAAGTCGCGCCGCCGCGAAGTCGATTGGCCTGAATCCGTTTCCGGAGGAGTTGTCGTGCAAACTATATTTTCCAACGGTGTTTCCTTTGCAATTTTTGCGTTAAAATCGCCAAGCACGATTTTAACGTCATAACGTAACGCATTGGTCGTAAGGCATGTAAATGAACTCATAAAAACTATCTTTGGTCACGTCGCTCTTATCCTTATCCATGTGGGAACGTCAGCGCTTATTAGGCTGAAAGCACAAACAAGCTCGAGTATTTTGCCCGCAAAAATTATGCAAAGATGTCTTTATGCCAGGTTAAATAGCTACAGCTTCAAATACATATAAAAGGCAAAATACCGATACAAATTATAAATACTCGCCATACAGCGATAATCCTTAAATGGTAGATATACTGATATGTGTAGGTAAATGAGATTGGTTTAATGTTCTCGAGGATTTCGAAATCCTCTCAGCAAATTACTCCTCACATCTACCCACAGTATCCTGTCTTACGTTTAATAATATCGAGCCAGCAATGCAACAACATATTCTTAAAAGACTTAGATGGGTTTAGGATAAGGCAGAATAATATAGGCGTAGACTCAACTTCCAAGTTAGTAATTTCTCTGAGCAATTGGACTTTTCCTGTGAGCACGTGGTAGAAGTGATTTCGCAATGTCTTAAGCAATCAGCTGTTCAAAACACATTTGATAAGAGTGTGACCTGTGTATGAATGGAAATGTAGAAAATACAGAAACAAGCATTTGTGTTTCTAAACCTTTTCCGAAAAAATAAATACAATTGTCTTCAGGTAAGTTTATTTAGCGGCAGCTAATAAGCAATTTAAACACATAGGCATGTAAAAGAAAACAAAAAAAACGTTACAACCAGCATAGCTTTGCAACTGCCGTGGTGTAGTAGTAACATCATCGCTTGTCACGTTTCAGGTTCACGGTTCGAATCCTGATGTCAACAATCATCTACTTATTTCGCATGAAATAAATAAAAAGTCGATCAACTGCGAAAGCTTATGTCAACTCTACTGCGAAGGCATAACACTGGCAGTAGAGTCATATGGCTAAAATGCTACTTGATCGTGATGATGACATCAGGGGGACGGAAAAAAAAAGTATGTGAATCATCAGCAACGACAAAAGCAAAAACAAACAAGCTCCCCAGTTATCTGGACAGCCACCCTTAGAGTTCACTGAAACTTGATACCAGCTGAGTTTCAAACCAACTACACCAATCTGTCTTTCTCTCTGTCTCTTCCTCTTTCCTCAAAACGCCCGTGTCCTAAAATTAGTATAAGGGTATTCATAACCCCTTTCACACGTGCAAATTATAAAAAAAAAAAAAAACCTGCAAGCCTGTAAGGACTCTAAGTCATTTTGGTAAAGAAGCTACATTCTCAACCACCACTGGCGTTGATGTCCTTTTTTTTGTCGGGACGGGTACACCCTACTGAAGCACTCAGACTCAAAAACAGGTAGCAGGCAGAGAACCTCATTTCAATGTGTTTTTGTCGTCTTTTGTAATTGTAATTGTAATCTTCAGTGATGAAGACCTTAGGTCATCAGCACTCACCACATCAGCACCGAAGATCCGCCACCTGATCTGAGCAACGGCAGGACAATCACATAGGAAGTGTTCCGCAGTGCCATTGCCCTCTCCACAGTAGTCGCAGACAGGGGTAGCGCTCAAACCTAGCACACGGAGGTGCTTGGAAAAGGTGCATTGGCCCGTAAGAATGCCAGTAAGTCGTCTGCAGTTTTTTCTGCTAAGAGATAACAAGAAAGCCACGATTTTCTTACAGACGACGGGGACCATTCGTTTAGTCTGCCTGCATCCTGGAGAGTCATGCCACCTTCGATTGTGTTCATTGAAAACCCAATCGTCAATGGAAGCCCTAACCGAGGACAATGGCAAACCCAGCGTGGGTTCAAGTCCAGAGAAATTCTCTTCTGAGCCTTTTCTAGCAAACTCGTTAGAGATCTCTTTTCCTGTTATCCAATTGTGTCCTGAGACCCAAACAAGATTCAGTGAGTTCAGCCTTCCGACCGAATTCAAGGATGTTTTGCATTCTCGAACTATTTTGGAAGTGGTTAAAAGATTGAGCAAGGCCTTAAGCGCAGCCTGACTGTCACTACAGACGCAGGTACTTCGCCCCCTCTACCTGTTTTCCACAATATAGTCCGTACTGGGGAAAGCTCCCAAGCAGCCGAGATAGACCGTTCTTTGGAGTAACGTATGTATGTGAGAGCTTATTGCACCAAAAAACTGACGCATATGACAGTAAGGGTCTTATCATTGCTGTGTAGATCCAAAGGACTTTCCTTGGCAACAAGCCCAATATCTTGCCGAAATCACCTTTGCATTGCCAGAAAACTAACAGAGCTTTAGTAATTTTCAGCTCGACATGTTTCGTTCAGAGAAGTTTGCTATCTCAGTTGCATTCGCTGTGTATAGAAGTTTGACTTCAATAGTGCGACAGAGAAAAGCTCGATGTCTATATTAACCGGATTACAAAGGCTAAAAGAAAATGTAGTCACCTTGATTTCCCAACTTTGCCATCGGTGACAAAAAATTATGACAACATTCCTCGCTATAATGTTATTTCAGGAATGAAAAAAACCGGTGAAAATGTCCGCCCACTCTCTAAATCGCGGCTTAGAGTATATTTCTAAAGATATTCTGGAAGTTAAAGCCATGCGGTCAGGTGACCTCCTGGATGGGCTAATTGTAAGGTAGAAGAATATATCCCTAACCCAATGAGGTGCATCTCCTGCCAGAAATTAGGACACACCAATAATGGTTGTACCAACGTGGCGACCTGCAAAGAATGTCGCTCAATCTTCAGAAACTAATTTAAATTTTTTTTTTCTTCGTTAACCGCTAAGCCCATTTTATCTGCTTCTATTTTAATACTCACGAAAGTACCACTGACAGCCAGCTGCGTTTTTCCAATTATATCAATGTCGTCGGCGTACGCGAGTAGTTGCATAAACTTTTGAAAGATCGTAACCCTGATGTTAGCTTGAGAATTTTCTCAAATCATTTTGAAGCTCAAAGATATATGTAAACAACTAAGATAATAACCAAATTACCTATAACCCGGGAAAGGAAGTTATGGATTTGAATGCGGATTTATCCCTTAACCAGATCTCATTACGAAACCTCTCCCCCTCAACATTAGCAAACATAATTGGAATTGGTACCACCCAAAACACCCAAACACCAACCGTTAATAATACATCATAATGACCCCTTTAGCAAAAAACATGCTCATGCTCCAATGGAATCTGCAAGGATTCTGTAATAACAAACATGCACTAGAAAATTTAATATGTAAATACAACCCAGATATTATAGCGCTACAAGAAACACATATCATACCAACAAATATCAAATACTTTAACATTAAAAACTACAAAGTCTCTCACCATAATAAAGACTACCAATATGCCAATTCAGGAATAGGCATACTAATAAAAAATAACATCCCAACATTTTCTCACATAACATCCACCAGTATTCATCAAACTCTAAAAATCCCTGGAAAATTACCTTGTATGATTACTAACATGTACAGACAGCGGGATGTTACAATTATCCCCGACAACAACAACTCTCAGCATCTTATAATGGGAGACTTTAATGCCATATGTATCATATGGAGCTAAAAAAAAACTAACTTGCAGGGAACAAGGTTCGAGGAGTTCATAAATGAACGTAACCTTATCGTTCTAAATGACGGATCACCAACCCTCTTCTCTACCAAAAACACATTCACCGCAATCAATGTCACCTTAGCCACTGCTGTTTTAGCTCCACGCCTTCACTGGGAAGTGGTTCCTTCTGGAGAAAGCAAGGATCACATACCTATCATCATACCCTCATCCGAAGTACCTATAATAAAATTTACAACACGCTTTAACAAAGCGAAGCCAACTGTAGCTTTTTTGAAACCATATCTCATACTCTCTCATCACTTATTTCCCCAAGCATCAACCAGGAAGCCTCAAGGATAACAAGAATCATTAGAACAGCAGCATCCAGAAGCATCCCAACAACCCAAAAAAGCAAGAAGACCAATCCCATCTGGTTTACACAAGAGATTGGGAAGCTAGTAAAAGAAAAAGAATTATCGTGGGCTAGAGCCAGAATTCGTTTGGGACAACATGCATTTAGGCATAACAGAGACGTTCACTTCATGGAACATAAAATAGTGGAAAACCTAGCAGCATCCAAACACAACATCTTGCTCTCCTTCGACTTAGAAAAGGGGTTTGACCGAGTAACGGCAGCCCGTGTAATTCGTCAGCTACATCACTGGAGAATTTCAATGGAGATTCTAAAAGTGGTGTGAGCATTATTCACAGGAAAAAGCTTTAGTGTCAATGTGGATGGATATAACTCACCATTAGTACGTCTTGAAAATGGAATCCCACAAGGCTCTCCTCTTTCGGCGATTGCATATGACGCCTACATCGACTCATTGGTAGAAGAACTCAACCTACCAATGTACAATCTAGACTTTGTCGGTATATACGCGGACTATATATATTTACTAGCATCAGGTGACAACAGTATTGTTGATCATGATCTAGTAAGAGCAGACGCAGCTCTCCGTGCTTGGGCACAGAAGCGACGTTCCCCCTCTAACATAGAAGCATTGCACTTATGTAAAAATTCACAAGTGCACGAAGAGCCCGTTTCAACTTCGTGACGTAATAGTTCCACTTAAAAGAGAACTCCGGGTCCTAGGAATAACGTTTATAGGTAATCTAAAGTGCAACCTGCATACCAAAAATATCGTTAACAAATTAACGGAAAAAGGGCCACATATGGAAACTGCACAATTTTTTTTTTGTGCAAAAATTCTAGTGGAAAGTACCCTACAGCATGGTCTAACAATCTACATGTGGACATCAGAACACAACAGGAAAAGCATAGATATTTCCATCAATGAGTGCTATCGCACAGCAACTGGTGCGCTAAAAACTACACCAATCGATGCATTTCGTACCAAATCCGAGTTTACTTCTTTTAGTAATCTGGGTAAGAAAAGAGCAATTAACATGCGATGTAAAGCATTGGCTAATATCTGCCACCCATTACACATGCGAATACAATGTACTCAAACAGATCCAAAGCCTAAGCGGAAAATTACATCGGCGGTTAAAATATTCCACTTCTATTATTTCCTCACCTTCTTGTTCTTTCAGATGAATACACGAGGAGCCTAAATCAAAGTCCACCATGGGAAAGACATCTACTCCCTATAGATACCAGCATAGCAGGATGTAAAAAGAATTCGACTACGATATATTCATAAAACTGCGCAATCAAATGATTGAGTCTGGAAAATACTCTACACTGATGGGTCATGTAAAGAAGGGTACTGCTCATAAGCAGTAATTGAACGGAAGCGACATGGACGAACTGTGACGCTGTATTAAGGACTACTTCCGAATCCACCAGGGAGCTACATCGCCGAACTAGTGGGGATCAAAACAACTATAACTCTGGGGAGTAATTGGACAGAGAAAACACTTATCTGCACGGACAACCTTAGCATCCTTGTGGGGCTCAAGAGGGCGACAAACAAATGCCCATCCCTAGAGTCCATTAGGAGCAATCTAAACAACCAAATTATTTTAGCCTGGGTACCAGGGCACTCAGAAATCCGGGGAAATGAGGCAGCCGATTTGGCAGCGAAAGAAACTTCTAAACTGCCTACACCTAACTTTTTTCAACTAATACGAAGCATTTGCTTAACATGCGAGGAAATTGAAGAATCATGGAAAAACAGTACAACTTTTCTCCGAACCCATCATCCGCAAAGTACTTACATTCCATATAACAGCCTGTTCATAAAAAATATTAAAATTGCAACAACCCTTCAAAACAAATTTAACGACATTTAGAACTCACATTAAATTATAAATCCATATGTACATACCTATAGATATTTAATTCAATTCTTATTTAAAAATAACTTGCAAATAAAACTTAGCTCTGAGAAATATCTTCCAAAGATGGAATCATATGACCTTTGTAGCCCGAATGCCTTTCTGTATAGTATTTATAAATTTACTTGTAAACTTCTTGTACTAAATAAATAAAAAATAAAGTTTGCTATCTAAGATTAATCCTAAATATTTGGTTTCCTTGGAGAGTTGGATAGTGACGCCTTTTAGCACTGGCTGAGTCTGACCAGTTAATTTCCTTCTTCTCGTAAAGAGAATCACCTCGGTTTTGGGAGGATTAATTGAAATCCCATTTCTAGCGCACCAATTGTCGATTGCGTCTAGGGCCATCTGCACCTTAGAGCAGACAGTCGCGACAGAACGGCGAAATCACCTGCATATGCTTCAGCGCAGATGTTAGAACTATTGAATGTGCTTAACGGATAGTCAACCAGCATGCACCAAAGCAGTGGAGACAGAATACCGCCTTGTGGCAGCCCCTATTTACACCTGCCATAACACACATGTTATCGAACTTGCACGCGCTCCATTCAGATTCATCCATTCAGCACATTATTAATTAAAATATAAATTGATGAATACGCATTAATGCATTGCACATTGTTAATTTGCGAAAGTATAACTGATGAATATGCTTATTATTGTAATAAATTGCTGTTAAGAATTATTTGTGAAGTAGAAGTAAGTCGGTTGCCACCGAAGAGACACTTGTTAAATAAAGTATTTTTTTTATCTTTAACGGGTATAAATTTCTTTACTGGCGCCCGAGCAGGGACCCTGACAAAAAATCTCAATAAAACCATAAAAACATTGAGACTCGGGAAATCGCGTAAATCTCAATCAGCCATACGAACATTGAGATTCGAAAAATTCATACCCAATCACACCTAAGAACATTGCGGTAACGAAACATTATTTTTTTTCTCGCGACTCGTAAATTGCCAAAATACATACGAGGGTACATAAAAGTGCATACTCTTTGCGTAAATCTCAATCAGCCATAAGAACATTGAGATTCTAGAAAGTCGTACCTAATCATCCCTCGCGACTCGCGAGGTTCGAAAATACAAACTGGTTTCCATAAAAGTGCATACTTCCCATACGAATAATAGAGGACTAAAATCGCGTGTGAATAAGTGCGTGACATTAGTAGGTCAAGAACAAACCATATTGTTGTGCTTAACCAAACGGGACAAATACGGCATATTTCTCGTCTGATCAAGACAACTGAAGAGGAAACCAACACTGTATCCAGCCCTCCAGCATTGAAATAATGAAGGCAACTATCTGTGTACTTACGTGAGTACGATCATTTATAATACTTACTTAATATTAAACACATTATTTACTACATATATAAAAAATTATATATTTGCGAAAATCCCTTAACTTAAACAAAAACTGAATATTTAACATACATATGCACTATATATAAATCCTTAAACGAACAGAACTACTTCAATTCGAATATTATTAGAAATATAAAAATCTATAATTAAAATGGAGCAACTAAGAGCAGACGTACTAAATATCACAGGGGCTCTGAACACTCAAATGGAGCTGCTTAAGCAACTCGATCAGCGACTTACGGCGATGGAACTTAGACCTGCTCCTACTGTTTCGGAAACAGTCACAGCACCCACAGAACCAGTCCTGGCTGTGCCAAAGAATGAGCAAGACCTAAAGGAAATGGGTAAACTCCCTGACTCCGTCAAGGAATTACAAGTATTCGATGGGAATCCCGTAGGATATATCTCATGGATCTATAGCGTCGAGAACATCTTGAAGGACTACGAAATAGTAAGGAGTAAGCCAATATATAGGGCGGTATTTCAAAGCATCCGTCAAAAGATACGAGGAGCGGCAAACGCAGCTCTTATATCATACAACATCTTTGAGGATGATTTGACATCAATAAAAAAATATCTATCACTGCATTATGCAGACCAAAGGGAAATCAGAACCCTTGAACATCAGTTGGGCAATACAAGACAGAGAAATACATATATCTACGAGGGCAAGGTGAAAAGTTCTCAGCCTGACGTAGAGATGGCGTTCCAATCAGCAAAAATTTATATTTCCTGCCTGAGTGCACTTCTCATTAGTTCGTATGACAAGTTTCAACTTGTTCTCCCAAGTAGTTTCTTTACACGAATTTTTGCAGTAGACGTCTTGCGTGTTTTTCGTTAAAATGGATAAACCTGAATATCGTGCGATGATAAAATTCTTCGTTTTGGATGGGTTAACCCCTAAGGAAATTCATCCAAAGTTGTCAAAAGTTTACGGGGACTCTGCTCCTTCCATGTCAACCGTTAAAAAGTGGGCAGCTGAATTTAAACGTGGTCGCACGTCCCTCGAAAATGACCCACGTGACGGACGGCCAAAAACCCCAATCACACCCGAAACCATCGAAAAAGTGCATGATATCACGTTGGACGATAGGCGAGTGAAGGTGAGTGAGTTAGCTGAGGCTGTGTGTATATCGGAAGAGAGGGTGAGAAACATCTTGCACAAAAACTTAGGGATGCGAAAGCTCTGCGCAAGATGGGTGCCGCAGTTGCTGAATGCCGTTCAAAAGCAAATGCGCTTTTCGATTTTCGCTGCAATCTTTGGACCGATTCAACAGGGATCCGACCGATTTTGTGCGGCGATTTGTCACTATGGATAAGACGTGGGTCTACTACTACACGCCCGAAACGAAACAGCAGTCGAAGCAGTTGGTGGAAGCCGGTGGTTCAGTGCCAAAGAAAGCGAAGTCGATCGCATCTGCCGGCAGTGTGTTTTGGGATGCGAAAGGGATCATGTTAGTTGATTACCTTGAGAAAGGCAGAATAATTACAGGCGAATATTACTCCAACCTTCTTGACCAGCTGGATGCCAAAATTCGCGAGAAGAGGCCTGGCTTGAAGAAAAAAAAATCATGTTTCACCAGGACGTTGGCGTTTGGAAAACTGCGGGATTTGGGGTACGATTTGCTCGGCCTTCCTCCGTATTCACCTGATTTGGCACACTCAGACTACCATCTGTTCCCAAACTTGCAGAAATTTGTTTCTGGGAAGCGCTTCGCATCCAATGCAGAAGTTGAGAGGGCCGTAGATGAACATTTTCACAGCCTTCCAGACTCTCACTCCCGAGAAGGAATATTGATGTTGGAGAAACGCTGGACCAAGTGTGTTGAAGTCAAGGGAGATTATGTAGAAAAATAAAATCATTTTTTAACTGAAAATCGCAGTCTTTCATTGTCAGGCCGAGAACTTTTCACCTTGCCCTCGTATTGATGAATTTTATGCCAACGTAAATCACCAATTTTCTCTTATAATTAATAAGCTTAAGACAGAGGAATATTCCCTTGAAACGGTTAATGCTTTGGTCGAAATGTATCGAAATCGAGCATTAGACGTCTTCGTACGGGGTCTAAGTGGTGAATTAGGAAAAATTCTAATGTTCCAAAGGCCAAAGACTCTTCCAGAAGCATACTCAGTATGCCTGGAAATTCAAAACATGGATTATCGTAATATGGCAGTGCATAAAGAGGAAGTGATGAACCCGATCACTACACCAATCAACCAAATCCATGCCTCAAAACGAGATATACCATCGAGACCACCACCTCCAACAAGGGCACTGAACTTTCAGCAAAGAAAAGCTGCATTTAGCATCCAACACCAACAACGTAATCTCGCACCCAGGCCCACACAATCTAAGCCAGCAACCCCAATTAATATCGATAGATCCGTTCAAACTCACCAAATAAACTTCATTTACAGACCGACCCAAAAGATAACACCATCAAACGATACCCAAGAACAAGGAGACGAAGATCAGTCGTACGAAGATTACTTCCACGAGTATAAGGAAGAAATTGAGAACTGCGAATATCAGCAAGATGAACCTCTGGAGTTGAATTTTATGATGGATGCCTCTCTGGCATTCCTCACCTAGAATATAAGACTCGAGATGGAAAGATTTTAAAATTTCTTCGCTGGGGCAAATAAAAATGTTATCCAGACTAAGTTAGCATTAAATTCACAACCAACGGGGAAACCTTTCAAAATACAATCTGCAAGAGGAGAAATAGAAATCAGTCAGAAAATTAACGGACAATTTTTCGCCTGTATAGGAAACAACAACCCTATAACCTTCTTCGTTCTTCCTGGTCTTAAGTCCTTTGATGGCATCATCGGCGATGATACCTTACGTGAGCTTGGGGCCATACTTGACCGGAAGAATAACATATTGAAAATCGAGTCAGGCGTAGAAATTCCATTAAAATCTAAGGAGTCTGCCCAGGTCAATAGCCTTGAAATAAGGGATAAACACTTAAACGGGAAAATTAAATCAGAAATCTGGAAAATAATTAGGAGACATAAAGTTATTTTTGGCCCCATTAACGATAGAGACATTATAGATACAAACGTAAGGGCAGAAATCCGTACAACAACCGACGAGCCTATTTATACCAAGACCTACCCCTACCCAGTGAACATGCGGGAAGAAGTCGACAACCAGATTAGGAAGCTGCTTGATGGTGGTATTATTAGACCATACAATTCACCAGTATGGGTGGTGCCAAAAAAAATCGACGCATCCGGCGAAAGAAAATATCGTATGATAATAGATTTCAAGCGACTTAACGCCGTCACTGTCCCGGATACATATCCTATCCCTGACATTGCAAATACAATCGCGAGTTTAGGGAAGTCTAGGTATTTTACAACATTAGACTTAACTTCTGGGTTCCACCAGTTAAAAATGAAAGGAAGCGACATTGCCAAAACAGCTTTTTCCACCTTAAACGGAAAATATGAGTTCACAAGGTTACCCTTTGGGCTTCGAAATGGACCATCTATATTTCAACGAATGATAGACGATGTACTCAAGGAGTACATTGGAAAAATCTGTTATGTCTACATAGATGATGTGATCATATTTATTCGGAATGAAGAGGAACATCTTAAAAACAGAAACAATATTTCGCAAACTCAAGGAAGCAAATTTAAAAGTTAATCTAGTTAAGACAGAATTTTTCAAAGGAACAAACCGATTTCTTTGGGCTACCTTATTACGAGGGACGGAATAAAACCAGATCCAAAAAAGGTAGATGCCATACGAAAAATTAAAGCACCTGAAAATTTTAAGGAGCTTAACGGATTTTTAGGATTAACGCCGTACTACAGGCGATTTATTAGGGACCGCTAAAATCGCAAAACTCCTCATAAATCTTACAAAGGGGGAGAATGCGCAAGCGAAAGCAAACCAGTCAAGGAAAATTAAAGTACGACTCACTGAGCCCGAGCTAATAGCCCTCGAAACCCTTAAGGAACTGCTGACATCTTCAGAAATCCTTATATTTACTGACTTCGAGAAACCTTTCGTTTTAAGCACCGACGCTTCCAACCATGCGATAGGAGCTGTTTTAAGTCAAGGTGAGATTGGTAAGAATAAACCAATCACCTACGTCTTATGATCGCTAAATAGAACAGAGGAGAATTACGCCACAAACGAAAAAGAAATGTTGGCAATTGTCTGGGCTCTAGACAATTTACGGAATTACCTCTGTGGAGCGAAGAAGATTAAAATTTTGTCTGACCATCAGCCCTTGACATTTGCGCTTAGCGTCAGAAATATGAACGCTAAGCTAAAAAGATGGAAATCGAGAATAAAGGAATATAACTACGAGTTAATTTATATGCCCGAAAGAACAAATGTGGTTGCAGACGCTCTTTCGAGATTGAAAACCGAAGTTAATGCCCTAACAGAAAGCACGGATACAGCAGAGACGATGCACAGCGCTGAAGAGGACAGCGCCGATCTGATTCCCCACTGCGAAGCACCAATAAATGTCTTCAAGAACCAAATCATTTTCGGGAAAGGGAAGGTAAACGCTTACGAACAGCCGCATCCTTCATATCATCGACATTACATAGCTATCTCAAATCTGAACAAACAGGAACTTGTCACGATTCTTAAGGAAAGACTCAACTTTAATATTATCAATGGGATCAAAATGCCAGACCAGTACCTTGACATGCCCTAAGAAGTATATAATATAATAGAAGCATTTCGCGAAGGCAAAGATACGAATAACACAAAGAGTTGTTGAAGATATAGCCAACGAAGCTAATCAAGTGCATATAATAGAGGAAGAGCATACGCGAGCACACCGAAGTGCCACCGAAAACAAAGACCAGATACTGGAAAGGAATTATTTTCCCCAACTCACCAATAAGATAAGGAAATACATTAAACAGTGCGACATTTGTAACACCAATAAATACGATAGATATCCATTCAAGCCCCAACTCCAACCTACACCGATACCAACATATCCTTCAGAAATCCTACATATCGACATAACGGATATAAAGGATGATAAATTTATTACATGCGTCGATAAATTTTCAAAATTCACTAAATTCTTTCGCATAAAGGATAGGTCAGTTATACATCTCAGGGGAAAAATTACAAAGATACTCCATTATTTTACAGCACCAAAGATGATCGTTATGGACAACGAAGGGAGTTTTAGCAGCCCTATTATAGGAAACTACATAAAATTCTTAGGTATCCAGTTATATAGAACACCCACCGGAAAAAGTGAAGTGAACAATTTTGGAGTTAGTAAGGTACCTGCAAAGGGAATACACAGACTTGCCCTTAAAGGAAATTGTTGAAATATCTGTGGACAGATGTAACAACACTTTCCACTCAGTAGCCAAGAAAAAACTAGCAGATATCTTTTTCGGGAGGAGTCAACGCATTAATTATCAAAATTTGGTTAATTTTAGAAATAAGTTGAACTGCGATTTAATGGATTAAATCAAGCGTCATCAAACTCTTAGAAATCTACGAGAGAACCTGAGGAGGAGTCATATAAATCATATAAAACCGGGGACACGATCTATGTTGCAGAAAAAAAGAGACATGGGAAGCAACAACCAATATTTAAAAAGGAAATGGTCACCAAAGATAGTAGCGTCACGTTTACATCCGTTTCTGGAAGAAGAATCCATAAATCAAACATAAAGAACATTTCTGAGACGTAACACTCTTTTCTTCCAAATTTTTCGTTTGCGCAGGATCAGCAAGCTTTGATGTCTTTGAGTATGTTAGCTTTGATGTCTTTGAGTATGTTAGTAACAATCAAACAAGGAACTGGACGAATTATAGATGGCAGCTATAAAATAATCCACGCGTTATGAAGAAATGGTGTATGAAATATCAAAAATTGTACAACAGCAAATTAGACCCGATAGCCTTTTAAAACCTCAACTGAATCATCAGCTACTTTAAATTCAAGGATTGCTTGGCAGGCTTGGAGTCCGTACACCCCGAGGCAAAAGATCGATCAACTGGATTGGCTCAGCGTGGAAATGGTTTCCCGGAAACCCCGATGCCACCGACTGGGATAAAATCCTGACAATGAAAACTAAATAATAGAGAATAATAACGAGCAGTACAAAATCAACGATAAACTAACCGAGACAGTGAATAAACTAATAGCCGATTACAACAACATTGCAAAGCACCTTGACAATGAAAGATATGAACAAATAAAGTATAACAAACTAGGAATCATCAAAGAGGAAATCAATGAAATAGTATAAGCAGCACAGGTTACAAAAACTGGGATAGTCAATACCAAGTTGCTGGATAGGGAGGAAATTAACCAAATAATTTCTCAGATTGAAATTCTTCCATACAACAATGAAATTGAGGCAATAGAATATGCAGAACCATCCATGATGACCTCAAAATCAACTCTACTTTACATAGTATCCCTGCCGAAAACCAGCAACGTGGAATACAACCATCTCCAAATCCGTTCTATCATAAGGAGATGCAAGCAAATACATCTGGATTTCAAAGAGTTACTGATGAATCAACAACAGCAGTTTGGGATAATTGAAAGGTGTAAAGCCATCCGCAACACCACAATTTTTAAGAACGAACAACTACAGGAACTACCCAAGCAACATTGCATCTCTCAGCTCATGAAAGGTATGAATGCGGAATGTGACCTCCAATACAACATAATTGAAAAAACCGACGAGAATACCATCTTCCTGACTAATTTCAATGGAAACCTGACGCACCAAGGGTCGGAACGTCACCTAAACGGGAGTTTCCTTATACAATTCTTCAATGATACAATTCAACGGAATGGACATGAATTCACCAATAAGGAATTCAAGACCTATCATATCCTACCACCCATTTTACAAACAATCCTTACCGAAAAAGTGTAAAATTAAACTTAGAATATCTTCATGAAAAATTTTGAAAAATTTGGAAAATGTTACAAAGATGCAAAAATTTAGTACTAACCACAAAATCTCTTCATTACAGATACCAGCATCATTCCATTTTTTGTTGTAATTTTTGTAATCCTTTATGTGAAAACCCAAAACAAGAGTAGAAGAAAGGTCGATGCAGTAACGCCACCCATATCGATAGTACCAGTTTCTAGTTCAGCACCAGTAGAGCTAAGCAAATCATCGAGGTTATTGTACGAGCTTAACCTAATAAATGTCAACTTTGCGTAAATCTGCGGGACGCAGATCTTTAAGGAGGGAGAAGTTAAGACAGCATTCGCCAGTACACGCGCTGCAGTTCAGGTCATCGAACTTGCACGCGCTCCATTCAGATTCATCCATTCAGCACACTATTAATTAAAATATAAATTGATGAATACGCACTAATGCATTGCACATTGTTAATTTGCGAAAGTATAACTGATGAATATGCTTATTATTGTAATAAATAGATGTTAAGAATTATTTGTGAAGTAGAAGTAAGTCGGTTGCCACCGAAGACACACTTGTTAAATAAAGTATTTTTTTATTCTTAACCGGTATAAATTTCTTTACTCCACAATCTACATCTAAAGTCAATGTTCTGTTCACCAGCATTGCTTTGATCCAAGATACTAATAATTCTTCTACTTCTTCAATCGCACATTCTGTTCTGCTGACCAGATTTTGAAGCGCAGTCTCGCAGAATTTTCCGCGTTGATATTCATGTTGCATCTCTGACAGAGGATGTACCCTTAAAGCAACTTTGGGCACATGTAGCTCAACCAGTCTTTCCATGCTTTTCAGCAGAAACGACATCAGACTAATAGGTCTGAAGCTCTTGCCGAGAGATCGTCATCTTGCCGATTTTCGGTATGAAAGCTACTCTGACTGTTCGCCAGGGGGCTGGGCAGAGTTGGCAGCAACTGACTAATACCTTGTTTCAGCATAGCTGGGTATATTTCGTCAGTGGTGACTTAAAGCTGCCAAAAGGTGCGACAGCGTATTTGATAGCATCATCCGTCACCACGACCGATGCAGTATACCACCTGCGCCGAGTTGTTTAGCTCAGCCTGCTAACAGCTTCACTAGTTGAACCTGCTTGCGAGCCGATGGTGACCTGATTTCTTGGGAAGTGAGTCTCCAGCAGAAATCTGAAAGCATCCGCTTTCGCCTCATGGCAAGTATAATACCATCAGGTTTTCTGAGTGATTCCGGCTTGATTGGTTTTCCATTCCTGAGAACTTTGACCAGCCTACTGGTTTCACCGAGAGTTTCGATCTTGCCACAAAAATCTCTATAAGAGGTATGTATGTTTCGAAGTTCGAATTAACCTCTTATATTTTCTTTGCTTCGACCGGTAAAGGTCCCCGTCCGCCTCCGAATTTGTCTTGAGTGACCTATTTAAAAGTTTTCTGGTTTCCTTACGATGAGTTCCACCACGGAACTGGCCTTCTGCAAGGGTTTTTGTCAGTAGACACGTTAGTTCAGAACATCTGGTAAGAGTGCTATTCGATTTGGAATTCGATGTATCTATGGTCTGAGAAGGAAATTTCTGGCGAAACTCTCCAGTTGGTACCTGTTGTTGGTCAAGTCAATCACTTCCTGTCTTTGCGCCGTAACAAATGTTGATTGTGAGCCGACGTTGTTGATGGTAAGATCAGACGATAGTATGAAGAACAGAAGACGATCTCTCCGTGCATTACATTTGCTGCTGCCCAAAACAGAGTTATAAATACTATGGGTATTTTTCGACCATTGTTCGGACTACTTGGTATCGAAGCGGAACTGAATCCTACCAAGATGCAAATACGGTTGCATTTCGTACCCATACTTAATGGCCTCGGCAGAACCCTTGTCCAAACTCACAACCAGAGTAGATTCTTTCTCTCCTTGTGTGAATGAACACAACACTTGGTCGTCTCGAATCCAGGATTCTAGATACGCAAGATTCCCCGGGATCCAGCAGATGGCGCGCGTCTGTTTAATTGTCCTGAAGACCTCAAAAGTAGCGGTCTCCAGCGGATGGGGATTTTAATCCATTCAGAGGATTGTTGTGAAGAGCACTTCACCATAAAGGTTCCGCTCTTTAACTCACAGCACTCCACCTGAATGAAAGCAGTCGTTGCTTGGGCCAGCGCTAACAGATGAACTTCGCAGTGTTTGCACTCCACCTCGGTCATGCTGTTGTCACTGCTAGCCTTCCCAATTCGGACAGTTAAAGAGGAGATAACAGCTTTCTTGTAAGAAACCTGCTTTCCTCGCTCCCTAACCACCGTCCACTGGGAATACAACTGGTTGTATCATCGGTGTCATTCGGAATTTGTGCGCGGGCAACGCTACTACTAAGAGGGGTTTTAGAGACATTCAAGTCAGTGGATTTCCCTGCACCATTCAGTTTCTGTCCATCGGTACTACCGCCATTACTGGCTGCAGCGCCCGTCTTCAGACCTTGTGCGCATGCACCGCCACCGGCTTGAGGTCTCTCGGAAGACGCACGCGCATAAGGTGCGCGCATTTGTCTACCGGCAGGAGAGCTTGAAGCATTCTTCCTCCGTTTGCTCCGGTTCGAGGTATTAGAAGAGGAGGCATCGTCAGGTCCAAGTGACTTGCCGATTTCGGTTGGGGTAACATCTACTACCTGTTTATTTTTGCCGTCGCTGTTGTCAGCACTTGTGCCTTAAACTTCTACAGTCTCTTTGCGCTGTGCTGCCGGCAGTTTCCTTCGTTTCCTCTTCTTCTATCATTTGGACGGGACACCATCGTTCAACTTTTTCAGTTTCCCGAGTCAAGCCTTCAGCAGCAGCGCTACAATCAGCCGTCTGTCCATTTGAGTGAAGATTAATCGTATCAGGTTGGACCTCTCCGCTACTTTCTTCACCTTGTCAGCTCAACTTGCCGAATGTGTCGGGAAGAGAGTTGCATCAGTCTTCAGAATCCAACATTTTTGCTACTCCTACATACGCGCTAGTGTTGGCGGAGGAGGGTATGTTGGGCAGAGCCTCCAGAATATTTGCTTAGGATTTTTAAGTTTGGTGGGGTTGCTAATATCCTCTCAACATGATTTTGTTCCTATCAGCGAACCGTGTTAGAGGGGGTAAAAATACTGGAAGTTGTTTCGTGTAAATAATGTGATAATGAACAAGTTGCTGGGAACTTGGCGGGCAGTGAGTGCATTACCGCGCACTTTGATTAAGTTGGAATCTGCTAGCTTTTAATATAATATGACTAAGCTATGACTGACAATAAACAGTTGGCAAAAGATCCTTTTACGGTCCATTTTCAGCTGGGAGAAAAATGTCATTCCGCAAATCACGATTAGTAGTATCATTCATCAAATCACGATTAGTATCGTGGACTCCATCATTGATTTCAATATTCTCTTGCAAAAAAGTTCGTTTATTCTTTAACGAATTGAGGAGTTTAGATACAAGGCCCTAGAATGGTACTTAATGACAAATATTACACTTGTAGCGCAGTCCCTCAGTTGACTTCATGAGCTGGAGGGCTGCTTTAGACTCAGCATTACCCTCTGCAGCTTACATTACCCTCTGCAGAAACAAAATCCCACAATTGCTTCAATGTTCCTCAATTATTAGTTTTATTTCAATTAAACAAAAATGAAGGATGAAATGTAAAAAGAAAAAGTTTTCACGAGCGATAATTGATAGATGTATTTAGGTAAACGGCTATACAAATATTTTAGGGATGGTAACACTGGAAACATTTGACATATAACTTATAACAACTAAATTAAAGTACATACTAACATTTTGATTTATCAAGCACATTACGCTTTAGCTGCGCCAATATTGCAGTCGAAGTAAAGTTTATAAAATTAATATTTTATATACCTTTTCCTTTGTTTTTCAGATTTAATGAAAATGTCGTAGTGTTGAATTCCATGGAAAACTCGGAATGGTCTAATGAGATTCGGAATACCAATATGGTTTTTTCTCCAGGAGCAACTTTCGAATTAACATTTCGGTGAGAAAGATTTTGAGAATATCGGTTTTGTTGAAGAAACTATATATATATATAATGTGAATAATCGGCCCTATTCCCGTAGTTGAAGTAACATATTGTTACCTCACATTACTTTACGCTTGTTCTCATAACCCAAAATTCATTCGAAATGGTACAAATTTTCAATAGTGGAACATACTTCTGGGGCCAATGGCACAAGATTAAAGATCCACAAGTTCACAAGTGCCAGTACAACTGTAGTTGTACTACGTGTAATCAGAATTTTAGTGGCACAAAATATTCTGTCGCATTTGTAGAAAACAAAAATTGTAGAACTACTTTCTCTGTTCTGCAAACGTAGGTAAGTAGTGGATTAACGTGTATGGATTGGACTTAATACTATACATTTTATTGAAATGATTTAATAATTTCATGTCTGTAAAGAATCTCGGTTATTTATTAGTTAAATGTCGGCTAAATTAGACATCTAATTTACAACTTGTTTTCCGTCTGTATGAGCAAAATTGTATTGTTTAAAAAATGGACCAATTTTACATATGAATGTGTGTATGGATACAGACTCTTTTGAAATTGCCAGTGTGTAGAACTAGCTAGAGCAGCATTCTGCAAATTTAGGAAAATAATGACAAGTAGAGAAATAAATCTAAATCTCAGTCATCACCTTACTCTCGTAGCGTGAAGACCATTCTTTTCGGCTATGTTTTGATTTCACATAATCTTACTGACAACTATTGTTGTCTCCCTTGCACCTCTCAAACTTTCGCAAATTTTTCCCGCTTGGCGTGATTAATTATCCTCATTTACATTATCTTTTCTTTGTGATTATATAAATCATGGGCCCACCGGGGCCCAAAAAAAAGTCTGGAAATTATTTCGACCTGTTGTCCGACGATTGGTAGTTTGAAATTAGCGCAGAAAAAAAAATAATCGACTCATTAACCTCTAAGAATTCCCCGAACCAACAACATGAAGGAACACTAGAAACCCAAAGTTCATTGTTATCGCTGCGAAAAATGCTGAAACTCCACTATCTAGTGTAAGTACGAGGGTGGGTCAATAAGTCCCTGAAAAATGAAATAGGGAACACTCTTTTCAGTATAAAAACATTTTATTTTTCAACATAGTCTCTTTTTAGCTCTATGCACTTCATCCAACGTTTCTCCAATTTTTTGATGCCCTCGAAATAATACGATTTCTCGAGCTCCTCCAAATAAGCGTTTGTTTCAGCGATGACCTCTTCATTCGACAAAAATCTATTACCTCCGAGCCATTTCTTCATGTTTGGAAACGAGAAATAGTCGCAGGGGGCTAAATCTGGGGAATATGCTGGATGAGGGAGGAGTTCGTAGCCTAACTCATGCAATTTTGCCATTGCGGCTGCGGACTTGTGTGCCGGTGCGTTGTCCTGGTGAAAAAGAATTTCTTTCCTCGCTAAATGCGGCCGTTTTTGTTTAAATTGGCTTGGAATAGATCCAGCAGCTCTGCGTAATATGCGCCGGTGATCGTTTTACCCTTTTCAAGGTAATCGATGTGAATAACACCGTGCGCATCCCCAAAACCTGTCGCCATGACCTTGTTTGCTGACAAACCCGCCTTGGCCTTCTTCGGCTTTGATTCACCAGGAGAAATTGTTTTGACTGTTTCTTGGTTTCTGGTGTGTTGTGGTGAATCCAGGTGTCATCCACGGTTACGAAACGGCGCACAAACAGCCGAATTTTTCTGGAACATCGTCAAACACACCTTTGTAGTTGTCAAACGAATGCGTTTGTTGTCGATTGTGAGCAACCGCGGCACCCATCTTGCGGAAAGCTTTTTCATGTCCAAATATTTATGTAAAATCGAAATCACTGAGCCATGTGATAAGCCTGTGGCCTCTTCAAGCTCGCGCACTTTCACTCGCCGATCGTCCATTATCAAACCATGGATTTTGTAGACGATTTCTGGTGTGGTGACCTCATTTGGACGACCAGAACGTTCGGCGTCACTTGTGCTTGAACGACCGCACCGAAATTGAGTAAACCAGTGGTGAATGGTTCCAATCGATGGTGAAGAGTCTCCATAATATTTGTCAAGTGTTTGTTTGGTTTGCGTGATAGTTTTTTCTCGCAAAAAATAGTGTTTAATGAGCACTCGAAATTCACTTTTTTCCATTTTAACGAAAATGCTAGTAGGCGTCTATATAAAATGGCTGCCACAACAAAACTATTTGACAGATCTGTCTGAAAATTTGGGTGCGTTCTTTTGAAAGATGATTCTTGACAAAAAAAAATTAAATTTAAGGTGACGACACAATTTGTGTTAATTTTCAGCGACTTATTGACCCACCCTCGTATGTATATTCTTACAAAAAAAGTCATTGACAGTACTGAGTATGACAGCGTCTCTTCACTTCGTGACTGTAGCCTACTAATCTTTGCTAGATCCGAGAAAGTCGCAGACAAATTCCTTAAGCTAACAAATATAGCAAATCAATGCCCTACACAAACAACTCAACTCATCTAAAGGCATAGTATACGTTCCATGGCTTATTAACCTCAGTGAGGCCGAAATAATATTAAATATGAAGGCTCAAGGTGTCTGCGAAGTCTATAAATTCACAAAGAGAATAGACAGAATTCAAAAGCCTACAGGCTTAATGCTTTTCACCTTTGATTTATATTTCTTGCCTCAATCAATTGTAGTTGTTTTTTTCATTGTTAAAGTCAAAGAATATATCCCGTCATCGCCAAAAGGTGCACCAAAAGTAAGATGTGGGGGAATTGTAACCTCCCCCTCATGATCCTAGTGAATGTACACGTGTGATGTGCGCTAACTGCCTAGATAATCACCCCTCCTCATCAAAATTTTGTCCTAAATACGTTCAGAACAAAGAAGTATTGAGAATCAAAACCTCCAACAAATGAAGCATGGCTGAGGCTAGGAGCCTTTGTAACCAACAAAACCCTCTACCTGCAAACACGATCACAGTCCCTTTTTTAAAAAAGACAAGCAATTTCCCAGTCTAAAACCAAACCCTCCGACAATTCTAAGCCTAATCAACCCACATTATCCAATGCTGCCATAACACTTTTCTCACTTCCAATTCTGACTCTGCAGTTCAGGAATTGAACCGCCGAAGCTCGACTACGAGCTTAGACTTTCAACATCTGGATTGCAGAGTCAATGCCTGCTATCTTCTAACTTAACCTCACCTGATTTTTCACAATATACCTCAGATTATATTGTCCAAAAGTCTCTGGTATCAAAAAAGACAGAATTTAAAGTACTACAATGGAACTTGGATGGTTATTCTAATAACTATCACGACCTGCAGTTACTGATAAATGACCTCAATCCCTCTGTGATATCGCTTCAAGAAAACCCATATACCCGCAAAAGTCACAAAACTTTACTCGCCGAAGCAATACGCTGCTTTTTTTCATAACCTTCCAACTAACACTTCTAGTCCACAAATCTCTTCTCCACAAATTTATTGAAATGAACTCTTCAATATCAGCCGTTGCCGTTTTAATCGAACTAAAACAAAAAATCACAGTAATATCCTTATATATTCCACCGGATTAAACCTTTGTTGTTTCTGAAATACTTTACTAATTACAGGTGACTTTAACTCTTGGAGCCCCTTTTAGGGCTCTCTCCATACTAATACGAGGGGCAAAATTGTGGAATACTTCCTGTCACACTCCACTCCACTTCTCCGTATTAAATGATGGTAAACCTACCCATTTCTCCACCCACAACACCTTCACCTATGTTGACCTATCCCTAATTTCCTCACAATTATATCCCAATACCTCATGCACAACTATTTCACATCTGCATGGTAGTGACCACTTTCCTCTAATCACAACAGTGATATTTAAAACTCAGTCCTTAAACCCCAATCGACTTCCAAAATTTCAAATTGATAAAACCAACTGGTCCCTGTTTCAAACGTGGCGTCTAATCTCATAACATCTACGAATCCATCCCTTAACATAAATGAAGAAGCAGCCCTTATACATAAATGCATTAGAAGCGCTGCTAACATAGCCATTCCCCAAAGCCATTTCCTCCCTCATAAAAAACCCGTTCCATGATGGAATAATGAAATAGGTAATCTTCGCAAAATTAAACGGAAAACTTTGCACAATTTTAAAAAAGCATCAAAGTCAGGAAAACCTCATTGCCTACCGTAAATCTAACGCGCAGTTCCGCAAATCAGCCAAACTCGCTAAAAAGACTTGAAAACTTCACCTCAAACATTAATCCAAAAGCCTCATGTAAACAACTCTGGAATAACATAAGATCCCTCACTTGCGATTATATTCCCCGCTCTATAACAAACACACTATCCTCTCATATTGATATCGCTGACCATTTCACCAAAACATGGTCTAACCTGGCCGATGACTCCAATTTTTCACCTGCCTTCCTCCAAGCAAAATGTTCAGCAATTAATAATAATCCACCTCACCTAAATCAAGGTTAATGACGCTGAGGGCTATCTGACTGTATCTCAAAAGCTTAACAATGAAAAAAATCAATGGCATACTTATGAATACAAGTCTGAGAGACCTTTGAGGGTCGTAGCTGAAGAGGACGTTATAGGTGATTTACGCGATAGAGGTTATAACATTTTTGTCGCTGTGAACCTCTTAAAGAGAAAGAAAACGACCCGACCGTGGAGAAAAAGCCATAGTAAGCTTCCGCTTTTTGTGCTATCCTTCGATAAACCAAGAAGCCAGGAAAAGATATATAACATAATGACGCTAAGTGTCAATACGAAGGCAATCCCTCAATGCAAGCGTTGCCAAGAGTTCAATCATACGCAGGCGTACTGTTGGAAAGAGCCGCGCTGCATTAAATGCGCTGGCAAACACTCTTATGAAAATTGTAGTTTGAGCAAAAATGAAAAAGCAACTTGCGTTAAATGCAAAGGAAGGCACCCAGCAAATTATCGCGGTTGCGAGGTTGCAAAGGAACTACAGATGCAACGGAGAAAATCTACAAGGCCGGTTGTGCGGGGATCGAAATCAGTCGATCGGACTCCTAAGTCGGTAGAGCGCGTTGCTAAGCAGACTGAGCGGGCTCGTAAGCCAGTTGTACAGGCTTTTAGACCTACTGAAAGGACGCTCGAATCAGCAGTGCAGACTCTCGAACCAGTCGATCAACCCTCTAAGCCGATTCAAAGTACGTCGAAGTCGTCCACTAAAAAGACTGAACGAAAAATAACCTCAGATATGCCAAAGAATCCCAGTTTTCTGACGTATTATCAGGCTGCAGTCAAAGCAACTGAACGAAACGATGGGCCACCCTCTGATTCGTTGAAAGAAATTCTGAACTGCATTTACGCTAAGTTCGAGGAACAATGTGAAACGAACAAAAGAATTCACGAACGACTCAGTAACGTGGAAAGCTTTTGTATGGCTAACCTTATATCTACATATGAACTCTTCGCTTAAAATTATAACATGGAAGGCAAACGGACTCTTACAAAAATCTAACGAATTAGAAATTTTTCTGATGAGGGGAAATATCGACATATGTTTGATCTCCGAAACACATCTAACAAGGGAATCGCAATTAAAGATTAGAGACTACGCTGGTTATCACGCCTATTATCCTTCTGATAGAGCGCGAGGCGGTTCTCCTTATTCATTAAAACTAACATCGAACACTCAATCGATATAAACTTAGAGCTCGGAAAATTTCAATTGTGCGTGGTAAGGGTTAAAAATAAACACTTGAGCTACAATATAGCCTCTGTTTACTGTCCGCCGCGATGCTCGCTTGAAAAAGACTACTACTTTCGTCTCTTCAATGCCCTTGGCTAAAATTTCCTTATTGGTGGAGATTTCAACGCGAAGCACACCTTCTAGGGTTCAAGATGTACATCTTCTAAAGGAAAAATTCTCTACGAAGTTGCAAATGAATTCGGCTGTTGTTTTTATTCAACAGGAAAACCCACATATTGGCCAACTGACTCAGAAAAAATTCCCGTTCTTATCGATTTTTTCGTTTCAAAAGGCATTTACGAGTAGTTTATTACAGTCGAAGAAAGTTTTGATCTCTCTTCTGACCACTCTCCGGTAATTTTATTACTTGGTGAAGCGTTGATCAAGAAAGAGGGACCTCCAAGACTTACTAGCAATAGAACAAACTGGGAGGGCTTTAGAAATGATTGCTAAAGAAATATCGCCCTAAATGTATCACTTAAAATACCTTGTGAACTGGAGGACGAAATTGGTCTTTTCGTGGAAGCAATTCAAAGAGCGGCATGGAGAAACACTCCTAGAAGCTATAAGATTAACGGCAACGAAAAGTATCCAAGTGAAATCATTGAACTGGTGAGGGAGAAAAGAAATGAAGAAAACCACTCGCGCACCGCAGAATAAAAAGATCCTAAACCGACTATGCAATCGCCTTAAAGATAGTATTCGGGAATTTAAAAGCAATAAGATAGTAAACTACCTTGAAAATCTCCCCACTGGAAGAGAATCAAATTCATTTTGGAAAGCGCTAAAAAGGCATCCGGAAACCTCAAAGGCAAGCGCCACCAATTCGGAAAAACGACAGCACTTGGGCTAAGAGCGACAAAGAAAATGCAGAACTTTTTGCTTTGCACTTAGAAGAAACGTTTAAGCCATTCGACGGCCCTTTGATAACGCCCGACTCCCCAGTCACGACATCTGACAACTTTATAGGGATCCCCTTTTAGATTAAAAATCTAAAGACGAAAAAGGGGTTACGACTTGATAACGGTGCAGGTGGTCAAGGAATTGCCGACTACAGCTCTTATAAAACTGCTATATTTGATTAACGCTTCGTTCAGATTGCTCTACGTTCCGAGACAATGGAAAGTCGCCGAGATTATAATGGCCTCGAAACAAGCAAACCTCTAAATGAGAAGAAATCATATGCCGGTTATCTCTAAAATATTCAAAAAACTACTCTCTAAAGTCCACAACATAACTGACATGATTAAGAAAACTCTCGAAGAAACAAAGATTTGTTGACGTCTCACAAGATTTCAATAAGGTTTGGTACGAAGGCTTGGAGTATAAATTGCAACTACTACTGCCACGGCAACTCTTTCTAATCTTGCGATCGTACCTCACCGAAAGACTTTTTCGTGTTAAACACGGAAATGATTACTCTGAGTTCAATGAGCTTGCGGCCGGAGTCCCACAAGGAAGTGTCCTTGGCCCGCTTCTATATGTACTCTATACGCGTGATATCCCGCAGCAAAGAAACTGCGTCATCGCCACGTTTGCGGACGATACGACGATATTGACAACGGGCGATACAATTGAAGCAGCTCAAAAACTGCAACATGCTGTTAATAAAGTCCACGCTTGGACGAATTCTTTGTGTATTGTGCTGAACGAAAGCAAATCTACTCACGTCAACTTTACCTACAAAAAAGTGGATAGATTACCTGTATATTTAAACTCGGCTCAAATATCCTACGCGAACGAAGCAAAATATCTAGGAATGACTAGATGTTAAGCTTCAATGGAAATCGCACGTAAAAAAGAAACGCGACGAGCTCGAAAACAAATACCGACAAATGTACTGTCTACTCGGAAAACATTCGAAGTTGAGCCTACATAACAAACTGCTTATCTGTAAGCAAGTGAAAAAGCCAGTGTGGACGTATGGTCTACAACTACAGGGTTGTACCAGGAAAAGCAATAGAAACATCCTACAAACTTATGAAAATAAAGTTCTTAGAACGATCGTTCGTAACGGAGATATTCATCGGTACCTGGGAATTCCCAGCGTCGCACACTGAGGCAGAATAACCCAATTGGTGGCAATAAATAATCCAATATAGCTCCGAACCTGAAAATTTCAGCAAATGCTGTTGCAACTAATCTATTGATATTTTTAAGTCCAATAGTGACCACGCCCACCAAAACGCCCACTTTTTTGTACTCAAAGGAAGTTGAAGCATTAATATAATATACCTACCATTTTCATTAGCATAAAGAATTTCTTAAAATTTATGACTTCCAAACACGCCCACAATCACCTGCAAACAAGGTTACCTTTTGTTGTTTGTAGTAAATAAGTAAACTTAATTTTCTTTTTTGAATAAAAACAGAACAGGAAATAGTTTTTAATATGAAAATTATTTAAAAAAATACATGATTTCCAATTGATTTCGATTTAATTTAAAACAAAATCTTCACTACTTCTGTCTTCATTTGTGCTATCTTCCTCAGTATTACTAATTTGCTGAACAGAAGAAGCTTTAAGCAAACCCAATGGGTAGGATTTGTTCTTTTTTTTTTTTAGGCAGCTTCCTCATGCTAGTCAATATGGGGTCAGAACTTAACAAAAAAGAGTTAAAAATATCTATATTAGTATTTTCCCTGCTTGATTTCCGGGAATGATGCGTCATCGCCACGTTTGCGGACGATACGGCGATATTGACAACGGGCGATACAATTGAAGCAGGAACTGAAAAGCTGCAACATGCTGTTAACTGAGTCCACGCTTGGACGAATTCTTGGCGTATTGTGCTGAACGAAAGCAAATCTACTCACGTCAACTTTACCTACAAAAAAGTGGATAGATTACCTGTATATTTAAACTCGGCTCAAATACCGTATGCGAACGAAGCAAAATATCTGGGAATGACTCTAGATGTTAAGCTTCAATGGAAATCGCACGTAAAAAAGAAACGCGACGAGCTCGAAAGCAAATACCGACACATGTACTGGTTACTCGGAAAACATTCGAAGTTGAGCCTACATAACAAACTGCTTATCTATAAGCAAGTGCAACTATAGGGTTGTACCAGGAAAAGCAATAGAAACATCCTACAAACTTTTGAAAATAATGTTCTTAGAACGATCGTTAGCGCACCTGGGAATTCCCAGCGTCGCACACTGGGGCAGAATAGGCCAATTGGTGGCAATAAATCATCCAACATAGCTACGAATCTGAAAATTTCAGCAAATGCTGTTACAACTAATCTATTGATATTTTTAAGTCCATTAATGACCACGCCCACCAAATGCCCACTTTTTTGTACTCAAAGAAAGTTGAAGCATTAATATAATATACATACCTACCATTTTCATTACCATAAAGAATTTCTTAAAATTTATGACTATCAAACACGCCCACAATCACCTACAAACAAGGTTACCTTTTGTTGTTTGTAGTAAATAAATAAACTTAATTTTCTTTTTTGAATAAAAACAGAACACCCAACAATTTTTAATATGAAAATTATTTTAAAAAAAATACCTGATTTCCAATTGATTTCGATTTAATTTAAAACAAAATCTCAAAGAATCACTAATTTGCTGAACAGAAGAAGCGTTAAGCAAACCCAATGCTTCAACGGGCAGGAGTTGTTCTTTTTTTTTCAGGCAGCTTCCTCATGCTAGTTAATATGGGGTCAGAACTTAACAAAAAAAAAGTTGAAAATGTCTATATTAGTATTTTCCCTGCTTGATTTCCGGGAATGATGCTCTCTATAGTTTTTGAAGTCCTTGTTCCGTGACTCTTGAGCTTCCTCCGTAAGTTGACCAATCGGTAATAGAGCATGGCTATTATTTTCGGTCCATGAATAAAATATTTATGAAGGGTGGGTGACATGTGATTCCACGGTTACTTTTCAACATAATATTTGGCAGTATCAATTGCAAACTTCCTGAACTTCTTTACATCAATATAGATTCTTTTTATGAGTTCCACATCAATTTTTGTAATTTCTGCGGAAATTTCAGGATTTTGAAAGAAACGTCTGGCCGTGTTACCATCATTTGAATTACCAAACCCGGGCTTGGGTTTGTCTACTATCAGACCACAACGATCCTTAAATTCATTTTGTATCCTCTTTTTGTTTTCCGCAAAAATACACTTATCATGATAAACTCGAGCTTGCCATTTCCTTAGAGATAATTTGTGGGACAAGTGGAGTAAGTTTTCGAAAAAACGTATCCATCCATGAAGAACGGATAGCCCAAACTGCAAGTTCTCGGTTTTAACTTCCCTTGTCATCATATTTTGGATATCGTTGAAGTTTTTAGAAGATGCACCACATATAAAACACTTTTGCGTGGATGACGTCTCCGTTATAGCGTTGCATACTTTTCCGTCAACCATGGTAAAAAGTAGGGTATGACAAACTTGTACCTGTTTTCCTTCAAATAGCATTGTTGTCTTTTGTAATTTATTTATTTCCTTGTCTACTCTGTTTTTTTCTGTTATAGACATTTCTGTTGATTCTATTACAAACTCTATTT
The DNA here is from genome assembly GCA_963082735.1 of Pocota personata. Taxonomy (NCBI): domain Eukaryota; kingdom Metazoa; phylum Arthropoda; class Insecta; order Diptera; family Syrphidae; genus Pocota; species Pocota personata. Next base: position 74,998,356 of record OY720431.1, read on the forward strand.
TTAATGGCCTGCAGTATCTTGTGAGCCCGGGCGTGGATTTCCCCATACAACTTTAGAATTAGCAGAAAGTCTAAGCAGAACAAAGCAAATTATAAAAACTGATGAATCAGAAGCTTCAAGGCCATGGACAGCTTGTCTGTAGGAGCTGTGTCCTGAGCTTCCGACAAATCCCCACTTACAAAATAAACACAAGTTTTCCATTTCTTCACTTGTTAGTAAATTGATAACTTCCTTCTGCGATTCTAGCAAACGCTTTGTTGTGAGATCCAGCAGTGCCTGAATGGTAACCTCTCCTGAAGTTTGGGTAACTTTCATGTGTTCGGAGGGTGGATAGCATTCTTTTTTTGCAGCTTGTACGAGCTTATATGCAGGAAATTTTTCTGGTGCACTCTTTCTTATAATATCATATTGGTGCTGGGATAGTTGCGCTTCAACTGTAACCCCTAGTGTTTCTTGACCTGACATTTTTAAACTTTTTGCTTCAAGTGAGTTCTTATAAGACTTTCTATACTTTTTTGCTCGATCGGGGGCTGTTGTCGTTATTTCTTTTAACACTTCACAGGCATTTACTTGCCCTACTGCTCCCAAGCTCATTTGAGTAGCATAACTCAAAATGGAAACTGATGTGGACTCTCTCAATTTTGCAGTTTTCATTCTTTTTGTTCATTCAGTGCTTTCATCAAAAGTATGGTCGACCACGCTTTTGTTCAGGGCAACAGACAAAAGAAACAGATGTCTCAAATAAAGAATTGTTTGTATTTAGGAACAAATCGAGTTTTCTGTAAGCCTTTTCCCACCGAGACTTATACTGTGACTTAAAATACGATAATATTTTATTTCAGCCTTTATTATCATAATTTCGAGTTCGTTTTTTTAAATCCTCTGCTAGAAAATCAAGCTGTTTTTCTAAATTATTGTTTTCTGCTAACCGCATTATGACCTTCGGGTCATAAACATCACATTTGAACTTATTCCTAAAGGTGAACATCTCTTTAAAAAGTTTACCACCAAAATTCACCACTTTTTTTTTTTTGTCAGAAAGCACATTAAAAAAAAAAAATTACGAACGAATTTGCAAATATTCGCAAAATTTTTTTACAGATCTTCAAAAACAATAAAACGAGCTACCAACAAAAAATAGTTTTAAGCTTTGGACAGCTTTGGAACACAACTTTACCGACCAACATGTGCATGCAAAAGCAAAAAATAGGCATTAAAAAGAGTTTTGATGATCATTACCGTTTTATAAAAATAGTAGCACTCTCTCACAAAAAAAAAAAAAAACTCTTAAATAGCTTTACACATACCAGAACTTGAGGGCTCCATACCGAAAATTAAAATTTTTTATAACCGAAATAACTTTTAATGCAACCAAAAAACACTTCTAAACTACTTCGTAACAAATTCTAGCTATCAGTGAACAAAACTAGCTCGCGCCAATGCATTTTTTGCTAAATGTGTTTATGATAACGGCTTAGGACTGTTACATTATTGACAGTGGAGTATTTGACCAATAATGAAAAATAAAAACAGATCCATACGAGTCACTTAATTTTTTGATTTATTGCCAACAATTGGGCCATTCAGCCCCAGTGTGCGTCGTCGAAGAGATAACAAATTTTGCTCGTAAACACAAAGATCGTATTCACGGCCATTTTAACCCGGTCGTGAAAACAGCAAGGACTTTCATTGGAATTTAACCTGTCTAAAGCGCTACATTCTTTTTAAATTATATAAATACAAACATCTTATTCCAAAAATCACAAGTCTCGTAAGCGAAAATAAAACTGCTGGATAAGCGTGGGCTTAGTTGTAGTATTAATCTTGAAGAGTGGTGCTTTTAGTCGGTCGGTATCATTCCCCAAACATGGCCAATTGCCAGCGTGGTACCAATTCGTAAGCCGAATAAAACAACCACCGAAGTCAGTGGATATCGACCTATATCCCTCTTACCATGCGTTTGCAAAATTCTAGAGAAGATTACTTCAAAAAAATTATTCTGGTTTTTAGAAAAAAAAACCTCATAAATATAAACCAAGTCGCTTTCAAGCACGGTCTGGGTACCATGGACTCTCCCCTCCACATTGATGATTTGTTTCATTTGCATTATCGTTAAAGAATCATATTATAATTCTGTCAATAGACTTCGAAAAAGCCTTTGACAGAATTGGCATACACATAATTTTAAACAAAAGGATCACCACTCTCAGTAGTTATTTTTATGATCGCGTTCAATGAATTAAGCCACATCCTACAAAAATATAGCATTCGACACTGTCTGTATTTATAATAATATTTTCTAAATGTAAAGATTTTACAAAAACGACCTCCACATATTCTAATATCCTAACAGATATAGACTGGGTCAAAAATCTCTTTGGAAAAAACTAAAATATTACATATTTGTAAAAAAACGAGCTGTTCAAAACATCTAACACTTAATTTTAAGAACAATAATATTTGTAATGTTAATTCCTTTAAATATTAGGCGTTATTTTTGATTCTAAGTTTAACTTTAAAGACCACTATACATACTTCAAAAAAAAAGCCTAGCTACCAGACTAAATGTAATTAATTATCTTACTTTAAAGCATTCTTGGTAACACATCAATACTATAATCAGAATTATTAAATCCCTTATTTTGTATAACATTGATTACGGTCTAGTCATCTATGGTAAATGCCCAAAGTCCTTGCTCCAACTTTTCAAACCGCAGTATCACTCCGCCGTCCGTGTCACTCTTAAAGTTTTCCGGACGACTCGAATAAAATCTATGTTAATAGAAGCTGGTCTGCTTGCGGTCGAAGAAAGACCTGATTATCTCACAGCTTACTTATCCCGAAAATGATAACATCCGATTTTTTAGGACGTAACGCAAAAATTCGTAGATACGAATTGGATTCTCCTTTTCATCGATGCATCGAAGACAGAAGACTGTACCGCTTTTGCAGTAGTTGATGAAAAGAGCAACGTCCTCATAAAGGGTATTTTGCCTCAATTTTCTTCTATATTCACTGCCGAAGCCCTTGCAGTATTCCATGCTACAAAACTATACAACACGATACCGATAATAGAAGAGATCAGGGACAGCCTAATCACAAATAAAAGCAGGCTTAAAATTATGTGGGTTCCAGGTCATGCGGGAATCATAGGAAATGAACAAGCCGACAAGGCTGCAAAAGCTGCAACAATAGAACCACTTATCACATTCTACACACACAACAAAAAGGACCTAAAAACTTTGTGGAACAATAAAAGTCGGGATATATGGAAAGAGTACACCCACCATTACTCAATAATTAAACCCCAGGCAGAAATGGCATTATACCCTAGAAACTGCTCACAAATAATGATAAAATGTTTTCTACGACTTCGTATGCGCCACACAAGCCTTACACATAGTCATCTACTATCCAGAAGTGATCCCCCAACTTGCCATCTTTGCCATAGTAATACCGTCCTCTCCACCAAACATTTACTCGAATGCCAGAAGATCAACTATATAGTAAAATACTTCTCCACCACTTAGGGGAGTGGGGTATTAAAAACCCCAACTGAAACTAATATACGAGTAAGAAATGTATATAAGATATTAGCAACTCTAAAAATTAACAAATATATTTAAAAAGCGAACCCCTTACTTTTACAACTAGCTGATAGCCCTAGTGCTAGTGCTATCATATCATATATTCCTTTTATATTATTATTGTAATTTAATTACTTAATAATAAAGAAATAATAATAATAATAAATCTATGCTACATCTGGTCGGTTCTATTGTATTATATGGAGCAGAAACATGGACACTAAAAAGAGCAGCGATAAAGAAAATAGAAGCCTTCGAAATGTGGGTATACAGAAGAATCCTACGGATCTCCTGGGTTGACAGACTTACTAAAGTAGAAGTCTTAAGACAAGTAGGAACAAAAAGAGAAATAATGCTGACAATTAAGAAAATAAAAATCGAATACTTAGGACACATTATGAGAAACAAAAAAAATCAGCTTCTCCAACTAATTCTACAAGCAAATATCGAAGGAAACAGGAGCGTCGGTGGACCGAGGTCGACATGGTTATCAAACTTAAGAAAATGGCTCAATCTTTCAACGGTAGACTTATTTAGAAGAGGGAGAAATAAGCAAACATCTGCATAGACGATTTCCAACGTGCGGAACGGAGCTTGTTTGTTTTTGCTTTTGTCGTTGCTGTATATTTTTCCGTCCTCCTGATGTCATCATCACGATCAAATTGCATTTTAGCCATATGACCGCCCTACTGCCAGTGTTATGCCTTCGCATGCCAGTGTTATGACATAAGCTTTCGCAATTGATCGACTTTTTATTTATTTCATGCGAAATAAATAGATGATTATTGACATCACGATTCGAACCGTGAACCTGTAGCGTGACAAGCGATGATGTTACCACTACACCACGGCTAACCTCTTGCTCTTTGAATCTGTTTCTGGTGATAACTCAGCTTAAGTTTGCTCAATAATTGTATTCTTTTCTTGATCCAGTCAGTTTGCGTAACTAAGATTAAAATCGTGGCCTAGCTTATTCAAATTATTGGCCCAAAACAAATCTTTTTGGATTAGCTTTAGGGTAAGTTTATGTGGCAACCGGTTAATCCCATACTCAAATAATGTATATCGTATATATCTCACATGCAGGTCCAGCGTATATAGATGTGCGTCCTCTATTCCACTCTCTAGCATGAGTGTCAGTATCCTGTTAACAAAGTACCTCTGCAATTTGTCCATTTCATCAAAGAGCGTATGACCCCAGACTTGCGCTCCATACGTTTGTACAGCTCTGCAGACTGCTTGAAATAAATGCCATTTTGATCGCAGAGAGACATTTCTTTTATTAAGGAAGTTGTTAATTGTCGCGTTTATACTGTTTTTTGTCGCATAGTTCCTTTTATCCACATGTTTTGCGAAGATTATTTTAGGCGTCAATGTCGTCCCTAGTAGCAATAATTTGCCGAGATTTGTATCATTTCACCTTTGGAGTACCACTTTTCTTGGTTAGCTTTTCTGCCCCCGTTTTTTAAAAAAACTATTATTTGGGACTTACTTACGTTTATCTCTAAATTCCACTCACCGCAGTACTATTCTAAATTAGTAATTATCCTTTGCAGAACTTGTACACTGTCGGCCAAAATGACAATGTCATCTGCATAAAGAAATAGTCTTATGTTTAGCTCATCCATGTATAGGCCACCTTCTAAACACTCATGTAAATCATTTATATAAATTAAATTTTTATACTATAAAATTCTTAAAAAAATATTTTTCCTGAGGAAGAACCTCTTTATTGATTCAAAAGTACTTAAGAACTGGACTACTATCTAAATTACAAAATACTTATCGTCTATTTTACAACTATGCGGCGGGTGTGTACGAATATGGGACATAGGGAGAGAATGGGAAAATATGTGTAATGGGATAAACTCCAGGCGTCGAGTCAGCAACATGAGTATGGAGCGTGCAGTGTAATGCAGTGAGTTATGGATGTGAATGGAGTCGAGAGCGTGACCATGTGATTTTACTGAAAGGTGGGAAAATGATATGATGGGATGAGGAATGTTCTTAAATCCTGCCTTCTCAAGTTCCAACGTCCTCGTATTTTTTATATTAATATAGAGTTGGTTATGAGCCCCAGGCTATTTTTAGTTCCTCACAAGTTCCATGAACTGAATCTGGTTGCAGAATAGCGGGTAGGGGTTTAAAAAATGTTGTTTCTTTTGAGGTAAAGTTTCTGCCGTCTACGTTTAGAGTTTCGTTGACGAAATGGACGATGAATGACCCTGTGTCGTTCCTCTGTTCATTCTCGATTGTGAGAGCAAGCTTTCGGTAAGGTTTGACACGAAGGTTTGGAGTATAAATTGCAACGACTACTGCCATGGCAACTCTTTCTAATTTTAGGATCGTACCTCACCGAAAGACTTTTTCGTGTTAAGCACGGAAATGATTACTCTGAGTTCAAGAAGATTGCGGCCGGAGTCCCACAAGGAAGTGTCCTTGGCCCACTTCTATATGTACTCTACACGCGTGATTTCCCGCAGGAAAGAAACTGCGTCGTCGCCACGTTTGCGGACGATACGGCGATATTGACAACGGGCATTACAATTGAAGCAGCAACTGAAAAGCTGCAACATGCTGTTAACAGAGTCCACGCTTAGACGAATTCTTGGCGTATTGTGCTGAACGAAAGCAAATCTACTTACGTCAACTTTACCTACGAAAAAGTGGACAGATTACCCATATATTTAAACTCGGCTCAAATACCATACGCGAACGAAGCAAAATATCTAGGAATGACTCTAGATGTTAAGCTTAAATGGAAATCGCGCGTAAAAAAGAAACGTGATGAGCTCGAAAACGAATACCGACAAATGTACTGGCTACTCGGAAGACATTCGAAGTTGAGCCTACATAACAAACTGCTTATCTATAAGCAAGTGCTAAAGCCAGGGTGGACGTATGGTCTACAACTATGGGGTTGTACCAGGAAAAGCAATAGAAACATCTTACAAACTTTTGAAAATAAAGTTCTTAGAACGATCGTTAGCGCACCGTGGTATGTACATAACGAAGATATTCGTGACTAGATAGCTTATTTATTAGATGGCTTATTTATTTGTTCAAAAGCAATTCCATTGAACATAACTTGTTTATTGTTATTCTCAAGGAAGTTGTTAATTTTTTGATTGAGGATAATTAGATCATCATGGTCTGGATTCCCTGCGAGCCATTTCCAGGCTATACCAATGATCGTTTTGATCTTATTTGAAGTTTTAACCTATTTATGAGGTTTTTTGTTTGGGATATTTGATAGGTTACGAAAGGATAGATGGGATCGTTGTCCATTGCCCGTATACCTATTGTTTTCTGAATTTCGTCTATTCTTTTCTCGTATGCATCCAGATCGATAACGTGTATTAACCGAAACGTACCGGTCTGCAATTTGACTTTTTCCATGTGCACAGCTGCTGCCTGTGAATTAGTGTAGTCCAATATCTGAACGCTGGCGAGACATGGAGCCACAATAAATCTAGGAAAGATAAATTAGCTTTTAATATTATTTTTATGGACCGTCTTGACTGATTGCGTTAAGACAGTGGTTGTTTTATTTTCCTGTACTATTTCTTTTTGAAACCTTGGTGATAATTTTGACCCTAATCGCTTATTCCTTTTTACATATATAACATCTCCTGGCAAATATTGTTTAAGTGGGTGTCTATTTTTATTGTGATATTTTAAATCAGCAGCTTATTTAATTTTTAATTTTTCGATGTTCTCTATACGAGCTTTCTCGAGAAGTGTCGGATCTGAACTCACTCTACGACCGAAAAATACTTCTACTCGCTTTTTATTGGAGACTGAGTGTACTGTGAAATTGTATTCAAAGACAGCTCTTTCTAGGAGCTCTTCGAAAGTCCGATGGAACCCATCGATTTTTGAACATCTCATTAGTTCGGCTAGTGTCGAGTGGAACCGTTTGACCTGACCGTTCACCGTGCTTGAATAAGGGGGTATTTTGAAAATTTGTATTTTTAACTCATCTTCAATCATGAAACTAATGGAGGAAGAGTGGAAAGATTTCTCGTTATCAAAGACAACTATTTCCGGTATGCCATATGAAAAGAGAGTATCTCCTAGGGGCTGCCTTACACCTTCAATGGCTTTTGATCTCAAGACTTTAGCTTTTTACATACTTTGAAAATTTGTCTATGGCCGTTAAAACCAATTTCCCTTCAGTTGAAAATATATCCAAGTGGACTATAAGTCCCGGATATTGCGGGATAAAAGTTTCTTTTTGCTAGGGTGTCTGTCGTATTTATTTCCTTTACATACCGAACACTGCTTGATAACTTTTTTTTATTTTCTTGTTCATTACCGGAAAGTAGAATCCAGTATTTGAGATTTATTTTCGGGTTATTTCCTATGAGCTCGCTTGTGTGTTTGGATTATAATACTCGTATCTTCCTGTTCAGACTCATTTATTATATCTTCAACTTGTAATTGAGTAAACCTGACCTTGTAACTACTGAAGTTATCGGGGTATATTTCTTGTATCATGTCCATTATCTTTTCCTCGATTTTAATACCATTAATGACTGAGGGATTGAGTACCTTTTTTAAGATTTTTCTGAGGTTTTCCGGGTTAAAGTTTGATTCTTTGATTATATGGCGATGGTAAGTTGGAAAGATAATTTCGAACTTACGACTGGGGGTTTTATCTATATCTATAAGGAACTGGTTCTTGAAAACATTAATGGGTGTTTCCATGATACCGATAAGGTTATGCGATGAGCTTTCGGCATTATGCTGTGAGGTTGTTAATTAGTAATGTCAATAATTTTTGGAGCTCTAGAAAAGGCGTCAGCTACAATATTAGTTTATCCTAGCCTATATTTTAACAGATAATTATACTCCTCTAATATTGTCTTCCACATTTTCATTGTGGTTCTTATTGCTTAGAGCATGGGTCAGAGGTTGATGGTCTATAAATATGATAACTTGAGCGGAACCGTACACGTAACTTTTTAGAGATCCGAGGGTCCATACTATGGCGACATCTCCTTTTTATTTGGTGCATATCTTTCCTCGGTCCTGCTAAGCGCTCTGGAAATGAAAGTGTATGATTTTGTGCCAAAACCGCTCCAATGGCAAAATTTTATGCGTCCGTGATCAATTCAAACGGTTTACTGAAGTCAGGATAGGTGAGCATTAAATCTTTGGAGATCAGTGAATTTTTGATTACTGAAAGAGTCTGCATTCTATATTGAAATTAACAGATATTTTAGCTGACTGGTTTTTCGATACTCGCCCGTCCTCCCCTCTTAAAAGGGATGTCAAGGGTTTTGCAAGTTTTGCGTAGTCCCGTACAAAACGACGGTAATAACCCGACAGACCAAAGAATGATCGTAGTTCCTATAGGGTGGTTGGTTATGGAAAATTTTGAATGGTTTCAACTTTAGTAGGACTTGTTTTTATTCCAGAGGCTGAAATATCTTCCCATTATTGATGGAGAAAGCTGTTTTTTGCACATCAGATTATTTAAGAGGAATTTGATGGAAGCCGCTTTTCAAATCAAGCGCGGTAAAAAATGTATTCCTCCCTAGTTGTGCCAGAACTTCGTTAATATCAGGGATGGGGTATCGATCAGCTATAGTCACTGTGTTAAGCTTTCTATAATCTACTACCATCCTATATTGTTTAACACCGGTTGAATCCGGTTTTTTTTTTTGGTACGATACAGACGGGCAAATTATATGGTGACCGTGAAGGTCGGATAATGCCATCATCTAATATGCCATCTTTATGGCCCTTAAGGGCCATGGGAAAAGGATAGTATCTGGTGTAGACTGGAGAGTCGCTGGATGTACGAATTTCACCAACGACCCTGGTTATGTAGGTTAGGATTTCATTAGGGTCGGAAAACAAGTTTGGGAAATCTTTTGCTATGCTATCTAGTATGGATTTTTGAGATAGGCTGAGATGATTGATGTCAATATTAATCGAATTCACAGCTTGAGACTTTAGATTTTTAATTCTAATCTTTATCGAATTAAGTATTAAAATGTAGCTCTCCTTGGATAATTGCTGAAGGTCCTCTAAGACTATCGTTCCCCAGGATACCATGGAAAGAATTTTAAGTTAGAGTTTCTAAGGCCGAAAAGGTTGAGTAAAGTATGGTGACTAATTTTCACATCTCCTGCTACTGACTTAGCATAGAAGCAATTTTCATTTGGGATTGGTTTCGGTACTATGGCTGGTTGAATGTAGTTCTTGCTGGATCCTGTGTCTAATAAAAATTTGAACGTTTTGCCACTCTCCGTTTCGCACTCGAAGTACGGAAACGAAGAGCTTGTTAACCTAAAAAATGCAGGTCACTGCAATCATAAATTGGTTTTCCGCCGTCGTATTCTTCCTTCTCTTACAGGTCTAATGTCCGCATGTATTCGGTTAGATTTTCGTCGTAACTAGCGTCCTCCGATTCCATACCGTGCTCATACTCGGACTGATTTGGTTCATCCGTATAGATGTGGAAATTTTGCTGGGATCGATTCTGTTTGAATTGTTGAGATCTAGGGATCGCATCTCTCTGCTGGAAACGATTCCCTTGTGTTCTTATTTGGGCGCTTTGACCCATGGGTTCTCTTTGTTTGTGGGGAAAGTATTACCTTGCCCTTGTGCAATCTGTAGCGGATAATTATCTTGATATAGTGGTTTCGACGGGAGAAGGTTACTAGGTTCAGCGTTACTCTGGTGTCGTGGTTTCGATGGAATAGACTGATGGTAATTTTGGTATTGGAGGATCAGTAAACTAATAATTACTTGGGTATTGTATTCTCGGTGGCATGTACGATGTCTGGGGAAACATGGGTGCTCTATAGGTTATATTGGGTTTCCGAGGTAAGTAAATGTGATTGGGAGGGCTGATGTGCCCTGAAATTTTGTTGCGCCCTGAAGTGTTGGTTTTCCAACTTCAGGCAGAGTTGTAGTGCATGCAACAAATCTGAAAGTTCCTTCATGCCTAGACCTCTAATAAATGTATCAAGGGCTTTATCCCTGTATGACTGGGTCAGTAGTCGTGAAGCCTCGGCATTTACTTCCATGCAGGAAATCTTAAGCACTGTCGGATACTTTCCCAATTTAGGTGTGTATTGAATGATTCTAAGGCTATGTTTGCCGAACCCCTAATTTTGTTTCGAACTACGTTAAATATCCCGAATTATTTTGGGGTACCCTGGATGTGTTCATAGATGCTAAGCACCCTATCCACACTCTTCTTCCATGACGAGAACTCGTTGAAATCCCCAGAGAAATTACGTATGGAGCGCACTATGTCAGGAATTTTTTCTAAGTCATCGACTTTATTCCTGTGTTCAGGGGAAATAACCTCGTCCTTTCCGTGCAGGATACTGGACTGAGGATTTAGGACACCCTGTATTAGATTTTCACTTTGTTGTTGAAACACTTCACGAGCTATTCTCGAAACTAAAGCTTCGAAATCGGGTGTGGTTCTGACCTCTCTATTATCAGTAGTTGATTGAAAAGATAAGTGTTGATCTTGATCGTTTCTCGCGTTTGCACCTGAAGGGGAATTGTCGGTGCTGAGACCTGCCACAGACCCTTGGGACCGTGTTGCTGGCATTATTTTATTTTCCTTTTAATACTTTTGAAGTTAATATTTAATTAAGGTTTTTTCTGCTTTCTTTTTTCTTACTACTTATTTCACTTTTATGATCTTTTCTTCTAAGAATTTAATTTTTTCTTAAGCTATTTGAAACAAAAAAAAATAATTTTATCTTACCCAGATTTATAGCTTTTATATATCTGGTCTATTTTTTTATTCTTCTTAAAAATTACTCTGTCCCTTGAGACTCAATAATTTTTAATCAGAATTTTTCGTTTTTATATTCTTTAATTAAATTTCTAGATTATTTATAATTTTCTTACTCTTATTTCCAATTTCACTTTTACTCTTTTATTCTTAAAACTTCACTTGCTTTACCACTTACGATCGCGAGACCGATAAACGCGGAAAGGCACGACTTTTAGTTCTTCACAACGTAAACACGGCGGCTTCTTGAGGCGACTGGTTTTCCGATTGCGTGTCGACCTTTTAATTTCTAAAAAAAACACTGGTAAGCACGGCGGCTGCTTGAGGCGACTGGCTTCTTTTGGGATAAGCTCCAGACGTCGAGTCAGCAACATGAGTATGGAGTGTGCAGTGTATTGCAGTGAGTTGTGGATGTGGATGGATGTGAATATGAATCAACATGAGTCGAGAGCGTGACCATGTGATTCTACTGAAAGGTGGGGAAATGATATGATGGGATGAGGAATGTTCTAGCTGGGAATGTGCTGGTGCAGGGATATGATAGGGTAATGTGGAATAAGGAATGATCTTAACTTATATACAGAGAACAATAGCGGAGACAAGAGATATCCTTGCTGAACACCAACAATTGTGTCGAAGTTTGTAAACAACTCTTCTCCTGTCCATACTGATGACTTAGTGCTTTCGTATATGTTCTCCAGTAGTCTGACAACTTTGGTTGATACCCCCATTGCTTGTAGTTTGTACATTAGTAGTTTTCAAAATACTTTGTCGAACGCCGCTTTAAAGTGTACGAAGAAAGCGTAAACCTTCTGTTTTTCACAAAACTTTAAATGCACAATCGAAGCTAGGTTGTAAATATTGTCCACCGTCGAGTAGTTTCTACTGAAGCCAGCCTGGTATTCCGTTAAAATATTATGTTTTTCGACCCAATTGTATAGCAGTTCATAAAAGATATCCCCCTATAATTACTTGCTACATTGCTACCTCCTTTCTTGAATATTGGAAAAATTATGCTTAATGCAAAATTTTCATCAACTCTGCCTCTGGAATATTTCATTATATGCCCGCGTCAATTCCACTAGAAACTCATTAAGAGTGTTCTTGAGGAATTCATATGGAATCCTGTCTTCACCCGGGGCTTTATTTACCTCTGTTTTCGCCAGTAAATTTTTTACCTCTTCAATTGAATTTTCTAAATACTGATCCGCATCCTCCCGAAGCAATACTGCATAGTGAATGTCTTTCAATGTCTGCAGTGGGTTTAAAAGCTGCTCAAAGTAGTTTCTAAACTCTGTTGCCGGTATATCTGAACAATTTTGTGCTGTTTGTTTTCTAATTTCCTTGGCGATCTTCCACTATTCCTTGCTATCTTTGACCAGATTTATTTTTTCTTCCAGATGTGTGTAGTATTTAACCCTAGCCTCTTCACAGATCCTTATATATTTCCTATTTGCCTTTATATATTGTATATATATTGTACATATATATATGTAAAGTTTCCAATCTCGTCTCCTATTGTTTGACCATTGCTTACCACCAACTCCTTTGCCATTTATGACTACTTCCCTAGACCTCCTTATGCTTGTACCTGTTTTGAAATTACTTTTATACACATCCTCTACTAGCTGCTGAATTTCGCCAAATCTAACGTTGAGATCGCCAATAACTGCAGGGTTGAGTACGTTTTTCTCCGTAAAATACTTTTCAAACAAATTGAACTCTCTCTCTCCCAGTTAGTACAATGTACAATGGTATAATTGTTAGTGTCTCATAATCCGTCTGGATTTTGATCGTGTCCGTCCCTTCCGTGTTTTCAAAATTATGCTGTATTCCTGACTCATTAAGATTATTTTTTACTCAATACATACATCCACCTATTGCTCTTCCATAGTTGGATGTTTTTTTATTGCTGGTTTCCAGAATGTACTAAAGCCTTGGAAATTGATCGATTTTGTCTTCACATTCTTGTGTTTCAAGTAATATAACTATATCGTGGGAATTTACATACTTAAAAAATTCATTGTATAAAGTTTTACTTTGAAATCCACGTATGTTAATATTTTTGCTGATGTTATTGTTTTTTTTTTTAATGGATTCTACGTTACCAATGCTTTTACAAGTTTTTGATAAATCTCTATGACAGGCATTTAAAGTTTTTTTTTGTATTTATTTTTGACATTAAAGCCTCACCATACATATTTTTCTGCACCTCTTCCGCTCTTTGTTGATCACAGACTACCTCATTGTCCTTGTTCCAGGCAAACCATTTGCCATCTATTATTAATCTGTCGTTGCAGACGCTTACTCATTTGCTCCTGTTGGTCGCTAAGATATCTTTCTTCAGCTTTAACATGGCCTTCTTATTTTGCTGTCGGTCACTGTTCAGATCCTGTTTTCCAGTTTTTTTTTTTAATTTTTCCTTTCTTTTAATTATTGTTTAATATTTCTTTAAGCCAAGTTAAAAACAGAAATAATAAAAAATGTTTACGTTCCACTATATTTGAAAAAATGTGCGTGCAGTTTCTTTCCTTATAAAAATTTTTGATCAGCCGTCCGTCCGTTTGCACGTCACCACTTTGTGGGCCCTAAATTTGAGCTAGGAACATGAAATTTGGTATATAATCTTTCTAGGATCTGAAGCAGTACAAGTGTATACCCACTTTAAAAAAATATATTATTTATCTCAATATTTTTGCTAAAAACTGAAAAATGTCATTGTCCAAAATGTTATGATTTTCGTATAGTCCTCAATATTTAGTTTAACTACCTTACAGTGGCGTGGGGTGAAATTTCAAGAGAGGGAAGCCGAAAAAATTTTAAGTAAAATGTTTTATTCAAGACTTACCATTTTGGTGCTTATTCGAAACACAGACCTAAGATATGCAATCTAAGCCACCTTTGTTATACTTTAAGTCATAGGAATTTACGTAGACAATGAGCTCATCGCATAAAAAAAGTGACTTCGAAAGAAGCCATTCTGGGCAGAACAATCTATATAAGTTATTGATAACTCGGAGCCTTGTTAAATAAACAAAATTAAGCAATTACAATTATGTACTACCTATTTGTACTCTAAAGCTATCCTACGATTCTTTAATAAAAATTTGATTTATTTTTAATTTCTAAAAGAAGGTGCTTTTCGATAGATATAAGTGCCAGGTCTGAGAGTCTTTCTTCTTTGTGGGAATTTCTTAAGTGTGGACTATTTTTAAAGTCGAAAAAGATCTTTCGACAGAGGCCACAGTCAAAGGCAGGGTTAAGAAGATTTCGCATAATGTTAGAGCTTGAGAAAAAGTATCTCTAAGCATTTCCGTATTAAAATGCTTATAAAGTTGAAAAACCTCAAGCTTTTTAAATGAAGGGGTAATGTATAAAACTTTGAGTTCCTTTTTTTGAAGTAGTAAAATTAAAAATTCCATGAAATAGGGTAATTAAAGAAATTATTTTGTAATCCGGAATTGAATTAGAAAACTATTCATATTTTGATTTGTTTAATAAATCAAAGAAAATATATGAACTAAATGAACTATACCTATTCTTAATCTGACTTGTAACATTATCTGTAATTGCTACAAAAATTCGGCTATAATTTGTATTTGAATCAATGTTAAGTAGTCGGCGTTTGCGTGGAGGTTCTGAGCAGTTACTTACGCTCTCATAGATTGAGTCAAATAAGTTTATAAATTCAGAATGAATCTATGACTCAAAACCCTCGATCTCTTGCTTCGCAAGCTCTATGTCTTCTCTGCAATTGAATAAGACGTTCACTATACGCAAATGATATTGCCATCGAGTCTCTGATAACCCGGAATGCCAGTTCTTGTTTTCCTAGAAGAACTACAATGTCTATGAAACGCTTCATTAAATCGCGATCAACTTTTCTATTATGAGCCTCGCAAGAATTCCCTAAAGAAGTCTCTATGCGATATTCGCCAAATTCATGCAAATGCAAGCAGCTGCGTATATGCTTTTCCGTTTGAATATGTTTTTTGGAAGAATTAATAATATTGTTTATATCAAAGAAACCGGTTTGGAGTCACCAAACACTAGGAGAATTAGAAAAAATAAGACAAGGAAAACAAAACATTCTATTTAATTTGCAACTGCCAGTCAGCCATGGAATCTTTTTGTAAAAAGACTCATGAAAATGTTTCTGATCCCCATCCTTTCGCGTATAATCAATTTTCATTGATGTCGAGCGGCCTAGTTCTATACCTTTTTTTTTTTTTTTTTTTTTTACAAAAACGAAAGCTTACTGAACTCGTGGGTTTCTTTTAGAAGAAAATCAGTTAAACAACACTCAAAATTACATCTTGTCTAAGAATAATAAGAATGTTCAATGGGGTATCTCTTGAGTAGATTTATAATTATTTACTTAGTATATAGCTAATAACTATTCACTTAGCTCACTCACTATTTTATAATAATTTAATAATTTAAAACACTAACTTAACTACCAATATGTAATTGCAAAATGTTTAAAATTTTCTATTAATTAGCAGTCACAAAAATCACAAAAATTTGCATCCACATTTTCAATAAATCACACACAATTAAACAACCGATTTGCAACTGTCATTTCAAATTTGCAAAAATAAAATAGCCAACAAGTAAGAAAAACCTCAAACACCGTTCGAACCACTACATCATCCAATAACTTATTTTGTCGCCTACAATAAAAAAAAAACTCATTCGAACTAAAACCTTTCTCCTCCACCAATGTTCATCCACAAAAACCGAGAAATCCCGGGTTATTTTCCTCATAAGCGAATGTATGTTAGACAAAGAAATCGCAGATAAACTTCTACTATATGTCAGAAAGGAATAGAGTTGAAAGTTCGTACTGTGAAGAAATTAATGCATAAGCTGGAAAATGAACGGCTTTTCAAAAAAATTCATTGCACGCTCTCTCGCTAGAGGAGTTCATACTTGTCTCGCCTATGTGTGTGAGTTTGTGTATGAGTAAAAATTAATAAACAACCGAAGTGGCCGCAGCATTTCATCTTCGAGCGTGTATAAAGTTATGATTTATGAATGAAAAATGGTTTCTTGAACAAATAATTGAATGTGATGGTTGGCAAGTGGCAAAATAAAAATTTTTGATATTTGAAAAGGGAAGCCGGAAGGAATCGGCTTGTATGGACGCCACACCACTGCTACATTGGTGGATTTAATTTAACAGTTGTGCCAGAAGTAGCATTTTATAAATTCAAATCAAACGAAGTTAAATCCAAATGTGAAGAAGTTTTACAAATCTAAATCCAAGAAAGTTCTAAATCTGTAAGTGTAATCAAATTTTTAAAATTAATTTTCGCAATGATGACATCTCAAATGTAAGCGATTTTATAGTGTAAATCAAAAGAAGTTGAATTTAACAAATCCAAATCTTTTTTTGAAATAAAAAAAAAAATCAAAATCTGTCACGCTCAAAATCAATAAGTATAATAAAATCTGTACAATAGATTTGTGCAATGAAAACCTCTCAAATGTATGCGGTTTTATTGCGTACTAAATTTATTGTTAACGTGTGGGTTGAGAACGAAGGTTCCTAGTCGAATTTGTTCGTCAAATGTGATGTTATATGAATGAAATGAAACAATAGTTAGTTACATTTATTTTCGCAGTAGACATCTAGCTCTAGCGTAAATATCTTGTTTATATCGGCTGTGCTCAGTTTAACGCACCTTCCTTGGCAATTATTTGTCTCGCTCGCACCCGTTAGCGCCTATCAATTTTCTTTCAAATTTTGTCCTTGTGCGTGGCTACCTCAACTCCCACTCTACATCTCTTCACCACCAAGATAGGGGCCCGTCGGAGCCGAAAAAGAGGCCCGGAACGTGCTGTCCGACAACTCGTCGATTGAACCCAGGGCGAAGAAATAAAATAAAATAAACTTATGAACAGTCAAGAGGAGTTTCCTGAGCTTCCAATCAACCGAAACTTTAAGAACTCAAAGTTCGTTGTTATTTCGCCGAAAAACGCGGATAAACCACTTTCAACTGTGAGTATCTTTATATTTTGAGAAAAGCCTTAGACAGTGTAAGCACTGAGTATGATAACATTACTCAACTTCGTGATGGTAGCGTATTCATTCTCGTCAGGAGCCAAAAAATCACAGACACATTCTTAAAAATAACCAGTATCCCCAATCAGTGTCCAGTTACTGTAGGGATCCATAAGCAACTCAATTCCTCTAAAGGCATAGTATACGTACCTTGCCTCATAAATGTCACAGAAACTGAAATTGTTTCTGAAATGAAATTGCAAGCTGTGACGGAAGTGTATAAATTCACAATAAAATTTGATGGTAAAGATCAGCCTTATTCTTCAGCTTAATTCTTTTCACCTTTGATCTATATTAATTGCCCCAAACTGTAGAAATTAAATGATATAAAGCCAAGGGTAAAGAATATATCCCTTCCCCGATGAGATACCACAATTGCCAGTTGCTCGGTCACACACTCAAACGGTACACAAAAACAAAGATATGCGAAAATTGCAATGCTAAAAAATGCTACTTCTGACAACTTTAGAATAAAAAGTTTCATTTACCGAACTTTGTCAGATAATAAAAAACCTGAACAATAATAAAGCCCCCGGCTATAATTTAAAAACCGGACAAATTCTCAAGCAATTGCCAAAAAAGAAGAGCTAGAAAAATTCCTTTATTTAATAAATGCATCGCTTAGATTATTATACGTCCCAAATCAATGGAAAGTCGCAGAGGTTTAATGGTTCCAAAACCGGGAAAATCCCTAAACGACAAAAAAGAAAACGTACAGACTGATATTTGAAAATATTTGAACAACTCCTATTGAAACACATTCAACCGGTCTTTGAAGAAAAACGCCTAATACCTGATCACCAATTCGGGTTCAGAATCAAGCATTCTACAATTTACCACGTTTATAGAGTAACGGATGAAATTGAAAAAGCTCTAGAGGGGAAAAATATTTGCTCCAGCACTTTTCTTGACGTCTCTCAAGCCTTCGATAAGGTTTGGCACGATGGCTTGAAGTATAAGTTAAAACGGATTCTTCCGGAGCACCTACGTGAGATCTTAGAACCTTACCTTAGAAACGTAATTTTTCGTGTTAAACACGTAACCGAATATTCCGAGTTTAAAGAAAACTCCGCTGCAGTTCCGTAAGAAAGTGTCTTTGGTCCTATATTATTCTTGTTGTACACTCGGGACAGCTACGTTGCTGTAGCTACGTTCGCGGACTATACGAATATTCTGACAACGGAAAGTTCAATCGAGTCAGCAACTGAAAAACTCCAACGAGCTGTGGATAAAGCCACATTCAACCTCACTTATATGAAAATAATCAACCTATTCGTTTTCATTAACTCGGTACAAATACCGTATGCAAACGAAGCTAAATATCTGGGAATGACACTGAACATGAAACTTAAGTGGAAGCTGCACGTTAAGCAAGTGCTTAAGTCTGTGTGAACGTACGGTATATAAATCTTTAGTTGTACCAAACTAAGCAGTTGAAATTTTGTACAATCATTCCAAAATAAAGTTATAAGAGTAATCGCGTATGCTCCCTGGTATACATATTAGAAACAATGATATCCACAGAGACTTAGAGATAGCCACCGTGGAACATGAAATAACAAATTTCGCTCGCATGCTCCGTATTCTTCTTCATGGTCATTGCAACTATGCCATAAACCAAACTTTGGACGTGAAAAACCTTGTGCGCCCACTTCAAAGAACGAATCCCTTCGATTTAGCACAATAAGAAATAGCCGCATGTGATGACGGTATCAGCAGGTGCTTTTGCTGAAAATCTACCTGCCTCACGAGAATATTTTTTGTTTTAAGATCAAACTACTTGATAAGGTTATAAATTGTTTGTAATAAACAAGAAGAAGGGAAGTGTGCTTTTAGTCAATGGAAATCTGACTCTGCTATAGATACAGGGTTTCTCATAGTGTCTAAGAAGATTTCCAGCTACCCACGAACAAAAGAAAAAATATTTGTCAGAAAAAAAAAAAAAACAGGAAGAACATAACCCAAGCAATAATAAAAGGTCTTTATTGGCAAAGTTTCGTGAAAAAAAATCCACCAAACTCTGGTTCTATTATAATAAACTGTTAATGAAGCTTAGTACAAATTAGAATCATGTCATTGGACCAAAGGAGATAAAATTGCAAAAATTACAGAAACCTTAAAAACGACAGGAACGATAGTAATTATAAAAAAATTAATAGAAATACAAGCAAAAGATGGGACTACATACATTAATATAAGGAAAAGGTTTATCAATTCAAAAACATCCTGGGATGCAGAGTTGAAATTGAACCTCTTAAAAAATCAAAATTGGTACCCCAATGCAAGCAATGCCAGGCATATGGGCATACTCAAAAATATTGCAATAGACAGGCAAGATGTGTGAAATGCGCTGGAAAACACCACACAACACAATGTATAAAGCCCCAAAGTGTGCAGCCTAAGTGCGTGCATTGCGGGGAACCCCATCCCGCAAGCTATCGAGGGTGCATTGTTGCCATGGAACTACAGAATATCTTAAATAAAAAACTATATACCAAAAACAAAATTCTTGATAAAAAACTAGAATCACCAGAAAAAATTAAAGTGGATGTGGAACTATCAAAACTAGAGATTAAAAAACTCATTACAAAAGAAAACAAAAAAACAAACGCTAAAGAAACCAGTGCGGGTATAATGTCATATGCTCAAGTGCTTGCGCATAAAAAATAGCATCCTATGGAGAAAAAGGACCAACCTGAGTGTAACCAATAAAAGACTCAACCAGGCAATGACATGAATCAAAAAGTACAACTGATCTTAACCAAACTTAATGCTCTAGATATGCGACTTCAAAAGTTAGAAAATACCGATGACATAAGCATAATCATGGACCAAAATCTTAAAGTGATATGTTGGAATGCAAATGGTCTCCTTCAACATCATCAGGAATTGCAGGTGATTCTTGAAACATATAACATAGACATTTGTCTTATATCAGAAGTCCATTTTACAAAACACACGCAAACAAAATTTAAAAACTACAAAATCTACCACACCACTCACCCTGAAAACGCAGCCAAGGCTATTGACTGTCCTCCAAAACATTCAATTAAAAAAGAAGAATATTCCGATTTTTTTTGAAAAACTGGGAAACAGATACATAATACGAGGGCAAGGTGAAAAGTTCTCGGCCTGACAATGAAAGACTGCGATTTTCAGTTAAAAAATTATTTTATTTTTCTACATAATCTCCCTTGACTTCAACACACTTGGTCCAGCGTTTCTCCAACATCAGTATTCCTTTTCGGAAGTGAGAGTCTGGAAGGCTGTGAAAATATTCATCTATGGCCCTCTCAACTTCTGCATTGGATGCGAAGCGCTCCCCAGAAACAAATTTCTTCAAGTTTGGGAACAGATGGAAGTCTGAGGGTGCCAAATCAGGGGAATAGAGGGGATGGCCGAGCATATCGTATCCCAAATCACGCTGTTTTCCCATAGCCAACGCACACTTGTGTACAGGTGCATTGTCCTCGTGAAATATAATTTTTTTGTTCTTCAAGCCAGGCCTCTTCTCGCGAATTTTGGGATACAGCTGGTCAAGAAGGTTGGAGTAATATTCGCCTGTAATCAATTAACAGGATCCCTTTCGCATCCCAAAACACACTGGCCATGACCTTTCCGGCAGATGCGATCGACTTCGCTTTCTTCGGCGCTGAACCACCGGCTTCCACCCACTGCTTCGACTGCTGCTTCATTTCGGGCGTGTAGTGGTGGACCCATGTCTCATCCATGGTGACAAATCGCCTATCATCCAACACGATATCATGCACTTTTTCGATGGTTTTGGGTGTGGGTGCGGTTTTTGGCCGTCCTACACGTGGGTCATCTTCGAGGGACGTGCGACCACGTTTAAATTCAGCTGCCCACCTTTTAACGATTGACATGGAAGGAGCAGAGTACCCGTAAACTTTTGTCAACTTTCGTTGAATTTCCTTAGGGGTTAACCCATCTAAAACGAAGAATTTTATCACCGCACGATATTCAAGTTTATCCATTTTAACGAAAAACACGCAAGACGTCTACTGCAAAAATTCGTGCAAAGAAACTACTTGAGAGAACAAGTTGAAAGTTGTCATACGAACATGAACATGAAATAACAAATTTCGCTCGCATGCTCCGTATTCTTCTTCATGGTCATTGCAACTATGCCATAAACCAAACTTTGGACGTGAAAAACCTTGTGCGCCCACTTCAAAGAACGAATCCCTTCGATTTAGCACAATAAGAAATAGCCGCATGTGATGACGGTATCAGCAGGTGCTTTTGCTGAAAATCTACCTGCCTCACGAGAATATTTTTTGTTTTAAGATCAAACTACTTGATAAGGTTATAAATTGTTTGTAATAAACAAGAAGAAGGGAAGTGTGCTTTTAGTCAATGGAAATCTGACTCTGCTATAGATACAGGGTTTCTCATAGTGTCTAAGAAGATTTCCAGCTACCCACGAACAAAAGAAAAAATATTTGTCAGAAAAAAAAAAAAAACAGGAAGAACATAACCCAAGCAATAATAAAAGGTCTTTATTGGCAAAGTTTCGTGAAAAAAAATCCACCAAACTCTGGTTCTATTATAATAAACTGTTAATGAAGCTTAGTACAAATTAGAATCATGTCATTGGACCAAAGGAGATAAAATTGCAAAAATTACAGAAACCTTAAAAACGACAGGAACGATAGTAATTATAAAAAAATTAATAGAAATACAAGCAAAAGATGGGACTACATACATTAATATAAGGAAAAGGTTTATCAATTCAAAAACATCCTGGGATGCAGAGTTGAAATTGAACCTCTTAAAAAATCAAAATTGGTACCCCAATGCAAGCAATGCCAGGCATATGGGCATACTCAAAAATATTGCAATAGACAGGCAAGATGTGTGAAATGCGCTGGAAAACACCACACAACACAATGTATAAAGCCCCAAAGTGTGCAGCCTAAGTGCGTGCATTGCGGGGAACCCCATCCCGCAAGCTATCGAGGGTGCATTGTTGCCATGGAACTACAGAATATCTTAAATAAAAAACTATATACCAAAAACAAAATTCTTGATAAAAAACTAGAATCACCAGAAAAAATTAAAGTGGATGTGGAACTATCAAAACTAGAGATTAAAAAACTCATTACAAAAGAAAACAAAAAAACAAACGCTAAAGAAACCAGTGCGGGTATAATGTCATATGCTCAAGTGCTTGCGCATAAAAAATAGCATCCTATGGAGAAAAAGGACCAACCTGAGTGTAACCAATAAAAGACTCAACCAGGCAATGACATGAATCAAAAAGTACAACTGATCTTAACCAAACTTAATGCTCTAGATATGCGACTTCAAAAGTTAGAAAATACCGATGACATAAGCATAATCATGGACCAAAATCTTAAAGTGATATGTTGGAATGCAAATGGTCTCCTTCAACATCATCAGGAATTGCAGGTGATTCTTGAAACATATAACATAGACATTTGTCTTATATCAGAAGTCCATTTTACAAAACACACGCAAACAAAATTTAAAAACTACAAAATCTACCACACCACTCACCCTGAAAACGCAGCCAAGGCTATTGACTGTCCTCCAAAACATTCAATTAAAAAAGAAGAATATTCCGATTTTTTTTGAAAAACTGGGAAACAGATACATAATACGAGGGCAAGGTGAAAAGTTCTCGGCCTGACAATGAAAGACTGCGATTTTCAGTTAAAAAATTATTTTATTTTTCTACATAATCTCCCTTGACTTCAACACACTTGGTCCAGCGTTTCTCCAACATCAGTATTCCTTTTCGGAAGTGAGAGTCTGGAAGGCTGTGAAAATATTCATCTATGGCCCTCTCAACTTCTGCATTGGATGCGAAGCGCTCCCCAGAAACAAATTTCTTCAAGTTTGGGAACAGATGGAAGTCTGAGGGTGCCAAATCAGGGGAATAGAGGGGATGGCCGAGCATATCGTATCCCAAATCACGCTGTTTTCCCATAGCCAACGCACACTTGTGTACAGGTGCATTGTCCTCGTGAAATATAATTTTTTTGTTCTTCAAGCCAGGCCTCTTCTCGCGAATTTTGGGATACAGCTGGTCAAGAAGGTTGGAGTAATATTCGCCTGTAATCAATTAACAGGATCCCTTTCGCATCCCAAAACACACTGGCCATGACCTTTCCGGCAGATGCGATCGACTTCGCTTTCTTCGGCGCTGAACCACCGGCTTCCACCCACTGCTTCGACTGCTGCTTCATTTTGGGCGTGTAGTGGTGGACCCATGTCTCATCCATGGTGACAAATCGCCTATCATCCAACACGATATCATGCACTTTTTCGATGGTTTTGGGTGTGGGTGCGGTTTTTGGCCGTCCTACACGTGGGTCATCTTCGAGGGACGTGCGACCACGTTTAAATTCAGCTGCCCACCTTTTAACGATTGACATGGAAGGAGCAGAGTACCCGTAAACTTTTGTCAACTTTCGTTGAATTTCCTTAGGGGTTAACCCATCTAAAACGAAGAATTTTATCACCGCACGATATTCAAGTTTATCCATTTTAACGAAAAACACGCAAGACGTCTACTGCAAAAATTCGTGCAAAGAAACTACTTGAGAGAACAAGTTGAAAGTTGTCATACGAACTAATGAGAAGTGCACCCAGGCAGGAAACATAAATTTTTGCTGATTGGAACGCCATCTCTACGTCAGGCCGAGAACTTTTCACCTTGCCCTCGTAGGTGGAGATTTTAATGCCAAAAACGTTAGCTGGGCATCCAGATTGACTACAACGAGAGGAAAAGAACTTTATGCTGCTATTCAAAAACTTCTGTGCGAAATTTTCTCGACAAGAAGGCCTACAGACAAAAATAAGATACCAAATCTTATTGATTTTTTCATAACAAAACATTTGTCAAGCTGTTACATACATATAGATGAGTTCGAGTATCTTAGCTCTGACCATTCACCTATAATTCTCGAAATAAGTGAACATATAACTAAAAATACAAATATTAAAACTTCAATAAATAACAGAACAGATTGGCAAGCCTTCAAGCTGAACTTAACAAATAAAATAGATTTAATGATACCTCTTATAACCAAAACTGATATAGAAAAATAACTGCATAAGTTGGTCAGCGATATTCAGCAATCGGCCTGGGAAAACACCCCCACACTAAATGGAAAGAACACAAAAAGAAACTACACGAAAGAAATAAAAGATTTAGTAGCAGATAAAAGACGAGTAAGAAGAACGTGGTAGAAAACAAGAGCTCCACAACATAAAGCCAAGCTAAACAACATTTGTCAACAACAACGAAGAGAAATTAGAAAATTTAGAGAAGATTCAATGAAAAGGTACCTCAGAGGGTTAACAGCTGAATACGTAACAAATTACTCTCTATGGAAAGCAACAAAAGGATTAAAACAGACTATTGTGTAAATACCTCCAATCAAAGCAACTGATGGAAACTGGGTAAGAAGCGATGAGGACAAAGCCATTCTCTTCGCAGACTACCTAGAACACATATTTGAACCATCAGTTAAAAATGGAAATATACAACCTACGTTAATAGGACCTTCAGAAGAAAGCGAACAAATTCTGCTCACAACTCCTAACGAAATATGCAACTTAATTAAGCATGAAATAAATGCAAAGAAAAGTCTTGGATATGACCTTATAGCTGGTGTCGTACTAAAGAACTTACCAAGGAAGGCAATAATTAAAATAACAAATTTAATAAATGCCACATTTAAGCTTAAATATGTGCCTAGTTTGTGGAAGGTTGCTGACGTCCTAATGATTCCTAAACCCGGTAAACCGCCAAATGAAATGTCATCTTAAATACCTATCTCGTTATTGCCAATGATATCAAAAGTGTTTGAGAAAGTAATCGCAAAACGTTTAAATAAAATAATTTAAAGGAAAAACTGATTCCGGACCATCAATTTGGTTTTCGAAGGCAGCACTCTAAGATGTAACAGGTACACAAAATTATGAATAAAATCGAAAAAGCACTAGAAAAAAGGAAAGTTTGCTTGGCTGTATTTTTGGATGTAGAGCAGGTCTTTGGTAAAGTATGGTACGAAAGACTTATCTATAAACTGAGATGTATGCTGCCAAATCAGTATGCTTCCATTCTTAAATCGTATGTATTGGGTTGTTCAATAAGTTCTGCAGTTTTTTTCTTTTAAGTACGGTTTATCGCTTGAGAAAAACTATGTGTATACCGTTATGGGAATTTTTTGTTTATTCTTTATGTTATTACGAGAATTTGTTTTGATCGGACGTGTTTTAAGTAGTAAATTTTTTTTAAATGGGGGATAAAAATGCATTTTCGGCAAATTTTGCTTTTTTTCTCTAAAAAAGCGACAGAGGCACAACGAGAGATTTGCAACGTGTATGGATATTCGGCTATAAGTGCTGACACTTGTCAGCATTGGTTTACATGCTTTCGTTCAGGAAATACAGGCCTTTCTGATGCTTGTCGCTCTGGACGCCCAACCACCACTGACGCCGATCAAATCTTGGCTGCAGCTAGCGCTGACAGGCATTTGTTGACACAGGAGATCGCTCAGCGGTTTAACATCGCCCTTACAACTGTTTCGCAGAGCCTGAAAAGGCGTGGAATGTCGAAAAAGGTGGATGTTTGGGTTTCTCACGAACTCAGTGAAAGAAACATTATGGATCGCATAATGGTCTATTAGTCTTTGTTGAGATGGAACTCCCTTGAGCCTTTCCTGAAAAGAGTGGTCACGAGAGACGAAAAATGGATCGTTTACAACAACATTCGGCGTAAGAGGTCATGGTGCGCTCCTGGTGGAACACCGCAATCGGTCGGTAAACAAGATTTGAATCCCAAAAAGGTTTTGTTGAACATTTGGTGGGATTGCTGAGGTATATTGTACTTTGAGTTGCTTCCACGCAATCAGGCAGCAAATGCCGTTAAATATTGCTCGCAGCTCGATAATTTGAAGCAGGCAGTGAAAACCGGCCAGAACAGGAAGGGCGTTATTTTTCACCATGACAACGCCAGACCACAAACAGCATTGGTGACAAAACAAAAGCTGAATTCCTTTGGCTGGGAAGTTATGCAGCACCCACCGTACTCTCCAGACCTTGAGCCTTCTGACTACCATCTGTTCCACTCTCTCCAAAACAATTTGAACGGAAGGCAATTTGATTCCGAATATGAGATCAAAACGTGCCTGGAAAACTTTGTTACTATGACATACAGCAAAAGCCGGTACCCTAACTCTCAACCGGAATCTTCCTACCGCTCAACGTAGAGGTTCTAGGTTGGCGAACGGAAAACGCTCCGTACGTTTCTTTCATGGCGCCCAAAGTGTTCGGTAAAAAGCCTACATCCAATTACATTCGTTAACAAGAAATTAAAACTCTTCAAGCTGTTTAAAAAAATTAACAAAAAAAAAAAATCTGAATTTCGGTTTCGGTAATCGCGAGTGCAAAGATCAAAGACAACTATATCCAATTCATCTATAATAAATTTACATCATCTAAATACAATGAACTCAGAGAATCCACAGGATCTACAAGGAGGCAGTAGCAGCAGTAGCGGCAGCAACAAGGAGAGAGGATTTACAAGTGGGAGATAAGTATAAAAATCCCCACCACAGGTACGTTACAAAGTCTAATTAATCGAATGTGCGTTAACAATAAGCGAACAGAGGACATCATACAAAGTTCGAGTAAAAAAACAAAAAAAAAAAAACAAAAAGGAAATAAAGTATCATAGAATCAAAAAACGCACCTTCAATATAATTACGACCTGCATGCATGCATACATATTTGTAACATACACATATATTAAAATAATTATTTGCAAATATTATATTATTCAAACATTACAATATATTAAATTGGATCAACATATTGCTGCTTTCGAAATTTGGATTAGCTTCGCCCTCAAATCGATTCTTCCGTCATCAGTGTTAGTAGTATAAAGTCATAGTTAGAATCCGCAAAAAAGCTTCATGGAAAAATACGTTCCACGTTGTGTACAACTTTAGAATTGCATTCAATCGCTTACAAGCTTTAAAAATTATCATTGCACTTTCGTTTCGCTCGCCATTCGTAACAATTCGCTAATTTCACTCAAAGGTTTCGTGAATGTCAAATACAACATATTGGCTATATACATAACTGTCGCTACATCAAGTTTTCGCTCTACTTACGCAATTCTTTCATTGCATAGATCACCATTACGCTTAAAACTTTTTCGCTCATCGCAATTTTTTCGTCGTTGTCGCCGTAGAGGGTGCTGCATCGATCATATGCACTAAAAGAATGCTTTCAATTTGGATTGTTCATCGAGTGTCTAAAAAACACAAACAACTTCTGTGGAGATTCATGTCCTTTGTGGGATTAAGTCAAAACTTAAAATAATCAACGTTGGATTATCATTTATCGTTTAGATTTTATAGCTAGAATTTGTTTCGCCGTGGGAGAAATAATCATCATCATCGTCGTTGTTTGGAATATAAACAAAAGGGCCAGTGTTGCCACTGCTCCAAATTCCTGCGATTCAGTACTGCCAGTACTTTTTAACCCAATTTGGATCCGCACTCAGTCAACCATCTACCTAAACTTCGACTACCAAGGTTCAGTGTGAAATATCCGGACTACAAAAACTTTATTAGTTCATTCAAAACACTCGTGGACAATGATCCAAGTCTGACTACGATTGAAAAGTTCTATCACTTGCTGACATGTTTGAGCGATCAAGCCCTTAGTACAGTCAAGGCTTTCCAGGTCACTGAAGACAACTACGCAAAGGCGATCGCCACGCTAAAGGAACGTTACGATAACGTTTGCCTGATATTCTTAGAATATATTTCCGAATTATTCGAACTACCCAAAGTTCCCAAAGCTTCCGCAGTTTCATTAAGGAGTCTGGTGGACAATATTTCGGCGCTATTTAACTCCTTACAGACACTAGGTTCATTTGAAAACATATGCAACGCCATCATCATACATATTGCCATGTCAAAGGTGGATCCGGAGACACAGTCAAAATGGGATGAGCAGTTGGACTACGAAGCCCTTCCTGAGTGGACGGAATTTGCTAAAGTTTTAAGTAAATGTTGCCAGTACCTCGAAGCGCGGGATAGCAAGCAACTTCGATCGGAGTCGACTTAGAAATAGTCTGCCAAAGCAAAGCCTACATATTTAAATCGATGTCCTCATACTTCATTAGCAGTTGGTCAACGGTCATGCGCCTTTTGTCGGGACGGAAATAATTCAGTTTCCAGTTGTTCACCATTTAATAGACTATTAGCTATGGAACGTTTCTCGAATGTGAAGAAGTTAGGTCTCTGTTTAAATTGTCTAGGAAGGGGCCATAATATGTCGACATGTCCTTCATCGTATAGGTGCAAAACCTGTAAGAAGTCACACCACAGCCTCCTGCATAGGCCCCAAGAGTTGGAAAATTCCTCTCGAAGCAGGAATGCGCCATCATCAGCAGCAGTTAACGCTGCATCAGAAAGGGAACAGGTTCCTACCGCTCAGGTTATTTTGGCAACGGGACTCGTGTTAGTTAAGGATGCTTCTGGTGGATTTCAGATAAGCAGGGTTTTGCTTGATTCAGGTTCGCAGGTGAACTTGATAAATGAGAAATTTGCGAAATCACTTTTATTACAAAAAACAAGAAAGAGTGTGGATATCGTTGGAATGGGAGAAGCTGAAACTAAGATTAGTTTTCAGACTCAAACTACAATCCGATCCAGGTATAACAATTTTGAGGTGTCCTTGGAATTCCTTATTGCTCCATCTATTACTGGATATCAACCGGAAGCAGCACTAAGCATCTCCGACTGGAACCTTTGAAAATAGATTTGTTGTTAGGTGCCGAAGCGTTCTTTGACTTGCTCCAAGTGGGTCAAGTTAAACTTGGTCAGGGACTTCCCTCGCTACAAAAAACATCTTTGGGTTGGATCGTTTCAGGCAGATATAGGACATCGACAACCAGGAATGAAAAGATATGTGGTCTAAGTTCGAAGGAAGACTCTCTTGATCGGTATGTGGAAAGGTTTTGGGAGCTTGAAGAAGTCGCGGCACAGGTCACAGTGGACAGAGGAGCAGAAGGAATGTGAAGGTCATTTCAAGGAGAACATTCAGGTGACGTCCAGTGGTCGACTAATGGTCCAGCTTCCCTTTAAGAAGTATCCTTGTTGTTTAGGAGCGTCGTGCGACATAGCGTCCAGACGATTTTTATCCCTTAAACGTATATTGTCTAAAAACGCGTCGTTGAAAGCTAAATATACAGCCTTTTTACAGGAATATATGTCATTGGACCACATGTCGCTAGTCGAAAACCCAAACCTCGAAGATCCACATTATTATCTGCCACATCAATGCGTACTTCGGTCAAATAGTGCTTCAACAAAACTTAGGGTCGTCTTTGATGCATCGTGTTGTACATCATCGCAAATCTCACTCAATGGGATTCTTATGGTCGGTCCTACAATACAGTACGAACTATTTATAATTTGACTACGCTTTCGCCTGCATAGATACGCACTCACCGCAGACATCGTCAAGATGTATCGGCAATGTATGATACACCCAGCGCACCGAAGGTTTCAGTATATCTTGTGGAGGGAAAACGAAAAAACACATATTCAGACATACCAGCTCAATACAGCCACCTATGGCACGTCGTCAGCTCCATGTTTAGCTATTCGCTGCCTGCGTTATTTGAGCGAACAAAACAAGGACACATTCAAACTGGGTTCTCGCGTCCATTCCACAAACCATCGATACCGAGTGGCGTCAATTTATGGTTGATTTGCATTCTCTGAAGAATATTTCTGTACCCAGATTCGCTCCAATTGCCAATAAGGAGACCTACCAGATCCACGGTTTCGCGGATGCCTCTATGCAGGCATATGGTTGTTGTAATTACCTTAGGGCCACTGATAGCTCGGGAGCACTACAGGTCAAGCTTTTGGTTGCAAAATCCAGGGTAGCACCCGCAAAGAAAAAAACAGCTTCCTCGGCTGGAGTTATGCGCAGCTCATCTGTTGTCCAAACTTTGGGCAAAGATTCGAAATGTATTCTGTGGAACTCATTCGGAAGTCTACTTGTGGACGGATTCTTCTATCGTACTGCACTGGATCTCAACACACTCTTCCAAACTAAGTACTTTCGTGGGAAATAGAGTAGCCGAAATTCAAGAAGAAACACAGGGTACCGTCTGGAGGCACGTTCCAACACACGAAAATCCGGCTGACATTGTTTCAAGAGGGTGCACGGTAGAGGAGTTAAAGGCCTCAGTATGGTTTGCGGGTCC
This sequence comes from Pocota personata, assembly GCA_963082735.1. NCBI lineage: Eukaryota > Metazoa > Arthropoda > Insecta > Diptera > Syrphidae > Pocota > Pocota personata. The sequence continues at coordinate 75,029,072 of OY720431.1, forward strand.
AAGTTTCTTAGGACAAAGTGAGGACAAATGGCCATCTGCTATCGAAATTCAGCTTCGAGTTTTTTCGTATGTTGTAAAATTTGGTAGTCGGCTGCACAATCCAGTATTGTAACCAAATGGATTTTTAACTGTAGAAGAGTTAGATAATGCCCTTATTCGAATCGTTCACGTCATACAACAGAACTCCTTTGCGGATGAAATCAAGTGCATTCAAACTAATGGGAAAATAAGGGGCTCTATAAAATGGTTGAATCCCTTCCTTCAGGAAAAGAATGGCATCCCTTTGTTGATTGTAGGAGGACGGTTGAAGCATGCAGACATCGCAGAGGAATGCAAGCACCCATTACTGCTTCCAAAGAATAGCAGCTTCGCAAGAACTCTCGTCAGGCATCTGCATCTTTCAAATTATCATGCCGGTCCAAAGGCACTTGTGGCACTGTTGATGCAAAAATTTTGGATAGTCAACGCTAGGGAAGTTGCACGGCAAACTGTGAGAAAATGTCTTCATTGCGTCAGATATCGACCGAAATTGCTTGAACAGATGATGGGAGACTTACACCGGGAAAGGTTGACTGCAATGCGTCCTTTCTCTTGTTGCGGGGTTGATTTCTGCGGTCCAGTTTACACCCATTTCAAAATTCGTGGCAAAATACCCTATAAGAGATATATAGCAATCTTCGTCTGTTTCGCTTCAAAAGCAGTTCATTTGGAAGCCGTTTCGGATCTTTCGGCCGAAGCCTTCATCGCAGCCTTGAAAAGGATGATAGGTTGGAGAGGTGTCCCAAGAGATATTCACTGTGACAACGCAACTAATTTCGTAGGGGCACAGTCCAAACTGGTTGAATTGCGCAATATGTTGTTCAAGAAATCCTCTCAAGAAACAATAACCAATTTTTGTACTAACACTAGCATAAACTTTCATTTTATACCCCCCAGGGCACCCCACTTTGGTGGGATTTGGGAAGCTGCAGTGGAGGTAGCGAAAGGTCACTTATATCGGAGCTTGAGCGGCGCAAAACTAACGTTCGAGGAGTTGTCAACAGCGTTGGTGGAGATTGAGGCGGTGATAAATTCGAGGCCAATTACTCCAATGTCCTCCGACCCCAGTGACCTCGAAGCTCTTACTCCCGCACATCTACTCATCGGTTCGTCATTGAAGACCGTTCCAGAACCTGCAGTAGAGGTTCCCGACATCAGCTACATCCATAGATGAAGGCGAATAAATGCCGTCAAAAATCACTTTTGGCAAAGATGGTCAGCCGTACATCCACGAACTGCGGGGTAGAGCAAAGTGGACATCTCCAAGCCCAAATGTCACCATTGGCAGCTTAGTCATCATCCACGAAGACAACGTTTCCCCTCAAAAATGGCTTATGGGAAGAATTACCAACGTTGTCCAAGGAAAAGACGGAAGGGTTCGAGTCGCTGACATTCAAACTCCGAAAGGTAACACCAGACGTCCCATTCATAAACTGGCGCTAATACCGTCTTGAAAGGCAGTGCTTTTAAAGGGGGCGGAATGTTGGGGCAAGGTTACCAACTATTCAAATTTCGCGCCAACTTTGCTATAATTTTTGTAAATTAAATTCACCAAAGCTTTTTTTTTTTTTTTGGTTGCGCCTGGAGGTGCAGGAATCTTCAAAAGATACCAATGGCCCGTACCATTGGTTATGCCCGATTCATATATCTGACCTGATGATTCATAAGCGTCTGCCAGTATATGCCTACGGGCTAAACCTCACCCCCCAGAGAGGCACTATGAGAACCGGCCGCTCGTGCTCATAGTAGTAGGAAATTCGTTCCTCTCATTTTTTCGTTTTGTGGTGACTACGACTAAGTTGCCTTAACAAGTAGTTTATGCTTCTGTAGTGTTAATCGCGTAGGTAGCTTTCCTGCGAAGGCACCTACTAATACCGTCATTACATGCGGTTTTCCCTTACTGCGCCAGATCGTACGGTCTTGTTCTTTGTAGTCGGCGCTCGAGGTTTGTCACGTCCAGAGTACGGATTATTTCATTATTGCAATGATCATGAAGGCGAGTACGAAGTTTGTGAGCAAAGTTTGTTACTTCATCCTTCACGGTAGCAATTCCTAGATCTCTGTGAATATCACTATTCCTTATATACCATGGAGCATTCACAATTGCTCTTAGTGTTTTGTTTTGGAATGTTTGCAGAACAGTCATATTGCTTGGCTTGGTACAACCCCAAAGTTGTATACCGTATATCCAAGATGGTTTTAGCACTTGCTTGTACAGAAGCAGTTTGTTGTATACGCTTAACTTCGAGTATCTCCCGAGTAGCCAGTACATTTCTCTAAGTCTGATTTCGAGCTCGTCGCGCTTCTTTTTAACATGTGGCTTCCACTTAAGTTTTGCGTCTAGTGTCATTCCTAGATATTTTGCCTCGTTTGCGTACGGTATTTGTACCGAGTTAATGGAAATAGGTAAGTTGTTTATCTTTTTGTACGTAAAATTGACATGCGTTGACTTGGTCTCGTTAAGGACGATTCTCCAGGTCTTTGTCCACTCGCATACTTTGTTTAAAGCTCGTTGGAGTTTTCCAGTTGATGATTCGACTGACTCATCTGTTGCGAGGATAGCCGTGTCGTCTGCGAACGTTGCTACGATAGTCCCTTCATCTTGTGGTATATCTCTTGTGTAGAGGAGGAACAGGATTGGGCCGAGAACGCTTCCTTGCGGAACACCGGCATGGATTTCTTTGAATTTCGAATATTCTGCCCCATGTTTAACACGAAAGAGTCTGTTATTAAGGTAAGATTCCAACATTCTGTAGAATTTATCTGGTAAGATTTCCCTTAGCTTATATCTCAGGCCTTCGTGCCATACCTTGTCGAACGCTTGCGATACGTCGAGAAAAGCGGTAGAGCATATCTTTTTCCCTTCTAGAGCTTTTTCAATTTCATTTGTAATTCGATACACCTGATCGATTGTGGAATGTTTAACCCGAAACCCGAATTGATGATCCGGGATCAATCGCCTTTCTTCAATTACTGGGTGCAATCTTTTTAGCAGAAGTTTCTCAAAGACTTTAGATATTATCGGCAGAAGCGAAATGGGTCTATATGATTTCTTGTCGTTTGCACATTTCCCCGGTTTCGGAACCATTATTACTTCGGCGACTTTCCATTGCCTTGGAACATATAGAAGTCTCAATGAAGCATTTATAATGTAGAGTAACTTAACTAACGCTTTTTTCGGTAGCTCCTTCAAAACTTCGCCAGTGATTAAATCATATCCTGGAGCCTTGTTATTTTTCAGTTTTCTTATTGTCATTCGAAGTTCAGACAGGGATACAGTTTTTAATTTAAAGTTGTCGGGTGCCGTATTTGCATTCGGATCTTCGATCAATGGTTGTCCATCGAATGGCTTGAACGTTTCCTCTAAATGTTCGGCAAACAATTCCGCTTTATCTTTGTCTCCTTTTGCCCATTCGCCGTTAGCTTTCCTTATTGGTGGCGAGTGCATTACGGGTTTCCTTATGGACTTTAAGGCTTTCCATAGAGAGTAGTTTGAACACTTATCAGCGGTCAAGCTCTCGAGGTAAGTAGAAGTCTCGCGATTTCTTAAGTCCTGCAGCACATTTTTTAGCTTGTTGCAAAGGTGGTTAAGATAAGTTTTATGCGGTGGCGTGCGGGATTGTTGCCATCTCTTGCGCGCTCTTCTCTTTTCACGTATGAGGTCTTCGATATCAGGCTGGTATTTGACTTTGCTGTTCCGTGTTGCTGTTTTTCGAAAAGGGGTATTTTTCCATGCTGCGCTCTGAATGGCTTCCGCGAGCTTGTCAATTTCGTCTTCTATTTCAAGTGGTGTCTTTAGCGGCACATTTAGAGCAATATTTTCCTTGCAGTCTTTTCTGAAAACGTCCCAGTTTGTTTTGTTACTAGTTAACATAGGCGGTCCTTCTTTTTTTGCTAGACTTCCACCGATTTTCAGAATGACTGCTGAGTGGTCTGAGCATAAATCATAACATTCTTCTACTTCCGTTAGATTTTTAGTTAGCGCTTTTGCGATAAAGAAGTCGACGAGGTCAGGGATTTTATTATTGTCAGTTGGCCAATACGTTGGCTTTCCCGTCGAAAAAAATTCCAAACCACGTTTCATACTGGCTTTGTACAATAATCTGCCTTTCGTTGAATTACATCTTGAACCCCAGAAAGTGTGTTTCGCGTTAAAGTCACCACCGATGATAAAATTAGGCCCGAGTGAGTCAAAGAGGCGAACGAGGTCGTCGTCCACCAACCTATATCCCGGAGGGAAGTAACACGATCCGATCTGGTAGTCTAAATGATTTTTTACGGAAACTGAGCTTATTTGCATAGAATCCAGTTCTACTTTTATGTTTTCGGAGTGCTTAATGTATTCTTTAATGTACATAGAGGAACCACCTCTCGCATTTTCCGAAGGATGATGCGCGTGATAATCACTGTAGCCTTTTATTCTGGGTCCAGGTCCTTTTTTTAAGTGGGTTTCCGATATCAAGCATATATCAATATTGTTTTTCCGTAAAAAGATTTCTAATTCGTCTATTTTTGCCAGAATGCCGTTTGCATTCCACGTTAGTATCTTTAGCAGCTGTTTCATATTCATGTTTTGTTGTTTGTCTTGCGAGGCTTGAACTCGAGCTTGCTCAATTTGTCGAAAATAACTTGATTAACCTTGGTTTCCTCCTCAAGTTTTTCCAATACCACAGTTAGTATTTGGCAGACCGGATCTGTTGTGGCTGACCTTGATGCGACTTGCGCGTACGATTTCGTACTTCCAGCCAGTGGCAGTTTTTCCGTTGGACTTGGACCAGCGACGTTCTCTTGTGCAATTTTTATATTTTCCTTTATCGGTCTCGTCTTTTTGACTGACTTAACGGTCTTAGGCTTATCGATTTTAGGATCTTTTAAGTTTGGTTCCGGGTGTAGCGGTTTTTTTTAGAGTATCGCGTCTTTTTTGAAGTTCTTTGGCGATTTCGCAACCTCGATAGTTCGCTGGGTGGTTTCCCATGCAATTCGCGCAGACCGCTGGGACCTGCTTGGTTATGTTGCACTCTTCCGAGAGATGTGTACCGGCACATTTTACGCACCGTGGTTCTTTCTGGCAGTATGCCTGCGTATGGTTAAAGCCTTGGCATCGCTTACACTGAGGTATCGATCTCTTGCTCTTACGCATGGGCTCGACTTTTACCTTGATGTTTAGAATGGTTTTCATTTTGAAGATTTCGTCCACATTCTCTGTCCTATCAAAGGTAAGCATAAAAAGTGGGAGACCGCGTTTGATGACACTATCTTTGTCTCCTTCCGTACGTTGCTTTTCCTTCTTGATAATATTCACGGCGTCAATAATTTTCAAGCCTTGGCTTTTCACGTCTTCCATAACGTCTTCTTTCGCGCACGACGGGTGAAGTCCCCTAACAAAGACTCGCAGTGGTTTTTCGTACTTATTCTCGTAAGTATACCATTGGATTTTCTCGGTGTTTAATTTTAGTGACAGTGCTCGGTAGGAGTCAGTGGGTCATCTACGTTGATTTTCCACTCGTTGTTTCGGCGCGAGGTTATATTGTGTTTTGTCCTCAGCGTATTTTTGAGAAGATTACGAAGTTTTCCATAGTCCGCTATCCCGACGACATTTATTGCGGGTGGAGGGCGATTTTTCGCTTGGGTTTTTGCCTTGTTTGACACGGCGTGCTTATCTTCCTTTTGTGAATCTTCGGGTGAAGTAACGGCCTTACGTTTTTTGCTAGGCCTCTTTTTGGAGGCCCGATTGGTTTCGTGGGCAAGTTCTTCCTCGTCCGTAAAATATTCACTCGCTGGACGGTTTGGCGTTGTATCGGGATTTTTCGGTACATGAATGTTCTTGAGATCCTCGTTTTCTTTTCGCAGAGCATTTACTTCCTTTTTAAGCTCGTGGAAGAGTCGCTCCATTTCATTAAGTTTAGCTCGTAGTTCGTTGTTCTCTTTTACGAAGCATTTCATTCTCACTGAGTCCTGGTTAGCCGGCGGACTACTTTTCCCGGAGATATTCGATGTAGGTGGTAGGGTTTTCGCTTGTGAATCAGTTTTATGTTCACTTCCAGCTTTACTGGTTTCAGTTCCAGATTTCTGTTTTTGTATCTTCGGAATACTTACAATTATAGCGCTATCTTTGGCCGAAAGGCTTTTTTGCGCTATCGCTTTCGGTGGAGCTCTCGGCGTAAGTGAACTCCTTCTAGTGTTTTGTTGGAGAAGCAATAAATGGTCCCCCCCAGAATCCATGGGACCGACCTCCGAGGAGAGTGGATTTTCCAGTTTACCTGGTCTGCCACCTGGGGTATTTATATCGTTTGTTTTATTCATTGCCATATTTTGTAACCGTATTAGTTTTATTGGGTAGTACAGTTATTTCTACTTCACCAAAGCTATGTAAATTAAATTCACCAAAACTACGTAAATTAAATTCACCAAAATTTTTAAGTTTTTGAATTTTGAATAAACCGTTTACAAAAGATTGTATTTAAGCCAAAAGAAAATAAAAGCTTTAAGCATTTCATTGTAAATCATCTCGTTGCAAAACTCTGCTCGTTTTCTTTCTCGACTCAAAAGTAGTTGTACGGTTCACATCGACGGTTACCAGCTGACAGTTACTAGCTGACGGTTTTTTTTTACTAACGTTGTCGACATATAGCAAAAGCCGGTACCCTAACTCTCAACCGGAATCTTCCTACCGCTCAACGTAGAGGTTCTAGCTTGGCGAACGGAAAACGCTCCGTACTTTTCTTTCAGGGATAATAAGCCCCGGAGATCAGGTTGTTCGTCGAGCTCATTGCTCTTGCAATATACCTTCGAATCAGCTTGATAACGAAATTATCCACTCTTATTAGGTTATCCCTGTAGTATGGGACCTCATTGGGATAGAATTTTATGTACTGGGACTCTGGTGTTCTGTATAAATGAAGGCAAGCCCTCTCAAACGCCCGAATCTTTTCCAACAAGCTTGCTCCCACGTTGAACCACAAGGGGCATCCATATACGAGCATGGACGGATGAGGGCCATGTAGCAGATTACCTTTACCCTTGCATCGAGTTGCTTGCTGTAAAAAAATCTCTTTGTAAGGGCAAAAGCATCATCTATATGTTTGTTAAAATATAGATATTGGTCTAACCAGAGCCCCAAGTTGAATAGTTGGTGACCTTGCCCCAACATTCCGCCCCCTTTAAAAGCACTGCCTTTCAAGACGGTATTAGCGCCAGTTTATGAATGGGACGTCTGGTGTTACCTTTCGGAGTTTGAATGTCAGCGACTCGAACCCTTCCGTCTTTTCCTTGGACAACGTTGGTAATTCTTCCCATAAGCCATTTTTGAGGGGAAACGTTGTCTTCGTGGATGATGACTAAGCTGCCAATGGTGACATTTGGGCTTGGAGATGTCCACTTTGCTCTACCCCGCAGTTCGTGGATGTACGGCTGACCATCTTTGCCAAAAGTGATTTTTGACGGCATTTATTCGCCTTCATCTATGGATGTAGCTGATGTCGGGAACCTCTACTGCAGGTTCTGGAACGGTCTTCAATGACGAACCGATGAGTAGATGTGCGGGAGTAAGAGCTTCGAGGTCACTGGGGTCGGAGGACATTGGAGTAATTGGCCTCGAATTTATCACCGCCTCAATCTCCACCAACGCTGTTGACAACTCCTCGAACGTTAGTTTTGCGCCGCTCAAGCTCCGATATAAGTGACCTTTCGCTACCTCCACTGCAGCTTCCCAAATCCCACCAAAGTGGGGTGCCCTGGGGGGTATAAAATGAAAGTTTATGCTAGTGTTAGTACAAAAATTGGTTATTGTTTCTTGAGAGGATTTCTTGAACAACATATTGCGCAATTCAACCAGTTTGGACTGTGCCCCTACGAAATTAGTTGCGTTGTCGCAGTGAATATCTCTTGGGACACCTCTCCGACCTATCATCCTTTTCAAGGCTGCGATGAAGGCTTCGGCCGAAAGATCCGAAACGGCTTCCAAATGAACTGCTTTTGAAGCGAAACAGACGAAGATTGCTATATATGTCTTATAGGGTATTTTGCCACGAATTTTGAAATGGGTGTAAACTGGACCGCAGAAATCAACCCCGCAACAAGAGAAAGGACGCATTGCAGTCAACCTTTCCCGGTGTAAGTCTCCCATCACCTGTTCAAGCAATTTCGGTCGATATCTGACGCAATGAAGACATTTTCTCACAGTTTGCCGTGCAACTTCCCTAGCGTTGACTATCCAAAATTTTTGCATCAACAGTGCCACAAGTGCCTTTGGACCGGCATGATAATTTGAAAGATGCAGATGCCTGACGAGAGTTCTTGCGAAGCTGCTATTCTTTGGAAGCAGTAATGGGTGCTTGCATTCCTCTGCGATGTCTGCATGCTTCAACCGTCCTCCTACAATCAACAAAGGGATGCCATTCTTTTCCTGAAGGAAGGGATTCAACCATTTTATAGAGCCCCTTATTTTCCCATTAGTTTGAATGCACTTGATTTCATCCGCAAAGGAGTTCTGTTGTATGACGTGAACGATTCGAATAAGGGCATTATCTAACTCTTCTACAGTTAAAAATCCATTTGGTTACAATACTGGATTGTGCAGCCGACTACCAAATTTTACAACATACGAAAAAACTCGAAGCTGAATTTCGATAGCAGATGGCCATTTGTCCTCACTTTGTCCTAAGAAACTTGGACCCGCAAACCATACTGAGGCCTTTAACTCCTCTACCGTGCACCCTCTTGAAACAATGTCAGCCGGATTTTCGATAGAAGAATCCGTCCACAAGTAGACTTCCGAATGAGTTCCACAGAATACATTTCGAATCTTTACCCAAAGTTTGGACAACAGATGAGCTGCGCATAACTCCAGCCGAGGAAGCTGTTTTTTTCTTTGCGGGTGCTACCCTGGATTTTGCAACCAAAAGCTTGACCTGTAGTGCTCCCGAGCTATCAGTGGCCCTAAGGTAATTACAACAACCATATGCCTGCATAGAGGCATCCGCGAAACCGTGGATCTGGTAGGTCTCCTTATTGGCAATTGGAGCGAATCTGGGTACAGAAATATTCTTCAGAGAATGCAAATCAACCATAAATTGACGCCACTCGGTATCGATGGTTTGTGGAATGGACGCGAGAACCCAGTTTGAATGTGTCCTTGTTTTGTTCGCTCAAATAACGCAGGCAGCGAATAGCTAAACATGGAGCTGACGACGTGCCATAGGTGACTGTATTGAGCTGGTATGTCTGAATATGTGTTTTTTCGTTTTCCCTCCACAAGATATACTGAAACCTTCGGTGCGCTGGGTGTATCATACCTTACCGATACATCTTGACGATGTCTGCGGTGAGTGCGTATCTATGCAGGCGAAAGCGTAGTCAAATTATAAATAGTTCGTACTGTATTGTAGGACCGACCATAAGAATCCCATTGAGTGAGATTTGCGATGATGTACAACACGATGCATCAAAGACGACCCTAAGTTTTGTTGATGCACTATTTGACCGAAGTACGCATTGATGTGGCAGATAATAATGTGGATCTTCGAGGTTTGGGTTTTCGACTAGCGACATGTGGTCTAATGACATATATTCCTGTAAAAAGGCTGTATATTTAGCTTTCAACGACGCGTTTTTAGACAATATACGTTTAAGGGATAAAAATCGTCTGGACGCTATGTCGCACGACGCTCCTAAACAACAAGGATCCTTCTTAAAGGGAAGCTGGACCATTAGTCGACCACTGGACGTCACCTGAATGTTCTCCTTGAAATGAGCTTCACATTCCTTCTGCTCCTCTGTCGACTGTGACCTGTGCTGCGACTTCTTCAAGCTCCCAAAACCTTTCCACATACCGATCAAGAGAGTCTTCCTTCGAACTTAGACCACATATCTTTTCATTCCTGGTGGTCGATGTCCTATATCTGCCTGAAACGATCCAACCCAAAGATGTTTTTTGTAGCGAGGGAAGTCCCTGACCAAGTTTAACTTGACCCACTTGGAGCAAGTCAAAGAACGCTTCGGCACCTAACAACAAATCTATTTTCGAAGGTTCCAGTCGGAGATGCTTAGTGCTGCTTCCGGTTGATATCCAGTAATCGATGGAGCAATAAGGAATTCCAAGGACACCTCAAAATTGTTATACCTGGATCGGATTGTAGTTTGAGTCTGAAAACTAATCTTAGTTTCAGCTTCTCCCATTCCAACGATATCCGCACTCTTTCTTGTTTTTTGTAAGAATCGCGAAACAGCGATATTGCGATGACTGGAAGTTGAAGATCAACTTCCAGTCATCGCAATATCGCTGAATCTTATCGAAGTCACGTTGCAGGAGAATTGAAGTGACCTCGATTTTCGGCCCTGATCTGTATGCAATTAAGTCGTCTGCGTACTCTATGGTGTAGTGGACCCATATATATATTACATAGATCGTTGCCTAAATGGAAAACGTTATGGTATTCTCTAAATATTTATTTTAATGAATGTCTGATTTCAGGGTCTGTGCTTTCGATTTCTAATTTTTCTAATAGTTTTTGTAATCTCTTTGTAGCTTTGCTTTGACTTTGTTTTTTTTTTATAATTTGCGCGCGCCAAAGAGGATATGAATACTCTTATACTATTACAGGACATGGGCGTTTGTGAAGGAGAGAGCGAGAAAGAAAGATTTAGTGTAGTGGTTTGAAACTTAGATGGTATTAAATTTCTGTAAACTCCAAGGGTAGCGTCCAGATAACTGGGGAGCTTGTTTGTTTTGCTTTGGTCGTTGCTCATGATTCACAGTATTTTATTTCCGTTCTCCTGATGTCATCATCACGATCAAGTTGCATTTCCAGCCATATGACCGCTCTACTACCGGTGCTATGCCTTCGCAGTAGAGTCGACTTAGCTTTCGCAAATAATCGACTTTTTTTTATTTATTTCAGACGAAATAAATAGATGATTGTTGACATCGGGTTTTGAACCGTGAACCAAGAGCATGACAAGCGTTGATGTTACCACTACACCACGGCCACTAGTGAAGTTTCTCAAAGGTTCTACTTCTAGGCTTGTGTCTTTTATAACTACTTCGTAATCGTTTGTGTTTAGTATTTTTACGTGATATATACCATTTCCGGGTACTACTAGGTATAGAGTTGCTAACAAATATGCCTTTTTCTAATTCATTGTTTAAAACCACGCTATCTTCTGGCAGTGATAAATTTGTTGGATGAATTTGCTTCTGTTATCGGTGATGCTGTAGGTAATGTTATTTCTTCTTCTTGGATGCTGATTGTAAGGGTGTATGTTTCGTAGTCTATTCTGCACATATACTTTAAAAGAAAATCTCTACCTAATATGCCATCTGTTGCTATTGGGAAATCTCTGTTAACTACGTCGAATTTGTGTGTTATTTCGTGACTTGAAAGTTTTAGTTTTTTTTTTTTTTTTTTTATAATTTGCACGTGTTAAAGGGGATATAATTTTTTAGAACACGTGTGTTTTGTGGACAGGGGAAGAGACAGAGAGAAAGACAGAGTGGTGTAGCTTGAAACTCAGATGGTATTAAGTTTCTGTAAACTCCAAGGGTGTCTGTCCAGATAACTGGTCAGTATTTTGTTTGTTTTCGCTATTATTGTCGTTGCTTATGATTCACAGTATTTTTTTCCGTTCTCCTGATGTCATCATCACGATCAAGTTGCATTTTAGCTATATGACCACCCTACTGCCAGTGTTATGCCTTCACAGTAGAGTTGACTTAGCTTTCGCAAGCGATCGACTTTTTTTATTTATTTCATGCGAAATAAATAGATGATTCTTGACATCAGGATTCGAACCGTGAATCAACAGCGTGACAAGCGATGATGTTACCACTACACCACGGCCACCCTTCAGGTATACCTTGCCTAATGTGTCAACTTCTTCACTGGTTGTACCACTTAGTCTACATTTCTCGTTACTCAAAAAGTCTGTATTTATGTCGTCTTCTTTTATTATTGATATGTCAGCTTCTGTGCCAATTAAAAATGTTTTATTTGTTTTTAAATTCAATGCTTGCATTGATACATAGTTCATTAAGTTATCCGAGATTTTGTATATGTTTAGTTTCGGTCTTCCGGGGAGTCTCTGTGTATTCTCTCTCGTTTCCCTGTTCATGTAGGATGTTTATTCTTTTGTTGTTGGTGTGTCTAAAGGGTCTTTCATTAAGCGCTTCCTATCTTTAAATTTAAATAAAACAAAGTGTGTGTGAGATATCATCAACATTTTTTATTCGTTTGAAAGGCCTGTCGATGCCATTATGTATAGAATATAACATCGTTTAAATGTCCGCCGCGGCTTCTCTGGGTGTCGCGCATCCGGAATGTCCAATTTCCCATGACTCTGGCGCATAAATCAGGCTGAATTCGACCGATGGCATGGGTTATGTTGGCTTTGAGAGCCGCTGTGGTTTGTTGCTTATTCGCATAGACCTGCGACTTCAGAAAACCCCACAAGAAAAAGTCTAACGGGGTCAAATCGCACGATCTCGGTGGCCAGTTCACATCACCTCCACGTGAGATGACCATGACCTTGAATCGCTCGTGCAGAATTTCCAATGTGGCGTGAGCTGTGTGGCACGTAGCGTCATCCTGTTGAAACAACATGTCGTTGATGTCCATATGATCCAATTCAGGCCAAAAGAAGTTGGTAATTATCGACCTATAGCGCTCACCGTTGACGGTGATGGCCTGGCCAATGTCGTTCTCAAAGAAATATGGACCGATGCCCAAAATCCACACCAAACAGTGACTTTTTCGGGATGCATTGGACATTCTTGGATCTCATATGGATTGGTATCGTCCCAAATTCGACAATTTTGTTTCATCCAGAAATGGGCTTCATCGCTGAAGATGATTTTTTTTACGGGTGTTGGTTGATCGTTTACTGAACCAGTGGACTAAAATTTATCCACCACACTGCGAATAGTCCTCTCGGAAGGACGATTATGGCGATCGTAAAATGGGCGAAGCGCGCAGAACGTTGCCTGAACAGAACACCCATTTTGATAAAACAACCTTATAATTTGCACGTGTTGTTGAACGCTATATCCATCCATGGTGATTTGGCAAAGCAGACTGAATAAATGACAGCCAATTCAACAGATGTAGCTTCAACAATATGGCCGCTATCAACTGTCAAAGTTCGGAAGTCCCTATTGAAAGACCCTGTATTTGAATTATTCCTACCTCCATTGGGGTTCTGTCGTGGAGTGTTCGTTTGGTTTGTACTGTTGTTGTTACTTCGGAAACTGCCTTGGTTATACCTATGCTGGCTTTGGTAACTGCTAACAATCTAATTCCTGTTGTGGTTGTAGTATCCTCGATTGTTTGAGTATCTTTGTCGGTTGTTGTGGCCATTGTAGTTATTATGTCTTTGATGTCGGTCTAAAATGTTGTATCAGACTGTTAGAATGTTGATTTTGTGATCGTCTTATTTGCATGATTTGGGTGTCTTGAGTTTTACTTTTTTCCAATTCTAAAGCTAGTTTTACTGCTTCAGTTAATGATTTCGGTTGCGCAGCAAAAAGTGTTGGCTTTATATACTCGCTTGCTCCATTTTTGAATACGGTAAGGGCATAGGTTTCGTTTATTTTCGGTATTATTGCCTTTTTCGCTGTCGATGCTGTACCTGGTAGTTGTTCTATTTGCAAGTTGTTCAATTCCGCTACTAGTGACTGTATTTTGTCCTTGTATGTTGTCACCGACATGTTCCTCTGAATGGTGTTTGCTAGTGCTGTATGTATATGCGGTACCGTGGTGGTATTATGTATTTTTTCTTTAATGCTCTTCTCAAATGCTGCAAAGTTATTGAATTCTTCAATGAATCCTAGCGCAGTTCGGACCTTTGAATTCAGTTTTACATTAAAAATAAAATCTATTAATGTTGCTCTTTCAGTTTCTTTCAAGCTATTGTACATTAGTTTTGCGATTTTAAGGAATGCATCTAGTTCATGTTATGACCCATTAAAGGTTGGTATCACCTTTCAGGCGGTTTCTAAATTGAAGTCGGCCATATCTTCTTCAATAATCAGGCTTGACTCTATTATTGTTTTTATTACCTTATATTCTTCTAGAAATTTGTTTAAAGTCTTTTCTTTGGCTTCTTGTGTGCCTTTTTCTAATCTTGATAGTTCCAATATTTCTACTTTTATTCTTAGAATTTCTTTTAATTTCAAGAACCATGTCTGTTGTGTATACCCTCTTGTTGAACTTTTCTTTATATTTGTCTTGATATTTGTTAACTGTTATAGTTATTTATTTTAAACAATACATACAAAATTACTATTACTACTGCTGCTGTTGTCAAGCTTGCTGTCATCGGGCTTATCTGCTAGCTATTTTCATTTACCACTACTTGCTCCTTGGTGGTGTTGTTTCCCATTCTTTTTTTTTTTTTAATTCTTTTATAAGTCTGTCGATCTCTTCCCAGATTTTGGTGGTTACTTCTCACGATATTGATGTGAGGTTGTTTATATCGACGATGTTTTTTTAGGTAGGCTAACCTCTTCCTGTCTCTGTATATCTTGCCTCCTCTCTTTTTGGGTTTCATACAATCGGTTGAAGGTATTTTGGTCAACCTCATTTCCTTATTTTTCAACTGTATTCTCTTGTATTCTTCGATTGATAGTGGTTTAGGGCCCGCGGCTTTTGGTATGTACTTCGGTGGTATGTAACATGTAATGTAGTGGCATGATCGCCATGTAATATGCCTAACAAGTGAATTTAATTTCCCTATGCTAGGCAGGGCGTAAACGCCATAATACCTGCCAGAGTCTGCTAACCAGTAGGAGGGCTAAAAAGCCATAAGAGGTAACACCTTGTTGAAAGTCAAAGTGATTCTGTCTTTATTGATCAAGACATGCAACTTATATACTAATTCCCTTTGAGTATTTTCCATGCATATCGATACATCCAATTGAACTTTGGGTTACAAAGTATCGATAGAGTGGGTCATGTTTAATTAGACACAATGTTTGAGTGGTGAGGTAGATACAATGTGGGTCCACTACAATGGCATGGTGAAGTGATCCTATGACATCGCTCGTGTAAATGTTGAAAAGGTTCGGTGAATTAATCGCACCTTGTTGCAGACCGTTTTTAATTTGAAATGCTCCAGCAGAAGTCACATTGCCATTTTTTACAGTGAAGTGTCTACTGGTGCGCATGTTATAAAGTATGTATAACAGTGGTTTGCTTATGCCCAGCCTGCTCAGCTTGTAGAAGAGTCCCTCTAGCCATACAGTGTCGAAGGCCTTCTCCAAATCAGTCAGGCAGGCACCCGTGCTTTGGTTCTTGCTTTTATTCCATTGGATATCTGATACCATTTTAGACGCGGCATGTATTGTCCACTTAAGCAGAACTCTATTACAGAACTCTATTGATCACTTTTGGAATACCTTACTGAAGTTTGAAAGGAGACTTATCGACCGGAGATTTGCCGGATTGGAAGTGTCCTTACCCTTTTGGGGATGGGTTGTATCACTGCTGTTTTCCAATGCGCTGGATAATGTGCATTATTCAGCGCATTGTTAAACAGAGTGGTGTAATTGTCCACCGCTTCTAGAGGCAGATGCCGAAGCACAACGTTCGGCACTCCGTCGATTCCCACAGTTTTTTTCCTCCTCAATGAGTCGAAGATCGCTAGGAGCTTCACTTTCGATATGTACGGGGATGTACCCTTTCATCGGCGAAGACATTATTTGCCATGTTATCGTCAATGAACTCGGTAAACCTACATATGTTCTCGGATCGCCAGTGCTCTATATCATTTCGAAGATAGAATTTGTGCACAAGGATGCACTTTTCCAGGTAGTGCACTTCCTGGAAAGTCGCTCCTATAGCCTCTACCTTCTCCTGCGGATCTTCGATCACAAAGAAGTTATCATCCTCTACTGCGTTATCTGGATCTATACCTGCTGTTATCAGTATTCATCCATTTTAGTCTCAACAGCAGTCTACTTTTGTGTTGGTGTAGTGCGTCAATTGTTGCATTGCGGAATATGTCTGCCTTGTCAGTATGTTGATACCGAGGTATCGTACTGTCCGTAGTTCGTTTTATTGTCTCATCCATTTGTTTTAGGTACCAGTCAATCTCCTCGTTTGACAGATTCCTATTGGACTGTAGGTAGACCGAGTTCCAGCAGAGTGCTTTTGTCAAAGTTCTGAAGAAGCGAGTCCAACGCGTCCTACTATAATTGTATCAGTACGTTTGGACAAACTCCTCCAACTCCGCAATTTCATTGTGAATCGTTATTACGGCACTGAGTCCGCAATGGTCACTGTCACAGACAAATGTGTGCAGGCAGTTTAAAGTTTGTCGGTCAGTTATAACCGTACGTCGAACAGCATAAGATCCAGATAGGAGCCGCTTCTAGGAAACGACGGAATATCTGCTGCTTTCAAATCGAGTTTTTCTTCGACTCTGTGCCGACCGCACCAATTGAATAGTAGGTTACCTCTAGAATTAGGTGTGTTTTTTCCCCAATCTCTATGTTTGGCGTTTAGATCTCCGGCCATGAGGATATAGTTCTTCTTCGACTCCAGCCTTAGGCATCGAAAAAGTGTCTGAAACTCTGAAATAAATAAAGTAGATTGAGTAGCTTCAGGTGCATAGAGTGCTATCATGTATATTCTCTTTCCACTATGGAGAGGGATGCACACGATACACGCTTCCAACACCTGGAACCTTCGCACTTAACCGCTGTACACCACCTTAAATTGCAGTTTTTTTTAATGAAGATCGCTACACCTCCTCCTTGTGTGGAGTTGGGTCGGTCTCTTCTGACATTTCTGTATTTATTGTGCCCCAATTTGTGCTTCTGGGATAGCTTTGTTTCGCTAACCATAAGCACATCAGGGGTTTGGTCTGCAATCAACTTAAACAATACGGCTCTTCGCTCGATCCTAATCAGTGAATTCACATTCACCGCAAGGATCTTCAATTACTGCTCCTCCATGTTCGTATCTATTACGACTGGAGGTGCGTTAGGCCCGGCAGATCTGGTCCATCCGCTTCACCTGCTCCTGTACCTGACGATGGAGCTGACCCATCTGCCTTTGGATAGGGAGCAAGATGGCCAGCAAGTCAGTTTGAGCCTCCGGTGCTCTAAGCCCTGGGGCCTGAGAAGTAACCTTCGGTTTTTTCTGTTCCGTGTTTCCCCGGCCTGCCGCCATTTGGGCGTAGGTCACTTGGGGAGTCACGAATTGTGTTTGAATTGGAACAGGTGGACGTTTCACTACAACCTTCTCCTGACGAACCAGATTTACTTTTTTAATATACTGGAACTTAGGACAACCCCAATAGTTTGCGGTGTGTCCCGAGTTCTTGCATAAAGCACACGAGAGCTGGCTCTTATCTGCCACTACATCTTTACCCAGAGTGCATTCCTCTGTTTTGCGGTTCTTTCCACACTTGACACATCGAGGTTGCATTTCGCAGTGCGACGCGGCGTGCCCGAACCTTTGGCAGCGAACACATTGTAAAATGTTTTCTCTCCTTCTTAATTTTTCCCAGGCGACAACCTGGTAGTCTAGGACTTTAATACTCCTTAGACCATCCAGTATGCTGTTGGGTGAGAGCTGAACAAGAAAGAACGATAGTTTCCGCTTCTCCCTTTTGGCCCTAGCTGTGGTGAATGGCTTGACCCCTACGAATTGGAGCTCATCGCACTCTTTCTCTTTAAGCAGCGTAAGGATCGCTTCCGGATCTGTAGACGGTTCTATCCCCCTCAGCAGCATTGTTTGCAGCTTTCCCCCTTCGGGGTGAAGGAGAAGAACTTCGTCGTCGTGACCCTCAGTAATTCTTTAATTTTGTTTGTATTTTTACACTGTGTTGCAGTGGATAGCATGCCTATCTTCATTTAGACGCTTAATAACAAAATTACTACCTATGACCGACTTACATAGTTCAATGGTTTCGTTGAGCTCAATTTTATATGTATTGATTGGGGCACCCTCATCTTAGAAGTCGTCTTCTGTTGCTGCTGCTTTAGTTGTGGTTGTTGTTGCTGTTGTTTCTGCTGCTGCTGTTTCTGTTGCTGCTGCGGTCTGTTTTTTCAGCTGTTGTTGTTGCTGCTGTACTTGCGGCTATATATGGTGTTGCCGCTGGCTTTCTAGCGGCTGCTGTTGTGTTGTCTCTACTAGCCATTTGTTTGACCTTTATGGCACGTACCCTTTGTTCGAGCTGCCTGATGCTGCTTGTCGGACTTAGTACCTCCTCGTCTTCGTCGTCCGATTCAGAGGCCGCCAGAACGGCGAAACTATTGTTGCTGTCTGCGCCCCTTCCTTCACACCACATGGCAGCCGCTCAGCTGAAGCTGATGTGGAGGGACGCTTTACAACGTTGGGAGAAGATTTTAGTTTTCTTCCCATTTTCCCCATATTCTCACTAGCCACTGTGATTGCCAGATTGAACTGCATCGGTTGATGCAGTCACTCCACCAACTGGTCCCGCTGTTGGGAGCGCGGATCGCTCACTCTCCATCGCCTGATACTTGTTTTTATTTATTTAGTTTTCACTTATTTTGAATAAGTGAAAAAAAAAAAGTCCAGAATTTAATTTTTCCCCGTCCGGAATTTGGTAGAATACCACCACTACCACTAGGCTAACTCGCAACTTTAAAATATACTGACTAATTTTCTACGTATACTTTATCTCACACCGATTTTAAATGAAAAGCCGAAATACGTCCACCAACATGGACATATGGAATCCAACTATGGGGTTGTGCCAAAAAGACAAATATAGACCAAAGACAACGATTCCAAAATAAGGTGCTTAGAAATATAGTAAATGCACCTTGGTGCATAAGAAATATTGACCTTTTTCGAGACCTGAAGGTATAAAGTATAAGTTCGGAAATTCTAAAACATGTAAAAAAGCACAAAGAAAAGCTAGAAGAGCATATAAACTTAGATGCAAGAAAACTTTTGCATAATGAAAATCAATTACGAAGGCTTAAAAGAATAAAACCTCTCGATTTAACTTAACCCATTTAAGCCCACCGTGCCTGTTCTTAAAGTACTCTCATTTTATTCATATTAACATTTAGTACTCATTACTATAGTGAATGTGTCAAGCTAAATAGCGGTTTTTTACGGTTATCAAGAGAAAACAATTTTGTAATCATTTAAAAGTGGTTGTGCAGTTCATTTTGTAAAGTGAGTTGGTACATAATTTTTACCGAGAAGTAAGTATCATTTTAGAGGAAGAAGAATGGGATACAAGTGATGAGGAACCACTAGCTGCGTACAAGAGACCCAGAACATATTTTGAAATACCCCGCTGGCTTAAGTGTGACCCTTCTTATGAACCTATGGATTCCACTCAAGGAAATGTGCAGACCAAACTTAAAAATGTGATTGATGAACTAAAAAATCTAAATCCGGTGAACATTTTTGAAAAATTATTTGATGAAGAAGTTATGAGTATGGCAGTTCTACACAATAAGCATGAGTTAAAAATCTCTATTGATGAATTGAAAACATTCTTTGGCATTTTTATTTTGGCTGGTTACCATTCACTACAAAGAGAACTTTTATATTGGTCTTTAGACGAAGATTGTAATGTGTCCATTGTTTCAAAATCTATTTCTAGAAACAGGTTTCTTGATATCAAGAATTACTTGCACTTATGTGACAATACTACCGCTGCTGCAAATACGGAAAAGATGTATAAAGTACGATCCTTCGCTAATATTCTTATGAACATTTTTTTACAATGGGGTGTATTTCATCGAGATCTATCCGTAGATGAATCTATGGTAAAGTTCTTTGGGCGTCATCCATCTAAGCCAGTGCGATTTGGATATAAAAATTGGATGGTTGCAAGTTCGGATGGTTATTGCTATACATTTGATGTCTATTGTGGAAAATCTACAGCAACAAATACTACTGAACCATTAGGTACATGAGTGGTGAAGCATCTGCTTGATAAATTGCAGACCACTCCTAATGATCATATCGTCTTATTTAATAATTTTTTTTTACGAGTTCTGATTTGTTACGTAATCTGCGGCAATCTGTGGTGCCAAGTCTGCAGTACGATGGTGTTGGTCACTATCCACAAAAGTTAACTCAACAGGTACGATGTGCAATTTGCCACAAAAAAACACTTTGGTAATGTAAAAAGTGCTTGAAAACACTGTGTTGAGAAGCAGTGTTTTGAAATTTTCCACACCGCATGAGCCCAGTGGCCCCATTTAATAACGGTGTTTGTTTTTCTAAGAAAATAATATAATATATATATATTTTTTCTTTTATATTATAAGTAGATAAATCTCTAACTGCTAATAAACGAATATATAACTTTTTATTGCCACTTTTTATTTGGGCGCAAATGGGTTAATATAAGAAAAATTAAAATATACTTACATATAAATACATACGTGTAGCGCAGTCGAAACAAGAGTCACAAGGGGTTGAAACTCATAAGACTAAGATGTCAGAAAAAAATTGCTTATTATCGCTATTGCTATTATCGCAATTATGTGGGAGGTGGTTTTAATCGGTAAAAATCCGGCATGCTGATTACTCGGATCATCTGTATCTTTTGAAGATCTACCCTTCCTCTAAAAAAAAAAAAAAAAAAGAATTGTCACAAGAATAATCAGAATTATAACAAACCAAATTTCAATAATGAGAGAAGAAACCACAATGGGAATTACTATATTCAACCTAATAGAAGTGGTAGTATCTCCCACCGGAATCGAAATCCGTTCGCTGTACCAAATAATAGAAATGTCCCAGAACCAATGCAGATGGATCATTTAATTCAAATTACATCTCAAACCTTGAAATTTTAGAACTTGTGCCTCTACAGTTTTTTTTTTTTTATAACTTTATTATTTCATTCATTTATTCATTTATACTTACATGCTAGACAAAAACGCTTAAAACTAGCTTAACTAACTTGACTCATGCATAATCAAATATGCACTTTTTTTATATAATTTTTTTTTTTTAATTCTTTTTTATTTTTTTTATAATTTTTTTTTACATATGCATGTGCTGTGTGTCATATTTTTTTCGTATATAAATAAACTTTAACTACTTAACCTAGACACCTAAGAACAATGTAAGTCGAGCGTGCCTCAACAGTTTTAATCTTCTTTTTTTTCATTTTTAGTGCATTTTTATTATTAATTCATTAAATTTATAGCTAGTCAAAAAATGCTTAAAACTAGCTTAACTAACTTAACTGTCTTATTCTAACTTACTGGCCCTATGCGGGCGCTCTAAGCTAAACCTAATAAACGAAACTATGTTTTTCGACGTAATTGACTTTAGTTATTTATTTATTTTATTATTCTATTAACTATTACTCATAAGGAAAATTTTTAAACAATTGAAAAAACTTAGTGAATGAACTTATTTTTGATTGATCTTAAAAATCTACCTTAAAATAAATCTTAAACTACCTTATTCTAAATTAGCCTATCTTATTCTAATAATAAATAAATAATAAATAATAATAATATTCGGCGCAACAGCTCTTTAAGTGACAGGGCCTAACTTCTCGCAACCACTCGTGTTGTGTGCGTTATATTTTTCACACGAATGGAAGGGACCTACAGTTTAGTGCCGTATCCGAACGGCAATTTGTTTTGAGAAGCTTTCTGATGTTTGTCAGACGTTCGCGAGAGGTGGGATCGTGAAAAACTTTTTGGTGTTTTCTGGGATTCGAACTTGGAACCTCTTGCCTAGTGATCCGACACACTAACCACTACACCACGATGCCCAAATCTTATTCTACCTTACGTAATCCTATAGTAAATTTAAATACGTAAATTTTTTTTTTCAATTTTTTTTGTTTTTTTTTTTTTATCGAGTGCTGTTTTTTATTTTTTTTTTGTGCTTTTTTTTTATTTTTTCATCCAAGTGCTCTGGATTTTTTTTTTTATTATCTACCTAGAGCCTATATACCTGCAATACCTAAACCTTAAACTATGTAAGTCGGCCATGTTACAAGAGAATTGCAATTACCCAGATTTTCGGTCCTGATCTTTACGTAATTAAGTCGTCTGCGTACGCTGTGACATGATGAAGTGATCCTATGAGATCACTCGTGTAAATGTTGAAAAGGATCGGTGAATTAACCACACTTTGTTGCAGACCGTTTTTAATTTGAAATGCTTCAGCAGAAGTCACATTGCCATTTTTGACAATGAACTGTCTACTGGTGAGCATGTTATGAAGTATATACAGCAGTGGCTTGCTTATGCTCAACCTGCTCAGCTTGTAGAAGAGTCTTCTAGCCATACGGTGTCGAAGGCCTTCTCCAAGCCAATCAGGCAGGCGCCCGTGCATTGGTTCTTGCATTTGTTCCATTGTATATCTGATACCAGTTTAGACGCGGCATGTATTGTATCATGCCCCGCCTTAAAACCGAATTGGTTATCCGGAATTATATTACTGTTCTCAGTCCACTTAAGCAGGGCTCTATTGATCACTTTTTCGAATACATTGCTGATGTTTGCAGCAGTTACAGGAGCAGCAACATCTGCCTTAAAAGCAAATGTACCTCCAACGAAATTTTTAATTTATTTAGACAGTCCTGTAGCCCTTATAACTTTATACAAAGTCAGTAATAAACAACAAAATAATTTTAACCTCGTTTGAAAAACTTCAATCTACTGTGGGATTTTTAATTATCGAAATCAATAACAATAAATTTGACGGAATTCTGGGAAAGAATATCCTAATACCCTTACGAGCCGAATTATTCCGTTATACCCATCCATTGGAAATTAATAATATTGAAATTTCATTACTTACTAACCTAACCTAAGCTTAAACATTTAGATAGTTGTCATAGATAGAGTGGCAACCCTGGTTGAGGAAAGTGTCCTACTTCTCAATAGAGAAGTTTAAATTAATAATTTCATTTCTGCTAATCCTATTGAAGTAAAAGTGTGAATAAGCTAAAGAAAAAACACCCAGAAACTCGAGTGCAAGTACAATCTTCGTGTGAGGTGTTCGGTGTCCCATACCATATAATATAAACAGTGGACGTGCATTGCTTTCACAGTATAAGCGAACTTTGTACTCGACAACATATCATTGTTATATAAAATTTGTTTCAGTGAATAGTATTGCATTTATAGTATACATCAAGGCGTTTGGTTATTTGAACCAACTACTCAAATTACATTGCACACTTCTAAGAATAGAAGTTAATTGCGTTAAACAAATCTTGCTTGCATAATTTTGGGAAATTGGAAATGTGTTGAGGAGCAACAATCAAACTGGAGTTTAATAATACTAAAAGCACAGACAATAAATATACAGATGTCGCACGCCCATATAAAAAAATTAGGAAATTTGTTCTCATAGGCGACAAGCCTTAGGTGACAAATAGCTTTCGGAAAAGAAAAGCTCACCTAAAGCAAATAAAGCTTTTTTATTTATCGCTCGCTTCTTTCCCCTTCCCCCGCTCATTAGGGTCGGTTCATTTTTGCCTTACATATCTTTGCCTTCTGTGTTTGGATGTAAACGTGACTTCTGTTCGATAAATAAAAAACTGCTCGATTTAATTGTTATTTAGTTTATCGAATCTATTGATTGTTTATTGAACGTTATTATATTGTAATATGCGAGCTACGGCTCGAGTAGATAAAACAATATTCTGTGAAATTATTTCTTTATTTTCTGGTCTATAGAACAATTCAGGTTCACACTATACTATTCTTCGCAATTCTTTTCTTACAAGGTCTCTGTCCTCTCAAATCACTTTATCTCCTTTCAATTACTTAATTCAGAAATCCAAACTAATTACTTCTTCTTGTTAAATCTCAACTTTCAATTTATCACAAAATTACAACTTCGCCCATTATCACTTTTCTAATCTCTTCGCCACAGTTTAAAAACTACTGCCCCCTTTTTGATCGCCATCTGTCCTTATATAGCAGAAGTTTCTGATAGCCAGAAACTTCTAGCAAATTCTTCGACCACTGGAACAAGAGAAATTCCAAGATGACAATCATTCTTGCAGTTATAATTCCCTCTCATCCGTGATATTATCCGTCTCTTTCGTAGACATGAACTGCGGAAACCGCAGACACGAACCTCGAATGAAAGGACACTTCGAACCAAAATTCTGCCAGAATGAAAAGACACTTCGGAATTTGTTGCATCATACTTTTAGGGAGCGTAGTTATTATTATGCTACAATATATTGGTATTCAATTATAGTGTACATCAAGGCGTTTGGTTATTTGAACCAACTACTCAAATTACATTGCACACTTCTAAGCATAGAAGTTAATTGCGTTAAACAAATATTGCTTGCATATTTTTGGGAAATTGGAAATGTGTTGAGGAGCAACAATCAAACTAGAGTTTAATAATACTAAAAGCACAGACAATAAATACACTGATGTCGCACGCCCATAGAAAGAAAAATTAAGAAATTTGTTCTGTGACAAATAGCTTTCGGAAAAGAAAAGCTCACCTAAAGCAAATAAAGCTTTTTATTTATCGCTCGCTTCTTTTCCCTTCCCCCGCTCATTAGTGTCGGTTCATTTTTGCCTTACATATCTTTACCTTCTGTGTTTGAATGTAAAAGTGACTTCTATTGGATAAATAAAAAAGTGTTTGATTTAATTGTTATTTAGTTTATCGAATCTATTGATTGTTTATTGAACGTTATTATATGTTGGGGAAGGGGAAGTATAAAACAAACTGTCGTTTTTTCCATAGAAAAAATTTTCTTTTATTATTATTATATTTTTTATTATATTGTTATTATTATTATATTTTAATATTACTTGAAAATATTTCAAGTACAATTTTATTTAGCACTGAATTACGTTAAGACGCATCGATTGGAATTTCAGGGATTCAGATTACATCACCATCAAACTATTTACTAAACATAAGTTTGATTTTCAGGTTTATAAAATTACTATATGTACATAGGCATATAGCACATACATATATACATAAAGGTGTCCTGGAAAAGAAACAAATGCGTCATTTCCCTTTGTGGTGCAACATTGAACGATTTTCCAGATAGAAAATTATTTGATTTTCCCAAAAAAGGACTGCAAGATATTGTAGCATAATAATAACTACGCCCCCTAAAAATATGACACAACAAATTCCGAAGTGACTTTTCATTCTGGCAGAATTTTGGTTCGAACTGTCCTTTCATTCGAGGTTCGTGTCTGGGACGAAGTCTCCACAGCTCATGTTAACGAAAGAGACGAATAATATCAGGGATAAAAGGGAATTATAACTGCAAGAATTATTTCTCTTGTTCCAGTGGTCGAATAATTTGCTAGAAGTTTCTGGCTATCAGAAACTTCTGCTATATAAGGACAGATGGCGATCAAAAAGGGGGCAGTAGTTTTTAAACTGTGGCGAAGAGATTAGAAAAGTGATAATGGGCGAAGTTGTAATTTTGTGATAAATTGAAAGTTGAGATTTAACAAGAAGAAGTAATTAGTTTGGATTTGTGAATTAAGTAATCGAAAGGAGATAAAGTGATGTGAGAGGACAGAGACCTTGTAAGAAAAGAATTGCGAAGAAAAGTATAGTGTGAACCTGAATTGTTCTATAGACTAGAAAATAAAGAAATAATTTCACAGAATATTGTTTTATCTACTCGAGCCGTAGCTCGCATATTACAATATAATGAATGGTTAGCCTTAATAGGGGAGGCTCGGAACAAAATAGAAAATTTGAAAAGACCGCGGATATGCAGCAAGCACTTTGAAAATAATAACATTGGGAACAAATATTTAAAACAAACTTTTTTTTTTTTTTTTTTTTTTTTTTTTTTTTTTTTTTTTTTTTTTTTCCCGAGGGTAGGTAAAAAATCTTCATGAAGACACTATGAGGATCGGTAGCGCGTGCTCATAGTAATGTGAGATTTTTACTCACTAAAAAAACCTCCCTTCGTGATAAATTTCTTTGATTACATACTACAACTAAGTTTTGACTTATCCAGCAGTTTTTCTTTCACGTATTGAGATCGTTTGGCAGGTCCCTTTCCATTGAAAGTTCCTGCTTGTTCCGCAAATTAGGCGCGGTTTCTTGCTATCGCGTTAAATCGAAAGGTTTAGTCCTTTGTAGACGACGCAGTAGATTCCTCTCATCTAGAATTCGAAGGACTTCATTGTTAACGTGTCCTTGTAATCTGTCTTTATGCTTACGCGCGAAGTTTTTGATTTCATATTCGACTGTCGCAATTCCTAAATCTCTATGGATATCGCTATTTCTAATAAACCACGGTGCATTAACTATTGATCTTAGCACTTTATTTTCAAAAGTTTGTAAAATATTGACATTACTTATTTTGGTACAACCCCAAAGTTGTATTCCATATGTCCATATCGGCTTTAGCACTTGCTTGTATAAAAGCAGTTTGTTCTCTACATTAAGCTTGGAATGTTTTCCAAGTAACCAGTACATTTCTCTGTATTTGGTTTCGAGTTCTTTACGTTTTTTCTTCACGTGCGATTTCCACTTCAGCTTAGCATCAAGTGTCATTCCAAGATACTTAGCTTCGTTTGCAAACGGAATTTGAACCGAGTTTGAAAAGATGGGCAAATTATTTATTTTCTTATAAGTAAAATTGACATGAACAGATTTGTTTTCGTTTAGAGCTAGTCGCCAAATCTTTGTCCATTCATTTACTTTATTCAATGCTTCTTGCAATTTTTCAGTCGATTCTTCGATCGTTTTACCCGTTGCCAGGATGGCAGTGTCGTCGGCAAATGTAGCTAAGACGGTGCCTTCTTCTTGCGGTATATCGCGAGTATATAATAGGTACAAAAGCGGTCCAAGGACACTTCCCTGCGGCACCCCAGCCCTTATTTCTTTAAATTCCGAATATTCGTTTCCGTGTTTGACTCGGAAAAGTCGATTCGTCAAGTATTTTTCTAGAATATTATATAAGTGTTCCGGCAGAACTTGTCGTAATTTATATTTCAAGCCTTCATGCCAGACCTTGTCAAAAGCTTGAGAAACATCGAGGAATATGCTCGAGCAAATCTTTTTTTCTTCGTAAGCTTTTTCAATTAAATCAGTTATTCTATGCACTTGGTCTATTGTTGAGTGCTTGGTTCTAAACCCAAACTGGTGATTGGGAATAAGAGATCCTTCTTCTATAACCGGCTGTAATCGCTTAAGTACTATTCTTTCGAAAACTTTAGACATAATCGGCAGCAGCGAAATAGGTCTATACGATTTTTTATCATTCGGTGGTTTTCCTGGCTTCAGAATCATTATTACTTCCGCGACTTTCCATTGACTCGGAACATATTCTAATCTTATCGCTGCGTTTATAATGTAAAGAAACTTGACTAACGCTTTTCTAGGTAACGATTTAAGAAGCTCTCCTGTGATTAGGTCGTATCCAGGAGCTTTATTCGGTTTCAGTTTCTTTATTTCTTGTTGAAGTTCGGTCAGCCTTGCATTTCTTACTGTGTAATTGTGAAATGCTATATCCGACGCATTATCATTTTCAGCAAGCGCTTGCCCATCAAATGGTTTAAATGTTTCTTCTAAATGGGCGGCAAAGACTTCTGCTTTGTCTTTATCATTCTTGGCCCATTCGTTGTCATTTTTCTTGATTGGGGCCGCTTGTATTTTCGGTTTTTTAATGCCTTTTATAGCTTTCCAGAGCGAATAATTGGAATCTTTGTCCGCTGTTAAGCTTTCATTGCTGGTTTGTATTGTCCGGTTTTTAAAATCAATAATGGCCTTTTTTAGCAAGTTACACAAGCGATTCAAATGCGATTTATGTTGCGGAGCACGAGTTTGTTGCCATTTTTTACGCGCTTTTCTCTTCTCCCTTACCATTTCTTTTATTTCCGGTGGATATTTTTGGGCATGATTGATTGGCGTTTTCCTTTGATAGGGAGTATTTTTCCACGCGGCGCGCTGCAGAACTTCAACAAAACGATCAATTTCGATTTCGAGTTCAGAAAACGTCCTAAGTGATACTCTCAGTTCGGTATGTTCTTCAACGTCTTTTTTAAAGCCTTCCCAATCAGTTTTTCTGCTAGTTAGTCTAGCAGGTACATCTTTTTTAATTAGGCGTTCGCTCATCGTTAGAATGATAGGGGAATGATCGGAAGAGAGATCAAAACTTTCATCAATTTTAATACATTTGTCTGGTATTCCTTTTACAACAAAGAAATCGATCAGATCGGGTATTTTGTTGTTATCAGTCGGCCAATATGTTGGTTTACCAGTCGAGTGAAAGTCGCATCTGTGTTGCATGCAGGCGTTGTAAAGTGCTCTGCCTTTTTGTGAGACACATCTTGAACCCCAGAAGGTGTGTTTTGCATTAAAATCACCGCCAATAATAAAATTCGGTCCGAGAGAGTTGAAAATATTTGTAAAATCATTTTTTTCAAGCCTGCAACGCAGTGGACAATAAATAGACGAGACATTGAAAGAGTAATGTCCATTTTTCACGCGTACAGTGCTCACTTGCATTGTTTCAAGCTCTATCATAATCTCTTCAGAGTGTTCGATGCAATCTTTTATGATTAAAGACGATCCGCCTCTGGCTCTTTCCGACGGGTGATAAGCGTGATAGGTACTGTATCCAGTAATGTTTACACGCGATAGCTTCGTCAGGTGAGTTTCACAGATCAAACATATGTCAATGTCATTTTCCCGTAGAAATATTTCTAGCTCTTCTAGTCTTTGTATGAGACCGTTGGCGTTCCATGCAACAATTTTAAGAAGTTTCGTCATGTTCGTTTTGAAATGCTCCTATTGTTAAGCTTATATTCAAGCTTCTCCAACCTTTCGACAATTAGCGTGTTTGTTTTTGTTTGCTCCTCAAGCCTCGCAAGGATAATAGAAAAGACGTGAGATACGGGGTTTTCCGAATTATCAGTGTTCGTTTTTATTGATGTTGATGCTTGAGCACGCGTCTGCATGTCAGAATCTGATGGCTTTTCTTTAGGCGCTTTTACCTTAACGCGGTGTGGAATTTGATCGGTGTTTGATGTCGCAGCTTGAGCGTACGTAAGCGCGCCAGGGTCGGCTCGGTTGTCTCTAGTCACCTTTCTTACAGCAGTTTTCGACTTTTCCTTATTTACCGGTTTTGAGGGTGGGTTTTCCGGCTTCATAAGTCGATCTCTTCTTTTTTGTAATTCTTTGGCTACTTCACAGCCTCTGTAATTAGCCGGATGCTTACCATTGCAGTTAATACACGCTGCAGGGGTTTTTTTGTTTACACCACACTCTTGACTAAGATGTTTACCGGCGCATTTGACACATCGCGGTTCTTTTCGGCAATATGTTTGCGTATGGTTGAATCCTTGGCATCGCTTGCACTGAGGTATCAACCTTGTATTCTTGCGCATGGGTTCGATTTTGACTACGACATTCAGAATTGTTCTTATTTCGTAAATCTTTTCTAAACTCTCAGCCTTATCAAAGGTTAGCATAAAAAGAGGAAGCTCGCGCTTAACCATCGTTTCCTCGCCTTCCAATTTTTGCTTTTCCCGTTTAATTAAGTTTACCGCATCGACGATTTTAAAGTTTTTGTTCTTCAAATCGTGAACAACGTCTTCCTTTCGGCATGAGGCATGAAGTCCTCTAGCTACGACTCGTATCGGTCTTTCAGATTTATTTTCATAAGTATACCACTGGATTTTTTCAGTATTCAGTTTATTAGATACTGAGCGGTAACTGTCTGAGTCCTTTACGTTTACTTTCCATTTGTTGTTGTTGAGCGATGTTACTTCAAAATCGGATAGCAACAAAGGTTTGAGAAAAGAATGCAGTTTATTATAGTCTGCAATTGCGATCACGTATATTGGTGGCGGTGGTCGTACCTTATTTCGTGGATTTTCATCGGCACGCGTGATTATTTTGTCAGGCTGTTCTTTACCTTCTCGTTTATTTTGCGTGTTTTCTTGCCTCGTTAACATTTCGGGCGAAGAGCCAGCTTTTCGTTTTTTGACAGGCCGTTTTTTTAGAATCCAATTGGTTTCCCGACTTAGTTCTTCATCATCCGTTTTATAATCCGTGTTATCGGGGACGATTGAACTCGCAGCAGACTCATTACGAGGTTTCGATGTATCATTAAATGCTTTATTTTCTGCTTTAAGTACATTTAATTCCTTTCTTAGTTCTTCGCAGAGAAGTTCCATTTTACTTAGCCTGGTCCGGAGTTCCATATTTTCGTCCGTTAGGCTTTGAATTTTCGCTGAAGTCCGTTGTTCGTGCGCCGACACTATCGATGTCGCCGGACTTCTAGTTCCGCACGTTTTCATGGTAGATCTTGATGTTGGAGATCTAACTACCCTAGTACCTTTTTTAAAAGGGTCAGATGAACGCAATAAATGGCTCTCCCCAGAATCCGTAGAGCCGACCTCCGAAGAGGGTGGATTTTCCAGTGTACCTGGACTGCCACCTGGGGTATTAATATCTTTCGTTTTGTTCATTGCATGTTTTTGTATACGCCATACTCGGTATACGGAGGGTGGATTTTAGTCGCCTCTTACGACAGGCATGCCTACCTCGGGTATATTCTAACCCCTACCCGAAGGGGTAGGGGTTAGAATATCCGTCTTATCCGGGTTATCCGTCTCTATTTTTGAAACAAACAGAGAATATTTCTATTGGTAATGATGATGACGATACGATATATTTTGATCCTAGCAAGGCTTTACTAACCTATACAAATCACAAAGAAACCAGATTAAGCTCCATGGCAATAAGTGAAGAAGTTTCAGAAGAAGAATTGAACTTGAACTCAAAAACGTTATCAAGAACAAGATTCAATGAAAACGCAAAATTAAATTGCGCAAACTGTGAGATTCAGCTTAAAAGGCAGTCTTTTTATATAAATAGAATAAACAAACTTAAGAAATCAAATGGGTTGAAAAAAAAGATAAAGGAAAGTGAAAAATTGAAAAAACAACTGTTGAACAAAATTCGTCGCTTAAAAGCCGATAAAAAAAGGCACAGATGCATGAAAAGCAGCCTATCCAAGAGAAAATTGATTTATTGATTGATGTTAATCAAAATACAAAGACATTTTCGAAGCTCATTCTATCCCAGAGTACAAGAGATTACACCGAAGAAGAGAAGTGGGTTTCGCAGTGTTTTTTTTCCGTTCGTCTTCCGGCTACAGCTTTCTATGAGATCAACTTGGATTACACTTGCCGCACCCATCTTCTTAACATAGATGGATTAAGATTAAAAGTCTATCTCCAGGATTGAACAGGAATGTATTAGAGGAGATAAAGAAAATAACCACAACATTTTCATCAAAAGAAAAAGAAGTTATTATTATTTTTGACGAAATGTGCTTTCAGTCGAATCTAACGTACAATAAATTCAAGGACGAAATTGAAGGTTTTGTTGATTATGGAAGAAATCAAAGGTCAAATATATGCGCTAAGTCTGCGCAGTTTATGTGGACATTTTAAGCAAGTTGTATATCATATATAGTAATATACCTATGAAACAGCTTGAGATTGAGGTATATAATTGTCTTAACATATGCGCAGGGACTTACAAATCGTAGTTTATTTATTAAACTTAATCTTCACGAAAAAAAACGTTAGCTTTATTTACAAAGAGAAATCCATATTATGGATTGTACGATATTCCTCATCTTATCAAAAGTATTCGGAACAACCTATTGAAACATAATTTGATTTTTTTTTCTTTTGGCATTTGATAGCTATCACTTTAAGCACAGATAATAAACTTACCCAGATGTCGCATCCCCATACAAAAAAATGTTGATCTTTTTTGCGATGAGCAAACAACGATGGGCAAACAAAAAGCTTTTCTGCTTCGCAAAGAAAAAAAACGGAAAATAAATTTTCTGTGCGAAAGCTTTTTCTTTTCTTTTCGCAAAAGCAAAAGAAAGAGCTTTTCGCACAGAAAATTTATTTTCCGTTTTTTTTCTTTGCGAAGCAGAAAAGCTTTTTGTTTGCCCATCGTTGTTTGCTCATCGCAAAAATATCAAATTTGTTTTTTTATGGGGATGCGACATCTGGGTAAGTTTATTATCTGTGCTATTAGCAGCTATTGGTAATATAGTGCAAAAGTCTATGGAGTTGTTAGAATCGAAACTAGATGAAATGAAATCTGAAGTATTGGGGCTCAGAAAGGAAAACGCAGAAGGTATGAAAAAGGGAACGCAATGACAGTGGTGGTGGAATTTGGGGTCTCGATTGCGATGAAAAAAGTGTTTCTTGCAACAAATAATCTTATAGGTATAAAATAGAGATCGTAAGAGATCTTACAAAGGAAGACAAAATCAGAAGTGCAGCAATGGAGATACTCAAAGTGAATATAACAAAGCTTATCATGTTATGAGGAGATAAGCTCATTATAAAAACACAAACTTTGTATTGGAGATCAGAAAAACTTATGTGTAATAATTGTGATGGTAAAGCTGAATTAGCTAAAATCATTCATTTGAAAATATCGTATTAATATGAATTATAAATAACTTATTGAAAATGCTAATTTTGAAGTGATAGTTAGATGTTGCAAAGGCCTCGCGAAGAAGAAGTGCGCTCAATTTCAAGCAAAAAGTAGGGAAGGCCTCCATCCGAAGTTGGAGGAAATATCGTCTTCGGCGTCTGATGGGAACCAGGCTATCCAGGAGCTTCGACAAATCAACTTAAAGAAGGGAACAACTATCTTCAAAATAGCCGCCCAGAGACAAAGAAATGCTGAGGAGATTCGTTCCCCAAAGTGGAAGACGACAAAATTCTCCACAGATGGCGACAGTATTGTGAAGGACTTCTAAACGAACAGTTTCTCGGGATCCGACATTACTGACGGAGAAGTTAGAAGTTAGTTATGCGATCAAATACTCGAAAAAAAGAAAAGCGGTTGAGGCAGACGAGATACTCTCTAACTTCTGGAAAAAGATGGAAGACATCGGGTCCAGATGGATCATGATTCTTATCTCCAAAGTTATGAGCAGTGGTCTAATCAGTGAAGGGGAAGTTATCTTCTTCCTTTGCACAAAGGAAAGAGGGCGATACGTGAAACTGCGATGACTACCGTTCTGTCACGCTGATGTCACATACCATGAAGATCGTTGATCGGGTATTAGATGGCCGACTGAGGAAAATAATACGGTAATCTGATGACCAGTGCGGGTTTGTCTTGGGTAAATCAACAATAGATGCAGTCCAAAGTATAAGGATCATAACGGGAAAACATTGTGATTCCTTAAAGGACTTGTTTATGGTGTTGGCTGATTTTGAAAAAGCCTTTGATAGATAAGAGACAAGAGATCTCTTATGGGTGGCGCTTAGACAAAGTGGAGTTCCAGAAACGTACATGCGCATGATCATGGACATGTATGAGGGAGCAAGGACAAGAGTAAGATGTCCCGCAGGAGTCGGTGTACACCAGGGAAGCGCCCTTAGTGCTGCTTAAATGGAAAAGTGCTTCCCAAGTGCGAAAAGTTCACATATCTGGGATCTATGATCAATAGCGAAGCAACTTGTGATGATGACATCAATCATTGCGTAAGCGTAAGGTTGATGAAGTGACGGGAAAACTCCGCATTCTTCTGTGACCGAAAAATGTTCCCTAAGCCGAAAGGAAGACTCTACCCTGCAGTTGTACGTCTGGCGCTCACATACGGTTCACAATGCTGGACAATTTACAAAAAGTATGAAGGCAAATTAACGGCAGCTGAGATGAAGATGCTTCGCATGACAGCAAGAGGAACAAAGCTTGATAGAATAAGAAGTTCGAAGATTCGAGGAAGCCTTCATGTAAAAGAACCCGCCGCAAGAAAGATAGAGCACGACCGGCTCAGTTGGTATTGTCATGTTCAAAGGGCAGATCCTTCGAACTCCGTCAAAGAGGAGATATCAATAAACATTCCTTCACAATCGTGCAAAAAAGGCAGACTAAAAAACATCAGCATTTGATTGGCCTCAGTGCTGAAGTGATCCGAAACCGGGAATCCAAACCCCACAAGTGAACCAGTAGGGACGCAGTAAAGTGAGAGGGTTGTGATCCTTCTATTCCGGATCATAACTTCGCCGTAAGCAAAAGACGATTAAAAATGCTAATTTATATGTCAGTAGATATCAAAATGAATAAGAATTAGTCGTCTGTAATGTAGAATGTAACAATAAAAATTATGTAGATAATGATACGCATTTAGATTAAATTTAGATACCTTTATATTAAATAGTGCAAAAACACCATTACATGTAGCATTAGATAGAAACATACAATCAACAAGTAATTTTAATATAAAAAGGGAAGAATTGAGTGATACAAAATCGGAAATAATTAATATAATGTCCTATAATGTGCATGGACTAGCCCGCAAGAAACAATATACGAATTTTTTTAACTTTGTTAGAACCTATCATATATTTTTGCTTCAAGAAACTTATATAGAGGAGACTGATTTTGGCAGTTACGAACAATTCTTCGGAAGTTATAGATTACAATGGGAAGTAGCCTATCGTAACAACAGACATGGGAGAGCTATTGGCGGTTGTCTTTATGGCGTTAAACATAATCTACAAGATCGAGAGATTTGTGTAAAAAGTAATGCTAAAAATGGCGTGTCCTCGAAACTATTTTCAGAAAGGAAAAGTTCGAAATCATTCCTATGTATCTTAGACAGGAAACCTGGAAAAATTAATTTAGCACGTTAAAATCTATTTTTTCTATTTTCATCTGTTTCAAAACTAAATAAAGAATGTGATATTAATTGGTGATATGAATATTAGAATAGGTGAAGAATCAAAAATTACATTTTGGAAAATAAAAATATATTAAAGCTAAGATCATCAAAAAATAAAATAACAAACCGTATGAGAAGAGATTTTATTGATTTTTGCAATGATTATGGTGTATTTATTCTAAATGGAAGAACGCAAGGAGATGAGGAAGGGGAGGTGACATTTATCTCAACAGTAGGAGCATCGGTCAATGACATTTGTGCAGTATCTGACGATTTACCCGTAAAGTGTTAGAATTTATGGTTGAAAAGCAAATTTATTCAGATCACATGCCAATAAAACTAAGTATCGGGTGTAAAATCATTCAATATAGAAACCAAAAGTCTTAATATGCCACCTAAAATAATATATAATAATAAAGATCTAAATACCTACAGGAGAAAGTTACAAAAAGAGGCAAATTTGTCTGTTCGCAATCTCATTGCATTAATAAAAACAGCTATAGGCCATAGATCAGCAGAGACAAAAAACATATAATTTCAGCAGAAGTGGTATGCCTTCTCGTGTTACAATATTAGTGCGAAATATTTTAAGCTGCTCAAAATATGGAGGCATACAAATGACATCGAAGTAAAACAACAATAAAAATAATAATAAAAAAAATCTAAGGACCAGTCGAGTTCCTGAATGAGTTCTCAACAGTAGACAACATCTACAATTTATCCTACACCATAGCAATTAGAACCAGAGCGCAAAATAAAGTGTGTGGCTTTTTTGTTGATTTCAAAGCTGCTGGGATAGATCACAAATCACTATTTTCTTTTTTCTGGAGCACTCAGACTCAAAAACAGGTCCATTGTACAACCAGGCAGAGAACCCTATTTTAATGTGTTTTTTTTTCGTCTTTTGTAAAAAGACGAGTAGACGCTTCAGTGGCGAAGAGCTTAGGTCATCAGCACTCACCACATCAGCACCGTAAATCTGCCACCTGATCCGATCAAAGGCAGGACAATCACATAGGAAGTGTTCCGCAGTGTCATCGCCCTCTCCGCAGGAGTCGCAGATAGGGGTAGCGCTCAAACCTAGCACATGGAGGTGCTTGGCAAAGGCAAAGTAGCCCGTAAGAGCGCCAGTAAGTTGTCTGCAGTCTTTTCTGCTAAAAGATAGCAAGAAAGCTGACGGGGACCATTCGTTTAGTCTGCCTGCATCCTGTAGAGTCATGCCACCTTTGATTGTGTTCACTGAAAACCAAATCGTCAACGGAAGCCCTAATCGAGGACGCTGGCAAACCCAACGTGGGTTCAGGTCCAGAGAAATTCTCTTCTGAGCCTTGTTTAGCAAGCTCGTCAGAGATCTCATTTCCTGTTATCCCTTTGTATCCTAAGACCCAAACAAGATTCAGTGAGTTCAGCCTTCCGACCGAATTCAAGGATGTTTTGCATTCTCGAACTATTTTGGAAGTGGTTAAAGGATTGTGCAAGGCGCAACCTGACTATCACTACAGACGCAGATACTTCAGGTTCATCAAGGCGTCTAGAGCAGAGCCAGGCGTACTGGGGAAAGCTCCCAAGCAGCCGAGACAGACCGTTCTTTGGAGTTTGGCGAAAACAGCAGTAACGTATTTACGTGAGAGCTTATTCCACCAAATAACTGACGCATATGAGAGGAAGGGTCTTATCATTGCCGTGTAGATCCAAAGGATTTTCCTTGGCGACAAGCCCCATGTCTTGCCGAAAACATGACGAATTCGTTGCAGATCTGAGTTCCACCACGGAACTGACCTTCTGCAGGGGTTTTTTTGTCAGCGGACACGTTGGTTCAAAACATCTGGTAAGGGTGCTGTTCAGGTCTTGAACGGCTTCCTCTACCTTTTGCCTCGTTCTAAGTTTACGTAGATCTTTGATAGATTTGCCTAACTCTTCCTTAAACCGTATCCAGTTGGTTTTTCTCGGATTCTTCCTCTCCTGCAAAGGTGTAGCTTCGCATTCCTCAAAGAGGGAATCAATGAAGCAGAGAGCTTACAAAAAAAAATAATTTCTCAGATTAAAACTCTTCCATACAACAATGAAATTGAGGCAATAGAATATGCAGAACAATTCATGATAACCTCAAAATCAACTCTACTTTACATAGTATCCCTGCCGAAAACCAGCAGCGTGGAATACAACCATCTCCAAATCCGTTCTATCATAAGGAGATGCAAGCAAATACATCTGGATTTCAAAGAGTTACTGATAAATCAACAACAGCAGTTTGGGATAATTGAAAGGTGTAAAGCCATCCGCAACACCACAATTTTTAAGAACGAACAACTACAGGAACTACCCAAGCAACATTGCATCTCTCAGCTCATGAAAGGTATGAATGCGGAATGTGACCTCCAATACAACATAATTGAAAAAATCGGCGAGAATACCATCTTCCTGACTAATTTCAATGGAAACCTGACGCACCAAGGGTCGGAACGTCACCTAAATGGGAGTTTCCTTATACAATTCTTCAATGATACAATTCAACGGAATGGACATGAATTCACCAATAAGGAATTCAACACCTATCATATCCTACCACTCATTTTACAAACAAACCTTACCGAAAAAGTGTAAAATTAAACTTAGAATATCTTCATGAACTCCATTTGAAAAATGTTACAAAGCTGCAAAAATTTAGTACTAACCACAAAATCTCTTCATTACAGATACTAGCATCATTCCATTTTTTTTGTAATTTTTGTAATCCTTTATGTGAAAACCCAAAACAAGAGCAGCAGAAAGGTCGATGCAGTAACGTCACCCATATCGATAGTACCAGTTTCTAGTTCAGCACCAGTAGAGCTAAGCAAATCATCGAGGTTATTGTACCAGCTTAACCTAATAAATGTAAACTTTGCGTAAATCTGCGGGACGCAGATCTTTAAGGAGGGAGAAGTCAAGACAGCATTCTCCAGTATACGCGCTGCAGTTCAGGTCATCGAACCTGCACGCGCTCCATTCAGATTCATCCATTCAGCACACTATTAATTAAAATATAAATTGATGAATACGCATTAATGCATTGCACATTTTTAATTTGCGAAGGTATAACTGATGAATATGCTTATTATTGTAATAAATAGATGTTAAGAATTATTTGTGAAGTAGAAGTAAGTCGGTTGCCACGGAAGACACACTTGTTAAATAAAGTGTTTTTTTATTCTTATCCGGTATAAATTTCTTTACTCCACAACCTACATCTACAGTCAATGTTCTGTTCACCAGCATTGCTTTGATCCAAGATACTAGTAATTCTTCTACGCCGTGATTTCTGGTGGAGCTGCAAATGCTGTCAAAAGTCACATTGTCAAAGGCACCCTCAATGTCTATGAAAATGCCTATCGCGTATTCTTTCCGGTCAAGTGCACATTCTGTTGTGCTGACCAGATTTTAAAGCGCAGTCTTGCAAAATTTTCCGCGTTGATATTCATGTTGCATCTCTGACAGAGGATGTACCCTTAAAGCAACTTTGCTCACATGTAGCTCAACCAGTCTTTCCATGCTTTTCAGCAGAAACGACATCAGACTAATAGGTCTGAAGCTCTTGCCGAGAGATCGCCATCTTGCCGATTTTCGGTATGAAAGCTACTCTGACTGTTCGCCAGGGGGCTGGGCAGAGTTGGCAGCAACTGACTAATACCTTGTTTCAGCAAAGCTGGGTATATTTCGTCAGTGCCAGGTGACTTAAAGCTGCCAAAAGGTGCGACAGCGTATTTGATAGCATC
Organism: Pocota personata; assembly: GCA_963082735.1. Lineage (NCBI taxonomy): Eukaryota > Metazoa > Arthropoda > Insecta > Diptera > Syrphidae > Pocota > Pocota personata. The sequence continues at coordinate 75,067,519 of OY720431.1, forward strand.
ATCCGTCACCACGACCGATGCAGTGCGCCGAGTTGTTTAGCTCAGCCTGCTAACAACTTCACTAGTTGAACCTGGTTGCGATCCGATGGTGACCTGATTTCCTGGAAAGTGAGTCTCCAGCAGAAGACTGAAAGCATCCGCTTTCGCCTCATGGAAAGTATAATACCATCAGGTTTTCTGAGTGATTCCGGCATGATTGGTTTTCTATTCCTGAGAACTTTGACCAGCCTACTGGTTTCACCGAGAGTTTCGATCTTGCCACAAAAATCTCTATAAGAGGTATGCATGTTTCGAAGTTCGATTTAACCTCTTATATTTTTTTTGCTTCGACCGGTAAAGGTCCCCGTCCGCCTCCGAATTTGTCTTGAGTGACCTATTCAAAAGTTTTCTGGTTTCCTTACGATCCTGAGTTGGTCAAGTCAATCACTTCCTGTCTTTGCGGCGTAACAAATGTTGGTTGTGAGCCGACGTTGTTGATGGTAAGATCAGACAATAGTATGAAGAACAGAAGATGATCTCCCCGTGCATTGCATTTGCTGCTGCCCCAAATGGAGTTTTGAGCATTAGCATCGCAACATGCGACAAGACCTATCTTTATGGTATCACAATATTCTATGAGCTCGATCACTGCCCTTGGTGGTGGGGGCAGTATCGAGTCATATGGGAAGTAAGCGACGCAACGATGTAGGTTTCCCATTTACCGTTCGTCTTGTAACTTATAGCTGCAGCGACTAAGTCCTGACCACAAAACTGTCCTAACTTAGTTGCTAAAATGGAATTTGGTACAATAAGACAAGCCCTAGGCCTTTCGGACCGCTCATCATAAAGTGCCGTGATATCACGCATACCTCCAAGGCCACAAATGCGCTTGTTCTGCACCCAAGGCTCCTGGATAGATATTATTTGAGGTTTTGTTGCTGTAAGTCTGCTACTTATAAGAGCGGTAGCAGCCTTTCGCAAATGACTATACTTTAAACATAGTAGTATGGGGGTATCAACAATATATTATATATATATATATATACCCTATTAGAGAGCCTATATACGAACACAACATCTTGTGGTATAGGACGGTGAACATATGTCAGATGACTTTGAGGCAACTATGGGTGTAATATAAGGCTGTTTACTTAGCCCACTGTTGATCCCATTGCTGTTAAATGATTTGCATGATTTTTTGGGAGGTGGAACTAAGTAATTGCCGATTTCACACATAGAAGTGTTTGGCCATATTTTTTAATGGCTTCTGTCAATGACATATTTTTGTTTTTTTTTTACATTTGTTAGCTGTCAGTCTTACTTTGATTTAGAAGCAAATTACGCGTATTTTTGTGAAAAGGTATTAGTTTGGCGTCAATTTTAATGTGGAGTGCAAAAACGAGCATTTTCGTCATATTTTACTTTTTTATTTCCGTAAAGGAAAGAACGCAGCGCAAGCTGGTAAAAAGTTACGTATGTGTATGGTGAAGAAGCCTTATAAGAAAGAATTGGTTTGACAAATTTCGCTCCGGATATTTGACACTGAATGATGAACAACGATCAGGTCGACAGGATGAACTTGATGATGATCAAATTAAAGTCATAATCGAGTCGGATCGTCATGTAACTGTACGAGAGATAGCAAAGAAGTTAAATTTGTCACACACAGCGATGGAGAAACATTTAAAACGTATTAAACTCTTTAAAAAGCTTGTTATTTGGGTTTCACATGATTTGAAAGAAATTCATTTAACGAAGCGCATCAACGCTTGCAATTTGCATCTTAGACACAATGAATCCGACCCTTTTTTGAAACGAATCATCACTGGCGATGGAAAATGGGTTGTTTACAGTAACGTCAATCGAAAACGATCTTGGTCCAGGCTTGATGAGCCAGCACAATCCATCTCGAAAGCTGATATCCACCAAAAGAAGATTTTGCTCTCAATTTGGTGGGATTGGAAAGCTGCTTCCATGGAATCAAACGATCAATTTGGATGTGTACTGTCAACAACTGGACAGATTATATACAGCGATCAACGAAAAACGGCCAGAGTTGGTCCATCGAAAAGGTGTCATTTTTCACCAGGACAACGCTAGGCCACATACATCTTTGGTCACTCGCCAAAAATTATTGGAGCTTGTTTGGGGATTGATGTTACATCCACCATATAGCCCTGAAAATATATCATTGATTAAAGTTTATTCGTTGTATTTAAAAAAATATGTTTTATTTATCTGAAAAAAATCGGCAATTACTTAGTTGTCAACCTGATAGCTTAACTGTTAAAGAAGTTAATCATAGAATTGAAACAAAGGTCCTTATTATTCTAAAATAAGTAAAATTCCATACAATGCCCCAATCTGGGTTGTGCCAAAGAAGATGGACTATTTGGGGCTTAAGAACTTGCTTACTGCTACCTATATCTATATTGGTATAGTTTCTGGGAAGTTTAACGAAACAACCGTGAAAGACGAGCTTTCTGTACCAAGTATTGGCGATATATCTTTAGTAAATTGGGAAGAGCCCAATACTTTACCACATTAGATTTAGCGAAACACTTTCCAGATATTTAATGAATCCAAGACACGTAAAACAACTTCCTCACCAACCAATGGTCATTACGAGTTTAATTTACTGTCGTTTGGGTTGAAAAGTCCTCCTGCTACTTTTCTGTGGATGGTAAATCAAGTATTAGAAGATTTTATAGAAGAAATATGTGTCGTTTATGGCATTCTTATATTCAGTACATCATTATAAGAAGATATTTGCTCAATTAATAACGTAAACATAGCATTTACGGTATGTAGGTACTATAAATAATTCCTTGTACAATGAAGCACATAAACTCATTCTTAAACTTAACAGTGTACTATAGGAAATTTATTAAAAATTATTTAAAAGTAACAGTACCTAAGACAAAATGTCTAAAGAAAGGGGCCAAAATCAATACTGAAGAATGTATCACAGCTTTTGCAGAACTGAAATTGCTAATATCCAGCGAACCCTTTTTAAAATATCGACTTCTTAAAAGAATTCATTTTAACTATGTACAGGCGCATCAAATTATGCGTTCGGTTCTCTAAACCACAATCGAATCAGCTAATGTGCTATGCATCTCGCACACTCAACGAACATGAGCGCAGATATAGTACTGTAGAAAAAGAATTACGGAGTATACCTATAGTATGGTCAACGAAATATATCCGACCATACTTCTACGGTCGTTAGCCATTTAATATGGTTAAGTAACTTAAAAGAACCCAATTCAAAACTTCAAAGATGGGAAATTGGTCTTATAGAATATCAAATCAATATGAGATTACCTTAGTAGAATAGAAGTAAATGCAATGAATAAAGCAGTTGACTCATCATTAGCAACAAACCATAGTGGGGTAGAAGAAACAAATGATCAGAATTTCAGTTTTACCAACAAATATATTATGTAGTATGGAAGTAATCGAGCCAGAAAATTAAGAAAAGAATATAAAATGTATTTATCATGGTGTTTGAGGACTTAAGATAACGAAAGGATATACACTCCGTGCAAAAAAAAAAACGTCTCACTATGAACATTTTATGATTTTACGACTTCCGGGTGCGTTCCTCTCATATTTTTAACACACATGTAAGTACGATTGCAGTTTTTCTGTGATATGGTTATTCTTTTTGATGTATAAAAGAAAAAAACACTCAAGTCGATAACGCATCCATTCATTCACAGTCATTCAGTCACTCATCATTCATTCATCAGCAAGTGCGTTTGTGTTCTCTGTGTTTAGTTAAAAAAAAAAAAGAAGTGATAATTATATTTCAGCAAGGGTTTCTACCTGCGCTACCAATTTGGTTTTATCCAATCGTTAAAAAAAAAAAATTTAAAATAATTTAAATTCAAAATTTATTATAGTGCATCCTGTCGTACATATAATTAATTAATATATAGAAGCAAGGGTTTCTACCTGCGCTGTTCATTTGTTTATTTTAGGACAAAGAAGAAGACTTTTCTAACCCCAGCTCAGATGGGTAGAAAAGAAAGGAGAAAGGAAGGCGTCGATGAGACATACAATGGCATTCTTGGGCAGATCAAGAAGGGCATTGACAATCATGGAAAGGAGTTCCTTGTTTCCCTGCATGAGAAACTTACCGGCATTAACCAACTATACGAGGAGGAGGATGCCAATGTAATCGAAAGCGAGCAGGATGAGGACTCTGCTACAGAAGAAGAGGAGGTGGAGAGTTCCGCTGAATCTGAGGTTGAGGCCTCACAGGATTCCTCATCGGAAGAAGAAAGTGAAGAAGCTGAACAAGTCGAAGAGGAATTTAAGCCAGTTTAATCGAGCAATTAATCTTGCCGAAACATAGTTTAAGTTGCAGGGACAGGAAGACCCTCCTCGTGCTGAAGGGAATCTATCACAGCTATGAGATGGACGAAATTAAGGACGAACTTATCCATGCTGGTATTCCAGTTATGGAGGTTAGCCCATATAAGAATACCAGGACGGACCGCAAATTCAACAACTTTGTAGTCCAAGTTGAAAGCCATAGCGACCTACCATCTATTTACAAGAAAACTCTCCTCATGAACCCAAAGGTTAATTGGACATGTGGCCAGCAATTGCGGAATGTCATATATCTGCGTAAAGTGCAAGGACACGCATCTCCCGGGAAATGTGGACAACAAAAAAGACGCCACTGTATTCTGCGCAAATTGCCAGAAAATAGGACATCCGGCCAACTATAAAGGGTACCCAAAATATAAAGAAAAGATCGCCGAGAAAGCTAAGACAGCAATAAAAAGAAAGAGCAGCATCAATTTGCTGTCAGGTCAGCCACGAAAGCCATTGTTTCGGGGTTGAGTTTTGTTGATGTTGCAGCTATGGGCACCACAAAAAAATAGCAGGCTCCCAAGAGTGTTGCTCAGTTAACAGCAGCCATGCCTACTAATGCTGATAAACCAAAGAACTCTACAAACAAACAGAAGACAGCCCCGTCTTCATTCAATATTTTTGACGACACTGAGAGGCTGTTTGGCACGGACCTGCTGACGCTTCTTCAAAAAGCAAAAAAGGTTGTTCCTAGCAACTATAGTAGCCTTTATGATAAGGCAAAAACAAACATATTGGGAAGACTTATTTGCGAAATATGTTCCCAATAAATAATATCTCATTAATTACCTACAATGTAAATTCTATTTATTCCACAGCCAGACGAATTTCCTTGAACATATTTATTAAGTCAAGGAAACCAGATATTCTTTTTTTACAGGAAACCAATTTGACAGCAAGAAATTCATTCAAGCCCGATGGTTACAACATCTTCAGAAAAGATCCTTCTGCGAAAAGTATTTAATGTTGGGCAAACAAGGATTTCCGGACTGCTATCAATGGAAGCAACAGCAATTGTTATCCAAGTTTCTGTAGATGAACCTCTGCTGCTGGTATCTGTTTACAACACTTATCAAGCAAAGAGGGAATATATTCAGAAGGACCTCAATACCACCAACATCGCCGCAAACCTACACAACTACTGCGTGATTGGCAGAGACTTCAACGCAAGACACCCACTCTGGCAAGACGATGTAACCTCACAGCAGGGAACCGCCATTGTGGATCGGCTGAATGGAAATAGCCATCGTCATTCCCTCGTGGCTATTTCTCAGTCAAGGAAATCCTTTCCAAGAACTCCGTCAACACTAGACTTTTTCTTGGTGTCGTCTAATTTCGTCAACATACTTCCGTATTTTCAAAATTACTCGTGTCTAGCACATGACAGTGATTCAGATCATCTAGCTGTTGAATTGAAAATTCGACTAAACCGAAGAATAATGGCAGAGAGACCTGCACCTGAACTCCACACCATGTTCAGTAAAATAAACTGGGCCCGATTTCGATATAGAGGCTGAGCTTCGAGTACAACTAACCTCAGCAACACCGAGATAGACGGCGTCATCAATGGATTCAATACAGTTGTCATTAACGCCATAGAGAGGTAGAAAACCCCGTACCAACATGAACAAATACGCAAACCTTTCAAGTTACATCCAGGCTATCTATGCCCGCAGGCAGCGGCTGAGGAAGAGGCTCCAGAGGATCTTTCACAGCAACACCGTGAACGATGAATATCGTAGTGTGCACTCGCAACTCCAATGTACTAATACGATGTTCTTCCAGGCGGTGAAGAATTATAGGGATAACGAGTTCACCAGGCGCCTTGAAGATATCAAACCTGGTCCCGACGCCTTCAAGAAAATTAACTCTCTGGTTGGTAGATCTAATACCTTACCAGAGAACATCAATCACGGCCAGGTAACAGCAACAACTCCTGACGAGAAAGCTGAAGCATTTGCCAACCACTTTGAGGGTAACTTCACCGACCGACCTCCAGAGCACCTTCCCGACTTCCTGGTTTTCCGGTAATCCAATAACAACATTCAGCGGGGATAACCGAGCTAATGATCTGTTAAGCAATGAAACCTTCACTACCACAGAAGAAGTGATGGAGATAATTCAAAGCAGCAATGCCGAGAAATCTGCTGGAACTGACCAGATTTATTAAAAAAGTTGCCAAATGTGGCTATTTTACTGCTGACGATCATCTTCAACAACTGCATTAACAATAGCTATTTTCCAACTTCATGGAAAGTGGCCAAGGTTGTTCCAGTACCAAAAAAGTCGAACCGTTCGAATGTTGATGGATACCGACCAATCACTTTGCTATGTTGTGAACAAAAAAGAGACTACCGTAGCCTGCCTGCTTGACATAGAGAAAGCCTTTGACAGCGTTGGGCTAAAGGACTGATTCTCAAGCTAATTCATTTTGGTTTCCCCAATTATCTGGTAAGATTAATTTTAAATTTTTTAACCCATAGAATTTTGTACGTACAGGTACATAGAGCAAAGTCATCAACAAAACGAATCAACGCTGGAGTGCCCCAGGGATCAAGGGTTGGACCAACACTGTTCAACATATTCACTGCAGATCAACCACTGAATGCACAAGGATCAGAACAATGCTGTATGCGGATGACTCCATCACTTACGCTGTTTCGCTTTCCCCAGAAATAGCAGCTAGGAGAGTTGAAACCCCCGCCAAAAATATTTGGGAATATTACCTCAAATGGAGAATCAAAATCAACAGCAGCAAGACGGAACTAATCTGCTTCAGAAATCCAGTGACAGCTACGAGGGAACACCGAGCGTGGCAGCGAGTTGCGACATTCGGATTTCTCTTCCAGATAACACCGAGGTGCGAACCAAGACACCACCAAACATCTTGGAGTCCATTTCAGCGAGAGGAGGGCCAATTATGCGTTGCATTTAGTCCACCCATTACTCAGAAAGAGAAATGGGCTCACCAAAAAGACTAAACTGCTTGTATACAAGCAGCTGATAAGACCAGTTATCACATACGGCTGCCCCATATGGTTCACCATATCGCCCACCACCATGAAGAAGATTCAAATGTTCGAACGGAAGGTCCTTCGAATTTGTACAGGACTGTGACGAAATCCAATCACAAGGAAGTACCACCCTAAGGCTTTTCTTTACGAGAACGCCGGTGTGAGCCCAATCGACCAGTATATAATCCAACTTTCAAGTAGACTCCTGCAAAATCTTGATGACCACCCCAACGAGGAAATACAAGACTTCATCCGACAGCAGATCGATCCAAGCCACCGATACCTGAGTGCACGAGCAATCATCGATTCAAGATTTGAAGGCATAATGAACAACGAAGAAACACCGTTCTACCATGTTTACATCTACAGGGTGCGCCGTCATTTCATTTACACGAGCGATCTCATAGGATCACTTCACCATGCCATAGCGTACACAGACGACTTGATCGCGTACAGATCAGGACCAAAAATCGAGGTCATTGCACTGCTCTTGCAACGTGACTTCGATAAGGTTCAACGATATTGCGATGACTGGAAGTTGAAGATCAACTTCCAGAAATCGAAATCCATTCTTTTTAGGACCCCGTTCTGGTCCTGGTATCCCTGCGGCCTCTAGGGATACCAGAAAGAATTGGCGAAAATTCTCAATCGTTGCACCGCACAGACAGCCACTTGCGAGTCGAAGTGTAGTCAGATACCTAGGGCTTTGCTTAGACCAATATATATATTTTAGCAAACATATAGATGCTGCTCTGGCCAGAGCCAGAGGTGCTTTTGCCCTTACAAAGAGACTTTTTTATAGCGAACAACTCGATGCAAGGGTGAAGGTAGTCTTCAACGTGGGAGCAAGCTTGTTGGAAAAGATTCGGGTGTTTGAGATGGCTTGCCTTCATTTATACAGAACACCAGAGTCCCAGTACATAAAATTTTATCCCAATGAGATCCTGTATAACAGGCCTAACCTAATAAGAGTGGATAATTTCGTTATCAAGCTGATTCGAAGGCACGTTGTAAGTGCAATGAGCTCGATGAACAACCTGACCTCCTACTCCTTATTACCCTAATTATGAGTATCTCGAGAGAGTGCGCCTTAACGACTTTGTCCCCCCTGAGGCGTTCCTCTATCTTGATGAGAAGGGTCTGATCCAGGACAGATTGGTGGTGCCGCTAATCTTCCACGTTACTCGGACAGCTGTGGATAGGCGACTCAACTACGGCAGAGACGTTGCACACAACAGTGTGGAGCGTCTCCGGTTCAGTAGTGCGGTATCGGGTCGCGATATGAAGGACGTACAACGTTAGTAAGGACATTTCTGGTAGCTAGCCGAAAGAGAGGAAACTCCTTCATCATTTCCCCCTAATCCAGGGTAGCCCAAAATATTAAAAAAATAAAAAAAAAGTACGTATCGAATTACGTAAGGTAGTTTTTTTAAGTTTTATTATATATAAGTACAACAAAATGTTCATTTACTAAGTTTTTTAATATTGTTTTCTTAGCACCAATTAATAATAAAAATAATAAAATAAATGAAAAATTTAGTTTTAAGTATTAGGTTTAGCTTAGAGCGCCCGCATTTCGCATACCGACATAAAAGATGGCGCACCCTGTAAATCCGAACGGATGTCTGAATATTGTATTATTTTCGTCCAGTATATGTTGTATTCGAATAGCAAGTAGTTTTTCAAACAATTTTGATAGAATTGGTAGTAGACTGATCGATCTGTAGTTCGCAGGTTGTGTAGCATCTTTTCCAGGTTTGGGAATTGCAATTAGTTTAGCTACTTTCCAGGCTTTGGAAAATGTTTTATGCGTTGAAGAGATTTCTTAAGTATACTATTGCGTTTTCCGGAAGTTTACGATTTTACCTGTGATGGGTTGGTTAATTCCATTTGCTGTTATTGTCGTTGATAAATGTTCTACTAGGATTGTTGCTCTTTCATAGTCTATTCTCCCCCGTTTACCGTTTGTAGTCCTTATTGGGGGGTGCTGATCTATAGTTTTTTTATGTTTTTTATAGCTTTCCATAGGGAATAGTTTGTCGTTGCTCTTGCTACCAATTTTTTTTTAAATAGTTTTTTTTTTTTTATATATATAATTTGCGCGCGCTAAAGAGGCGCAAATTATATATATAAAATTTTTTACAGGACACAGGCGTTTGTGAAGGGGAGAGAGAGAAAGAAAGATTTGGTGTAGTGGTTTGAAACTTAGATGGTATTAAGCTTGTGTAAACTCCAAGGGTAGCGTCCAGTTAACTGGAGAACTTGTTTGTTTTGCTTTTTGTCATTGCTCCTCCTGATGTCATCATCCCGATCAAGTTGCATTTTCAGCCGTATGACCACTCTACTGCCAGTGTTATGCCTTCGCTCAGTCGTTCACAGACTTTCAAAGAGTGCGCACGTGTTTCGGCTTTTAATTGAAAACAACAGTGTTCTCTACTAAAAAATTAGACAGTGTTTATTCGAGTGGCGAGTTAGCCTAGTGGGAGGGGTAGTGAACCGTCAACCCGGGGTTTGGGTTCAATCCCCAGCCAGGAAAAATTTCACTTTGGACTTTCTTTTTTTTTTTATATAATTAAATACAATAGTGTACACAAAGTTAAAAACAAACAAGAATCAGGCGATGGAAAGTTAGCGGTCCGCGCTCCCATTAGCGGCGACCAGCTGATAACAAAGCATCAGCCGATGAGCCAGTCAAAACAGGCCACCCAGTAACAGTGGCTGCAGATGTTACTTCTAAGAGGAGAAGGAAATTAAAACCATCTCCCAATTTGGTTAAGCGTCCCTCCACATCAGCTTCAGCTGTACAGCTGCCGGGTGGAGCGAGGGAAGGGGCGCCGAACACAACAACAGCAGCAGCAACGGAAAAAAGCGACAAAGGTCGGATGACTCTGTCGAATTGTTTCGAAGTTCTGGCATCCTCGGAATTAGATAACGAAGACGAGGAAGTTCAAAGTCTGACTAGCAGCATCAGACAGCTAGAGCAGAGGGTGCTTGCCATTAAGGCGAAACAAATGGTGAGAAGAGAAAAGGAGCGGCAGCTAGAGCTCCAGCGAGCTTCAGAACAACAACAGAAGCAGCCAGAAGGGCAGCAAGAACAACAGCAGCAGCAACAACAGCAATGGAAAATGCTGCAACAACCGCAGCAGCAGTAGCAGAAAAAGCAGCAACAACCGCAGCAGCAGCAGCAGTTAAAATTGTAACAGCAGCAGCAGCAGAAACATGAGCAACAACTGCAGCAGAACCAACAGCAACCGCAGACGACGATAAAAGCGAGAGTACCGCCAATCAACACCTACAAGATTGAGCTTATGGACACCATTAAACTATGTAAGTCGGCCATAGGCAACAATTTTTCTATTAAACGATTAAATGAAGACAGGCACGCTATCCACTGCAATACAGTGTAACAGTATAAACAAATTAAAGATTTGTTAAAGGACACGACGTCGGAGACCTTCTCCTTCACCCCGAAGGGGGAAAAGCGGCAAACAGTGCTGCTGAGGGGGATAGACCCGTCTACTGATCCGGAGACGCTCCTTGCGCTGCTTAAAGAGAAAGAGTACAACGAGCTCGAATTCGTAGGGGTCAAGCCATTCACCACAGCTAAGGTAAAAAGGGAGAAGCGGAAACTGCCGTTCTTCCTATTTCAGCTTTCACCCAATAGCAAGCTGGATGGTCTAAGAAGTATTAAAGTCCTAGACTACCAAGTTGTCGCATGGGAAAAATTAAGAAGGAACGAAAACATTTTGCAATGTGTTCGCTGCCAAAGGTTCGGTCACGCCGCGTCGAACTGCGAAATGCAGCCTCGATGTGTCAAGTGTGGAAAGAACCACAAAGCAGAGGAATGCACTCTGGGTAAGGATGGAGTGGCAGATAAGAGCCAGCTCTTGTGTGCTTTATGCAGGAACTCGGGACACACCGCAAACTATCGGGGTTGTCCTAAGTTCCAGTATATTAAGAAAGTAAATCTGGTTCGTCAGGAGAAGGTTGTAGTGAAACGTCCACCTGCTCCAATCCAAACACAATCCGTGACTCCCCAAGTGACCTACGCCCAAATGGCGGCAAGTCGGGGAAACGCGGAAGAGAAAAGACCGAAAGTTGCTTCTCAGGCCCCAGCGCCTAGAGCACCGGAGGCTCAAACTGACTTGCTGGCCATCTTGCGCTCTATCCCAGGGCAGATGGAGCAGCTTCAACGTCAGGTACAGGAGCAGGCGAAGCGGGTGGACCAGATCTACGCACTTCTGCCGGGCCTAACGCACCTCCAGTCGTAATGGGTACGAACATGGAGGAGCAGTAATTGAAGATCTTTGCGGTGAATGTGAATTCACTGATTAGGATCGAGCAAAGAGCCGTATTGTTTAAGTTGCTAGAAGACCAAACCCTGATGTGCTTATGGTTAGCGAAACAAAGCTATCCCAGAAGCACAAATTGGGACACAATAAATACAACATTGTCAGAAGAGACCGACCCAACTCCACACAAGGATGAGGTGTTGCGATCTTCATACGCAAACAACTGCAATTTAAAGTTATGTACAGCGGTGAAGTGCGAAGGTTCCAGGAGCTGGAAGCGTGTATCGTGTGCATCCCTCTCCGTAGTGGAAAGAGGATGTACTTGGTCGCACTCTATGCACCTGAAGCTACTCACTCTACTTTATTTATTTCAGAGCTCGAGACACTTTTTCGGTGCCTAAGGCTGGAGTCGGAGGAGAATTATTTCATCATGGCCGGAGATTTAAACGCCAAATATAGAGATTGGGGAAAAAACACACCAAATCCTAGAGGGAACCTACTATTCAATTGGTGGGGTCGGCACAGTGTCGAGTATAAACTCGATTTGAAAGATACAGTTAGTCCGTCGTTTCCTAGAAGCGGCTCCTATCTTTATCTAATGCTGTTCGACGTACGGTTACAACTGACCGACATGGACCGACAAACTATAAACTGCCTGCACAGATTTGTGTATGACAGTGACCATTGCGGACTCAGTGCCGTAATAATGATTCCCAAAGAAATTGCGGAGTACGTCCAAACGTACTCCTACAATTATAGTAGGACGCGTTGGACTCGCTTCTCAAGAACTTTGACAAGAGCACTCTCCTCGAATTCGTTCTATCCACCGTCCAATAGGAATCTGTCAAACGAGGAGATTGACTGGTACCTAAAACAAATGGACGAGACAATTAAACGAACTATGGACAATACGATACCTCGGTATCAACATACTGACAACGCAGACATATTCCGCAATGCAACAATTGACGCACTACACCAACACAAAAGTAGGCTGCTGTCGATGCTAAAAAACTTGTACAGACAGTTTACTGACAGACAAGACTCGGAGGTTAGGACGCTAAAGTCGTTGATTAGAAACCTCCAGAAATTAATTAGAGAAAATTACAGACTTTCAGTAAATTTGCATTGGAACAACAAAATTCGGGCTGTAAAATCCAACAACCCGAGTATCTGCCCGCAAATAAATAAAATATTTCGGAGGAATAATCAAAACGACCTGCCGTGTCTTAAGATCCCCCGAACGACGTACAATGGACAAATACTAATAACAGCAGGTATAGATCCAGATAACGCAGTAAAGGATGACAACTTCTTTGTGATCGAAGATCCGCAGGAGAAGGTAGAGGCTATAGGAGCGACTTTCCAAGTGTACAAGGTGAATGATACCATTTGCCCGAACCACGACGTGGAAAATCGCGTCCTTGTGCACAACTTTACCTTTACCGAGTTCAATGACGATAACATGGCAAATAATGTCATCGCCGATGAAAGGGTACATCCCCCGTACATATCGAAGGTGGAGCTCCAAGCGATCTTCGACTCATTGAGGAGGAAGAAATTTGTGGGAATCGATGGAGTATCGAACATTGTGCTTCGACATTTACACCACTCTGTTTAACAATGCACTGAATAATGCACATTAACCCATGCCCAAAAGGGGTAAGGACACTTCCAATTCGGCAAATCTCCGGTCGATAAGTCTCCTTCCGAACATCAGCAAGGTATTCGAGAAAGTAATCAATAGAGCCCTGCGGGGCATGATACAATACATGCCGCGTCTAAACTGGTATCGGATATCCAATGGAACAAAAGCAAGAACCAATGCACGGGTGCCTGCCTGATTGACTTGGAGGAGGCCTTCGATACCGTATGGTTAGAGGGACTCTTTTACAAGCTAAGCAGGCTGGGCATAAGCAAACCACTGCTGTACATACTTCATAACATGCTCACCAGTAGACAGTTCATCGTCAAAAATGGCAATGTGACTTCTGCTGGAACATTTCCAATTAAGAACGTACGTAATGCCATAGCGTACGCAGACGACTTGGTCGCGTACAGATCAGGACCAAAAATCGAGGTCATTGCAATTCTCTTGCAACGTGACTTCGATAAGATTCAGCGATATTGCGATGACTGGAAATTGAAGATCAACTTCCAGAAAACGGAAACCATTCTTTTTAGGACGCCGTTGTCTGGTGCCTCTAGGGATATCAGAAAGAATTGGCGAAAGTTCTCAATAGTTGGACCGCACGGACAGCCACTTGCGAGTCGAAGTGTAGTCAGATACCTGATGCTCTGGCCAGACCAATGTCTATATTGTAACAAACATATAGATGCTGTTCTGGCCAGAGCCAAAGGTGCTTTGCCCTCACAAAGAGACTCTTTTATAGCAAACAACTCGATGCAAGGGTAAAGGTAATCTGTTACATGGCCCTCATCCGGCCCATGCTCGTATATGGATGCCCCGTGTGGTTCAACGTGGGAGCAAGCTTGTTGGAAAAGATTCGGGTGTTTGAGAGGGCTTGCCTTCGGGCTTGCCTTCATTTATACAGAACACCAGAGTCCCATTACATAAAGTTCTATCCCAATGAGGTCCTATACAACAGGGCTAACCTAATAAGAGTGGATAATTTCGTTATCAAGCTAATGCGAAGGCACATTGCAAGAGCAATGAGCTCGACGAACAACCTGATCTCCGGGGCTTATTACCCCAATTACGAGTATCATGAGAGAGTGCGCCTTAACGGCTTTGTTCCCCCAGAAGCGTTCCTCTAAGGGTCTGATCCAGGACAGATTGACAGTGTCGCTAATCTTCCACGTTACTCGGACAGTTGTGGATAGGCGATTCAACTACGACAGAGACGTTGCGCACGGCAGTGTGGAGCGTCTCCGGTTTAGTAGGGCAGTATCGGGTCGCGATGTTGAAAAATAAAAAAAAAAAAAAATAAAAATATTAGTTTTTATCACAGCACTTCGATAGAAAAAAAAAAAAAAGCACAAAAAAAAAATAAAAAATTTAAAAAAAAACAGCACTTGATAAAATAAAAATAAAAAAAAAGTACGTATATAATTACGTAAGGTAGAGTAAGATAGATTAAGGTAGAATAAGATAGTTTAAGATTTATTTTAAGGTAGTTTGTTAAGTTATATATATAAGAATAAAAAAAAAAAAAGTTACTTTACTAAGTTTTTCTCTAATAATTTTCTTAGTATCTTTCTTGCGCCGGTATGTGCTCATTCTTTTTCTTTTCGATTGTCATTGATGTAGATCGACAGATGACTTCCCGTCATTGAAGTGAGTTATTACCCCTTCTAGATCTTCTGGTGTCCTTAATGGAATCCTTAGTTGTAACTTCAGGTTCATAACTTCTCTGAAAGTATCCCAGTCAGTTTTTTATTATGCAATTTTGTTTATATGTTCCGAGGCATTATGTTCTTTTTGTTGTTTATCACAATTGGCGAATAGTCAGAAGATAGTTTATAGCAAGATCCTATTCTTAATTTGTCCTGTCTAATATTTATGAAAATGCAAAAGTCTACCACGCCAGATATTATTTTCTTGTCAGTGGCCAATAGGTTGGTTGACCAGTACTAAGATGGCTTATGTTGTTTCCCTTTAAGGGATCTAGTGGTATAATTCCTTTTCTATTAGTGAGTCGCAACCCTTGTTCTTGACTAATTAAAATGCTGTCGTGGTATATGATCTCCTTCTTTCTTAGGCTTGAAAAAAGCTGAATTTCCAGTTCTTAATAAATTTCACACCCTTTGTAGCTGGCTGTGTGACCTTTACCATATAATGCACACTTTATCAAGTCGCTGGTGAGCGCAGTTGTACAATCTATGGTCTTGTGGTTACCAGCGCATTTTACGCAGACGGTGTTGTTTATACAATAATAATAATATTGTCATACTTGAAGAGGTCAAAAACACTTTATTCCATGTCTGCCCATATGCTTGTCCTCACATGGCTCGCTTGAGAATCATTTAAGACATTTTGATTAAATTTTATTTGTATTCATGTAAAGAGTTATTCATTTCGAGGTTGGGATTTCACTACCCTACTATATGACGTCTGTCATCCATAGAGACAAGTAGTTAGTTGTTGACTTGCATTTTACAATATGGATCGTTTAACGCATTAGAATTATTGCATCTTACTACGAAAATAACAGTTCTGTAATATCTGTGTGTCCCGATTTAAGGACAGATTATAGTCGTCATAATCCGTATTTGTTTTAAAACGACGAAAGCGCTACTGGTACTGTGAATTCTCTGCGCTATGGTCGAGTGATAACCAATATGTTTGGCCTGAGATTGAAGACATTGATGTGAACGGCATGTGGTTCGAACTTTGCTACGTGCTACACAGCACAGGCAAATTTAGCTCTATTGCACGCAAAGTTCCCCGGCGGTTTAATTTCGAGATTTGACGACATCAATTGGCCTCCAAGATCGTGTGATCTGACCTCGTTGGATTTCTTTTTGTGGGACTATGCTAAAAATCGCATCTATGCAGACAATCCCCAAACTTTGGAGCACTTTAAAATTGTAAAGTTATGCTCTGGTTTTTAAGTTCTTGTTCAATAAACTATTTTTTATATTTTTTGACTACTTGGAAGTTCGGCTTTAAGTTGATATGTCGCATGATGAGATGTAAAAACATTTTCTCTTTATTGAGGTACATTATACCGCAAAAGCCCTCCCCCGACAAACATGTTTTTTTTTACATTTTTTTTCTTTTTTCGGACTACCGTATACAATTTGTCTGCATAAATTCAGCATTCTAATTCAAACGGTTGAAAAGTTACAATCGTGTGCAGACATACGGACAGACAGACACCGTATTGAATCCATTAGTGTTTTGTTTATACCATTCTGGTACGGAACACTAAGAAAAAGATAATGTAAATAAGCCTAATCAAAATACAACAAGGGCTACCGCAATACGGGTCGAGTAAGTGACATGCGATATTGAATGACCAAGTGAACGCAGTCGTTCACAGACTTTCACAGTGCGCAGACGTGTTTCGGCTTTTCGTTTAAAATCATTGTGTTTTAAAGAAGAGAATTAGAAAGTGAAATCCCAAATGGCGAGTTAGCCTAGAGGTAGTTGTGCTGAACCGTGAACCCACGGACTTCGGTTCAATCCCCAACCAGGGAAAATTGCAATACATACTTTTTTTTATAATTTGTACACAAATAGTGAATAAAAACTGATGAATAGTAAGAAACAGGCGATGGATAGTGAGCGGTCCGCGCTCCCATTAGCGGGACCAGCTAATAAAAAAATATCAGGCGATGAGGCAGTGACATCAGGCCACCAAGCAGCAGTGGCTGCAGATGTTACTTCTAAGAGGAGAAGGAAATTAAAACCATCTCCCAATTTGGTTAAGCGTCCCTCCACATCAGCTTCAGCTGTACAGCTGCCGGGTGGAGCGAGGGAAGGGGCGCCGAACACAACAACAGCAGCAGCAACGGAAAAAAGCGACAAACGTCGGATGACTCTGTCGACTTCCCGTACATCTCCGACGGCGGGGAAGGCCGCTACGTAGGAGACGATAAGAATTGTTTCGAAGTTCTGGCATCCTCGGAATCAGATAACGAAGACGAGGAAGTTCAAAGTCTGACTAGCAGCATCAGACAGCTAGAGCAGAGGGTGCTTGCAATTAAGGCCAAACAAATGGCAAGAAGAGAAAAGGAGAGAAAAGGAGCGGCAGCTAGAGCTCCAGCGAGCTTCAAAACAACAACAGAAGCAGCCAGAAGGCCAGCTGCAACAACAACAAAAGCAGCCGCAAATGTAGCAGCAGAAGCAGAAGCAAGGACAACAGCAGCAGCAACAACAGCAATGGAAAACGCTGCAACAACCGCAGCAGCAGCAGCAGCAGAAAAAACAGCAACGGCAGCAGCAGCAGAAACAGCAGCAACAACCGCAGCAGAACCAACAGCAACCGCAGACGACGACAAAAGCGAGGGTACCGCCAATCAACACCTACAAGATTGAGCTTATGGACACCATTAAACTATGTAAGTCGGCCATAGGCAATAATTTTATTATTAAACGGTTAAATGAAGACAGGCACGCTATCCACTGCAATACAGTGGAACAGTATAAAAAAATTAAAGATTTGTTAAAGGACACGACGACGGAGTTCTTCTCCTTCACCCCGAAGGGGGAAAAGCGGCAAACAATGCTGCTGAGGGGGATAGACCCGTCTACTGATCCGGAGACGCTCCTTGCGCTGCTTAAAGAGAAAGAGTACAACGAGCTCGAATTCGTAGGGGTCAAGCCATTCACCACAGCTAAGGTAAAAAGGGAGAAGCGGAAACTGCCGTTCTTCCTATTTCAGCTTTCACCCAATAGCAAGCTGGATGGTCTAAGAAGTATTAAAGTCCTAGACTACCAAGTTGTCGCATGGGAAAAATTAAGAAGGAGCGAAAACATTTTGCAATGTGTTCGCTGCCAAAGGTTCGGTCACGCCGCGTCGAACTGCGAAATGCAGCCTCGATGTGTCAAGTGTGGAAAGAACCACAAAGCAGAGGAATGCACTCTGGGTAAGGATGGAGTGGCAGATAAGAGCCAGCTCTCGGGTGCTTTATGCAGGAAGTCGGGACGCACCGCAAACTATTGGGGGTGTCCTAAGTTCCAGTATATTAAAAAAGTAAATCTGGTTCGTCAGGAGAAGGTTGTAGTGAAACGTCCACCTGCTCCAATTCAAACACAATCCGTGACTCCCCAAGTGACCTACGCCCAAATGGCGGCAAGTCGGGGAAACGCGGAACAGAAAAGACCGAAGGTTGCTTCTCAGGCCCCAGTGCCTAGAGCACCGGAGGCTCAAACTGACCTGCTGGCCATCTTGCTCTCTATCCAAGGGAAGATGGAGCAGCTTCAACGTCAGGTACATGCGAAGCGGGTGGACCAGATCTACGCACTTCTGCCGGGCCTAACGCACCTCCAGTCGTAATGGGTACGAACATGGAGGAGCAATCCTTGAAGATCCTTGCGGTGAATGTGAATTCACTGATTAGGATCGAGCGCAGAGCCGTATTGTTTTTTTTTTTTTTTTATAATCTGCGCGCGCCAAAGGGAGTATTAATACCCTTTAATTGTTTCAAAGCACGGGCGTCAGGGAAAGGGGGAAGAGGAACAGAGGAGGTACCTATGCACGTTGGCTTTGAATGTTTGAAGGTTGTAGTGATGGAGAAATACAGAGCCTGGTAGATCGTTCCACATTCGTGTTGTTCGGCTTATAAATGAATCCCTATATTTGACAGTACGACCATAGTTTGGCTTTATGGTAAACTGATCTGCATTCAAAGCATGTCGCGTATTGCGGGTGAAATTTTGAAGGGGAGGAATGCAACTGGCTATTTCGCTGGAGCATTTTTTGTGGAAAAAACGATAAAACAAGGAGAGACAGGAGACATTTCTCCGATGTTCTAGTGAATGAATGGACTTCACAATATCACCTATAAGTTTTAACGCCCGATTTTGTACCCTATCAAGAATGTGCAAAACGGTCTTAGGTGCACCAGACCAGATATGGGCGTTATATTCCAGCTTAGGGCGGATGAATGCCTTATAAATTGAGGCCAGATCAGACGGGGTAAAATATTTCTTGCACCGTTTAAGGAATCGTAGACATTTTGCAGCATTTTTGGTGACCTCGAATATGTGATCATTCCATAAAAGATGGTTATTAATACACATACCGATAATGGCAAGTCTTTCGGATTCAATGATGCAAGTACCATCAATGGATAATGGTTGAGGGTTTTGGTTTCGCTTGAGAGACAGAAGGCAGCATTGAGTTTTGGAAGCATTAAATTCCACTCTGTTGGTTGAACCCCATTTAATTATGCTGTCCAGGTCGGAATTTAATGTGTTTAACATACGTTGCCGTTCCCCTTCTACGGCCGAAGAGCAAGGACGTGAGTTAGGGAACGAATATGAAAAACTGAGGGTACTGTCATCAGCGAAGGAATGGATTGGATTAGAAGTTGCAGACAAGAGATCATTTATAAAAATAAGAAAGAGAGTTGGAGACAAAACAGAGCCTTGGGGAACACCAGCATTTATTTGGTGAATTGCAGACTTGAATCCGTCCAAAACAACTTGTATTGAACGCCCCGAAAGGTAATTTCTAATCCATTGAAGAAGAGACTCATCGATGCCATATGCACGCATTTTCGACAAAAGAGCCTGATGCCAAACTCTGTCAAATGCCTTTGAAATATCAAGCGCAACCATCTTGGTTTCGCAGAAGTGGTGGAGAGATTGGTTCCCCTTTTCGGTGAGATATGCCATCAAATCACCAGTGGACCTGTTGCTACAAAACCATACTTCCGGTCATTAAGGAGTTTTCGTGAATCGAGATATTTCATAAGCTGACGATTTATCAGCGTTTCCATGACCTTGGAAAGAAGGGACGTAAGTGCAATGGGTCGGTAATTGGAAGGGGAGGAAGATTCCCCTTTTTTGGGGACGGGCTGGACGAATGCTGTTTTCCATCTACTCGGAAAGAGCCCTGAAAAGTAGGATAGACAAAAAAGCTTACGCAGAGGTTTTGCCAGCGTAGAAGAACACCTCTTCAGAATTATGGGGGGGGATACCATCTGGACCAGCGGATTTGTGTATGTTAAGACCTTTGAGCACTCCTGCAACTGTACGAGTGCGAAAGTGGACTTGTACCATGGAAAATTTGACGCTCTCAAATACAGGTGGAGATGAAGCATTATCCGGCAGCGTGGAATTCGCTGCAAAGTGAGCAGCAAGCAGATTATCTTTGTCTAAGGAACTGACAGCTGGAATGTCATTGTAAATGAGCGTACTATTCAATTGGTGGGGTTGGCACAGTGTCGAGTATAAACTCGATTTGAAAGATACAGATAGTCCGTCGTTTCCTAGAAGCGGCTCCTATCTGGATCTTATGCTGTTGGACGTACGGTTACAACTGACTGACATGGACCGACAAACTATAAACTGCATGCACACATTTGTGTATGGCAGTGACCATTGCGGACTCAGTGCCGTAATAACGATTCCCAACGAAATTGCGGAGTTGGAAGAGTTTGTCCAAACGTACTCCTACAATTATAGTAGGACGCGTTGGACTCGCTTCTCAAGAACCTTGACAAGAGCACTCTCCTCGAATTCGCTCTACCCACCGTCCAATAGGAATCTATCAAACGAGGAGATTGACTGGTACCTGAAACAAATGGACGAGACAATTAAACGAACTATGGATAATACCATACCTCGGTATCAACATACTGACAACGCAGACATATTCCGTAATGCAACAATTGACGCACTACACCAACACAAAAGTAGACTGCTGTCGAGACTAAAAACCTTGTACAGACAGTTTACTGACAGATAAAACTCGGAGGTTAGGACGCTGAAGTCGTTGATTAAAAACCTCCAGAAACTAATTAGAGAAAATTACACACTTTCTGGAAATTTGCATTGGAACAACAAAATTCGGGCTGTAAAATCCAACAACTCGAGTATGTTCCCGCAAATAAATAGAATATTGCGGAGAAACAATCAAAATGATCTTCGGCGTGTTAAGATCCCCCGAACGACGAACAATAAACGGATACTTATAACAGTAGGTATAGATCCAGATAACGCAGTAGAGGATGATAACTTCATTGTGATCGAAGATCCACAGGAGAAAGCAGGGGCTATAGGAGCGACTTTTCAGGAAGTGTATAAGGTGAATGATACCATTTGCCCGAACCACGACCTGGAAAATCGCGTCCTTGTGCACAACTTCTACCTTCGAAATGATATAGAGCACTGGCGATCCGAGAATACTATTTTTTCCGGGTTCAATGACGAAAACTTGGCAAACAATGCCATCGCCAATGAAATGGTTCACCCCCCGTACGTATAGAAGGTAGAACTCCAAACGATCTTCGCATCATTGGGGAAGAAGAAATCAGTGGGAATCGACGGAGTGTCGAACATTGTGCTTCGACATCTCCCTCTAGAAGCGGTGGACATTTACACCACTCTGTTTAACAATGCGCTGTATTATGCACATTATCCAGCGCATTGGAAAACTGCAGTGATACAACCCATCCCCAAAAGAGGTAAGGACACTTCCAATCCGGCAAATCTCCGGTCGATAAGTCTCCTTCCGAACATCAGCAAGGTATTCGAGAAAGTGATCAATAGGGCCCTGCTTAAGTGGACTGAGAACAGTAATATAATTCCGGATAACCAATTCGGTTTTAAGGCGGGGCATGATACAATACATGCCGCGTCTAAACTGGTATCGGATATACAATGGAACAAAAGCAAGAAACAGTGCACGGGTGCCTGCCTGATTGACTTGGAGAAGGCCTTCGACACCGTGTGGTTAGAGGGACTCTTCTACAAACTAAGCAGGCTGGGCATAAGCAAACCACTGGTGTTCATACTTCATAACATGCTCACCAGTAGACAGTTCATTGTCAAAAATGGCAAT
Organism: Pocota personata; assembly: GCA_963082735.1. NCBI lineage: Eukaryota > Metazoa > Arthropoda > Insecta > Diptera > Syrphidae > Pocota > Pocota personata. The sequence goes on from OY720431.1 coordinate 75,089,668, forward strand.
GTGACTTCTGCTGGAACATTTCGAATTAAAAACGGTCTGCAACAAGGTGCGGTTAATTCACCGATCCTTCTCAACATTTACACGAGCGATCTCATAGGATCACTTCACCATGCCATAGCGTACGCAGACGACTTGATCGCGTACAGATTAGGACCAAAAATCGAGGTCATTGCAATTCTCTTGCAACGTGACTTCGATAAGATTCAGCGATATTGCGATGACTGGAAGTTGAAGATCAACTTTCAGAAATCGGAAACCTTTCTTTTTAGGACGCCGTTCTCTGGTCTAGAGGCACCAGATGCCAGAAAAATTGGCGAAAGTTCTCAATAGTTAGACCGCACGGACAGCCACTTTCGAGTCGAAGTGTAGTCAGATACCTGGGGCTCTGGTTAAACCAATATCTATATTTTAACAAACATACAGATGCTGTTCTGGCCAGAGCCAAAGGTGCTTTGCCCTTACAAAGAGACTTTTTTATAGCAAGCAACTCGATGCAAGGGTAAAGGTAATCTGCTACATGGCCCTCATTAGGCCCATTCTCGTATATGGATGCCCCGTGTGGTTCAACGTGGGAGCAAGCTTGTTGGAAAAGATTCGGGTGTTTGAGAGGGCTTGCCTTCATTTGTACAGAACACCAGAGTGGGACTCTACATAAAATTCTATCCCAATGAGGTCCTATACGACAGGGCTAACCTAATTAGAGTGGATAATTTCTTTATCAAGCTGATTCGAAGGCACATTGCATGAGCAATGAGCTCGACGAACAACCTGATCTCCGGGGCTTATTACCCCAATTACGAGTATCACGAGAGAGTGCGCCTTAACGGCTTTGTTCCCCCAGAGGCGTTCCTCTATTTTGATGAGAAAGGTTTGATCCAGGACAGATTGGCAGTGCCGCTAATCTTCCACGTTGCTCGGACAGATGTGGATAGACGACTCAACTACGACAGAGACGTTGCACACGGCAGTGTGGAGCGTCTCCGGTTTAGTAGGGCGGTATCGGGTCGCGATGTTGAGGACGTACAACGTCAGTACGGTCATTCCTGGTGGCTAGCCGAAAGAGAGGAAACTCCTTCGTCGTTTCCTCCTAATCCAGGGTAGCCTGTTTGATGTTAAAAGTTGGCTGTTCTTGCCCATGGCCGACTTACATAGTTTAGGTTTAGGTAGTTTTTTAGGTTTAGGTAGGTGTATGTAATAATTAAAAAAAAAAATAAAAAATATCCACAGCACTTGGATGAAAAAAAAAAAAAAAAAAAACAAACAAATTAAAAATAAAAACAGCACTCGATAAAAAAAAACAAAAAAAAAAAAATTAAAAAAAAAAAAACCAAAAAAAATTTACGTAGAAAATACGTAAGGTAGAATAAGATAGGCTAATTTAGAATAAGATAGTTTTAAGATTTATTTTAAGGTAGTTTATAAGTTTTATTTATAAGAATACAAAAAAAGTTCAGTCACTAAGTTTTTATATAATTTTCTTAGTTACAATTAAAATTAAATAAATGAACAATAAACAATTTTCAAGTACGTTACGTCGAAAAAAATAGTTTTAAGTATTAGGTTTAACTTAGAGCGCCCGCTTAGGGCCAGTAAGTTAGAATAAGATAGTTAAGTTAGTCAAGCTAGTTTTAAGCGTTTTGTCTAGCAATTAAGTTACAATGTATTTAAAAAATAAAAATGCATTGAAAATGAAATGGAAAATTAATGACAAAGTGAACGCAAGCTCGTTGGTTTTCATATCGGATACGCATTGAAAATCGTACCAAAATTGTACTAGTAAGATTGTACAATTGACAGATGAAGTCACTGATTGATGCGAATTTCCTCATCAATTAGTTAGAGATATCAGTGATGGGATGATCGAGTAACCAAATTGGGATGATGGCATACGATGAGTCTCGTATCGGGTACATATTGAAAATCGTACCAAAATTATGTTAGTAATATTCTGCTGCAATGAAAACGATATGTGTAGTGTTAATAAATGGAATTAGTGTGGAATTCTGCTGAAAAACACTGTGTTTTGACAAAATAAATTATTAATTTTATTTTAAAAAAAAATAATGCAATCATCTTATTAAGGAATTACATATAACTAAATGTAGATAAAAAAAAAATGACAGATGTGATTTTTATGAAGTAAACATTCGTGCCGAAATCAAAAAAAAAAAATCATTGCATATCTACGCATTTTATTAGTTATAATTATAATATTATTAAAGAATTATATGAAAAAAAAAAAAATTTAATCCACTAAATTATTAAGTCATGCAGTTACAGACAAAAAATACTAAAGAACCGTGACTATTAAAACTTTAAGAACTGCAACCTAAAATGCAAATGGACTTTCGCAGCTAGTAATAGAAGTGCATATATTTATATGCATTGGAAATATTGACATATTTCTCATTTCTGACACAATCATCCCATATTCGATTCGCTAACTATATGTGTTGTAGAACTACAGCACTACGAAGTAGCTAAAATCTCAAATAATTTAATGCAAGTGACTGCAATTAGTATCGAAACCAAAAACAATGCATTTAAAATAGCAGCAATCTACTACCCATCCAGGTACTCTCCTGCACAAGAAAACTATATTGGGCCCTTGAAGATGTTAGGGAACAGCTTCATAATCGGGAGTGCTCTCAACGCTAAAGATATGTTTCTTACTGGGGATCGAGATTAACACCGACAAAAGGAAAACAACTCTACCAAGCAGAACTATTGGCAATCTAACCAAACGAAAACACCCAATCTTATAGATTTCTTAATAGTGAAAGGTGTAAATTCAGGGTAAAGTTATATATGAATAGTGACGATATATCGTTAGATCATACTCCTGTGATTCTAACTATATGTGAAGAAATTATACAAAAGGAAAGTCGCCCAAGATTCACGAATAAACGAACTAATTGGTGTAAATTCAGAGGAAGCTGGAACGTTTTATTAACCTAAGATCACCATTAGATAGAAAATACCAAATTGACATGGAAGTAGAGCAATTTATTGCTGATGTCTAACAAGCAGCGGAAGAAGGCACACCGGCAATGCAAACCAAAAGACAAACCAAAACAGGCGCAAATTTTGAAAGAACTGCCGGACATAGTCACAATAAAACTTAAGCTTCTAATTAGTGCTTGATTTAAACTAAGATATGTACCTCATTATTGGAAGATCGCTGAAGTAGTCGTAATAGCGAAACAAGGTAAACCATCTACATAAGTTACTTCCTATAGGCCAGGCCAATATCATTACTCCTGATATTATCAAAAAAATTAAAAAAACACTCCTTAAAAGACTAGATAAAATTATTATTGAAAGACGACTCTTCCCAAACCATGAATTTGGGTTTAGGAATAAACATTGGACCATAGATAGATCAAGTGCACCGTATTACTGACGTGATAGAGAAAGCACTCGAAAGTAAACGGGTATGTTCTGCGTTATTCCTGGACATAGCTCAAGCTTTTGACAAGGTGTGGCAAGGTTTGAAGTTCAAACTACTTCAAGCTTCTTATGTAGCAGACAGATTTTTTCGAATATGTGTATATACCACTAGACAACAGCGTCATAGTAGCCACTTACGGAGATGATACCGCAATATTTGCAGTTAACAAGTGCGCGGATAAAGCTACTGTCAAGCTGCAGAATGCAGTCAATAAAGTAATAGGTTGGACGCAACAATGGCGCATTAAACTTAATGAGGCAAAGTTTACCCACGTTAACTTTACAAACAAGAAAATAAGCTCTCTGCCCGGAATGACCTTAGATGTAAAATTAAAGTGGAAGAAAGCAGTAGAATTAAATATAAAATATAGAAAACTATACTGGTTAATAGGGCGTAATTTGGAGCTATTTATTCAAAACACAATGATGCTATATCAACAAATACTTAAGCCCGTCTGGACGTATGGCATTTAATTATGGGGATGTACAATGAAAAAACAAATATTAAAATAATGCAAACATTTCAAAATAAAGTCCTTCGTGGAATAGTCAACGCCCCGGCACTTAAAAAACATGCAACTGACCTACTGTGGCGACACACATGTCACCCTACCCCACTCCACGAATATGCAACTGACCCACAGCGGCGACACACTTGTGCAGTCACACTGACCCACTCAAGTGCCCTCAACAAATAACCGAAAAGGTAACAAAGTGTCGATTACAAATGTTACGTATTCTTGCGACCACCTGTAAATAAACTAGTGCAAGAATACGCCACATGGATCGAAATACTTTGATGACCCATTGACGGTACAATGGTTAAGGTACGAACAATGAGACATAGAGGAAACATCGGAAACGATTGGATGGACAGTGGAGTCTCAACAGCCAAACAGAAAGGTCTTTTCATTTCAACTTCAAAAATCGACTCGCGTATCCACTCGCGCGTTTCAACATTGATGGCAGCGGTGGGATCACTCAAGGTAAAGCATCTACCTAGAGTCCCAAGTTTAAAAAAAAAAAGTCATAAGTAAAGTTCATGTTGTTTTTATTTTGAGTCCCGAGTTCCAAAAGTTATTTTTTTTTTTTTTTGTTTGAGAAAAAAGGAGAAAAAAAAACTACAATTCTCTACAATAAAAAAAAAGACAAAAGAAACGGATATATATATATATATATTTATATATATCATAATGTATACTAAGAGTGACAGTGTTTAGAAGACCCATAACCGTAAGTCCTTACCAGCTTTAGACCAAAGGTATTTGGCAAACATTGGGCAGTGATAAAAAGACCAGGACAAACGCAGCTCTGGGGCGTGAAGCCTGCCTGGCACGTCAGAAAAAAAAACAACATCCACAAAATCACACGCAGAATCAACGTCAAGAAAGAACATCAAGAAAAACATCAAAAGACATCGCAGCAACTTCAACAATTATTAATACCAACCACAGCATCCAGCAATCGACGTTATGAATACCACACAGTAAGCTTAACATTTATGCATATCTATTGAAAAACAAAACAAAATGAAATATTTCCGAAAACCAAATAAAGATAAACTTATTCAATCAAATAAAAATGTTATGACAATAGTTATTGAATTTAATGAGACTACTTCCCATTCAATCAAAAAAAAAAAAAAATTTTTTTTATTCATTCACAATAAAATAAAAAAATAATAATAGCATAGCAATACACACAAAAATATAATAAAGATATATATGTATAAAAGGAGTCAGTTGGAGTTTCTGCTTCGTCGTCTCAAAACCAAGCCGGTATTTCCAACGCGTAAAACTCATAACCGAGTTCGATGGGTCTGCCCGGAATTTAGATAGATTCATCCAATTGGTTGATCTTTAATCGAAGAACCTCCGAGTGTGATAAAGCCGAACTAGTAGACATAGTTAAGTCCAAATTAACAGGCAGAGCATGTAACGTTATAGTAAAATACAACGATTATAATGACTGGCCGGAGGTGAAGGACGCACTTTTCAAAGGCTTTAGAAAAACTCGATCTCTCCAAGTAATACAAACGGAGATATTTCAGTTCAAACAAGGGTACAACGAGTCAGTGGCATCCTACACTGAAAGAGCCAACGCGTTATGCGACGAGTTAAACTATGCAAATGCGAACACTACAGATGAATCCGCAAACACAGCAATGACGAAGCAGTGCAAATTGCAGAACAAAAAGTCATAATACCAGTGAATGTCGTCGTCTCAGAAACACAACATTTAGCCCTAATGACAACAGAACCTCCAAATTCACAAATCATGAGCCGGTTCCCAACCATCGACAAACATTTCCAAATAGAACTACTCCCAACTATGCCCAAACATTCTCAAGTAGGTCTGGTGTTAACACAGTATACAATGCAATCTACTGCAGATACTGCAAAAAACAGGGACACACCATCGATGAGTGTCGTAAAAGAGCGTTCAATAATGACAGAAACGCCGGAGTCACAGCCAACCACAATCATGGAAACTCTCCAAGACCTGGCACGTCCAGCACGCGGAGTCAGGTGAGGAATATCAACCAGAGTGCATAAACAAAAGAAAGACAAAGCAAAATCCCAAATCAATCATGAACAGGGACATCGAATTAAAAAAAAAATTCATCTTAATAACCGAGAAGTAAATTCTCAATCCCAAAACCTAAATCTCAAAGTCCAAAACCTCAATCAAAATCAAATTCGCCACAATCGAGATCTCGAAATCCAGAACCTCAATCAAAATTATATGCCAGAAAATGCATATCAAAATCAAAATCATATGCTAGAAAATGCATATCAAAAACAAAATCATAAGTCACTAAATCGAGAAACAAATCCCCAAAGTTCAAATCGAGAAATGAATTCCAAAAAATCAAAATTGAGATCTAATTCCCTAAATCAAGCTAAAATGCTCGTATCTCAAAAGGAGAAGTCTAACTCCTTAAATCGAGATAAAAAATCTCAAAACTTGAAATTTAAGTCTTTAAATCAAAACAAAATATCTCATAAATCGAAACAACCAAACACAAGTCCGAACTCATAATATCCCAAAAGATATCCAAAAATCAAACTCAATCTTAAATAAAAACTATCGTCAGAATCGAAACCCTGCACAGGTCAATAATCTAGACCAATTCCTAAATGGAATTTCAAATTATGAGCTAAGCCATTCCTCTAACATTAGTCAAGATCCTAAAAATCAAACGGACGAACAAACAAGTTCGCCAAATCCAGTAGTCAATATAGCTTATTTAAACAGATCCTCAAGTTTTAACCCTTTGACGCCCGAATTATTTCTGGTTGTTTAAAAAAATATTTATTGGCCAAAATAGTTAAATAGGAGCCTAAAAAAAAAAAATACAATGTTTGAGTCTGATATTCGGAGTGGGTGGGACGGAAGAGAATGTTGCGTATACGCAACATTGGGCAACTAGGTGTACAAACAATTTTCTTGAAAATGCCATACAAATGAAACTAACAAAATAGAGCTTTATTTTTTATGATACTCGTAAACGTATTGCAACATAAATATACATCACATTTTGTGCACTTGGAGTTTGGAATACAATTTTTGCAATGCCGGCATCGACCCCTAGTAGTCCATTATACCCAATGATTAATTTGGTCGAATCTTGTTTCCTCCATGGATGCTGCCACGTTTTTCAGATATGTTTGGTGTGTTTCTGGTCCTGGATGAAGTTGCAGTATCTGATATAGGAAGGACGACCTCCTTTAGCTTTGTTTGTTGGATTTCTCATTTTACATATGAGTCCATGAGCTATTTGTGTTTGGAACTGAATCAGTGGCATATGTTTTTGGGTTAGATAATGCGATTTAAGATCTCTTCTATATAGGAGTCAACCATTGGTAACTACAGTGCCAAAACCCCAGTAGATGATGCGTGTATAATACTTACTGGACTGATGATTGATGCGATAAAGTTCAATAAGCATGTCGGCCAGATTTACGCCGCTCATATACTTATTGTACACAGCGACTATTTCCGAGCGATCAATTTCGCAGTACTCCTTTGTTTTTGCATTCCTTCGCCGACATTTTCTCAATGGCTCTGCAGCAACATAGTGGGAAATGAGTTGGACACCTTTATTGTCATACTAGCGAACAGCTCCCATGTTGTATTCTCGCTCAACTCTATAATCACACGAACCTCGCCCTGATGAAGCCAGCTCCTTGTCCGTGCGTAAATTGCAGTTTCTTAATCTATTACCACGAATTTTGCCCACAGAAAATATGCCAACTTTCTTCAGAGCCACCATCAGACTTATTGAGCAAAACCGGTTGTTGAAAAATAACTTGAAGTTTTTTCGGTTTGGTAAAGAAGACGCAAGATGTAGGACAATATCAGAATAGATTCCAAGTCCGTAACTACGACATGTTCCCTCCCCAACATATAGCTCGAAATCGGGATGACTTCTAGGTAGTTGCAGCTGGCTATCATTTACATGAAAAAATTGTTTTATTTTTTCGAAACGATTGCGGAACATAGCATCCGCCACTAACGGAAGTCGCAATTCCTTCGACCATAGCATTCGACTTTGTGGTAATTTTAAAACTCCCATGTACAGTAAAATGTCAATGTTGCACTCTATTTCTATAGTTTGAAATTTCAGCTCATCTCCCGTCTGCTGTAGACAATATTTGTTTGATTTCTCGCAATTTTTTTCTATAATTTCGTTGTCCATGAACATGCAAAAATATTCCAAAGGTGATTTTATAACCACATTTTCCTTTTCTGACAATTCCCTCTTCCAACTAATATCGATAGGCTACATATTTTTTTTTTATCCATTTCAGCTTTTTTATATCGATCCTGGTGTGCATTTGCGACGGTTTGTCACACACTTTCTGGCTAATGCAAGGTTCTTCATCAAGAACTTCTTCGTCGACTTCAGGACCATTAGCTTCAGAATCTTCTCAATTTGTCAGAACTTCTGCAGTTCCTTTCTAGATAATTTCATCCAACAAATCATCGTCGCCTATGTTTTCTGCTTCATCTGCCGAATCATCCCAATTAAAATCCATCATCATCTTTATTTCGTCCACCGTTAAACCCTTACGCGAAGCCATTATTGTCGTAACAAAAATAAAACCAATTTAATATACCAGTGGTTGCCCAATGTTGCGCCAATGCAACATCAAAATTTCAAGATCCTTAAAAGTCACTATTCACAATTTAACATTAAAATTCACTTTCAATATATTTTTTGGGTCTATTTTTTACCACATAATATCAACAAACTGCAAAATAAAAGCATTGACTTACCAAAAATATTGTTTACAAAATATATCGAAAAATCACTTCCAACCATACTCTTCAAAGATCACGACGTAAATAAATGTAAATCTACAAATTTCAATCGACCGTTATTGATTCAGGTACAGAAAACTTCTCGCAAAAAATTAAAAATAGAACAAAAAAACATCGGGACACAAAATATGGAAAAAATGATAACGGAAACACAACGTGCGTGCACGCAACATCGGGCATGAAAGGGTTAAAAGCGAAATTAAAATATCCTCCAAAGATACTAATAGCGAGCTCAATATAATGCTTCTTGACACAGGTGCAAGCCTTAGTTTGATAAAGATAAGCAAATTGAATGAAGACCTATGTGTACATACAGATACAATCACCCAATTAAAAAGTATTAGCGACACTCCTACGTCAACGCTAGGTACAGTACTTCTGAATATGGAAATCAGTCAAGGAAAAAATCTAAAACACATTCCATATAGTAGCCGACAACTTCCCTACCACACAAGATGGAATTTTAGGTGAAGACTTCTTTCGGAAATTCAACGCAATATTGAACTATAAGGTTAATATATTTACCTATCATGCCAAAGAGAAAAGATACACCACAGATTTTATATACAAGCGAAATCAAGTAACAATACCCGCTAGATCCGAAAAAGTAATAAAATATGGGCCAATTCACGAATACACAAATCAAATATATTTCTCTCAAGAAATCTTACCTCAAGTCTATACTTCTTCAGCTATCGCTGAACCAACAAAAAGTTTTATATACATTTCCATACTAAAAGCCAACAATAAAGACGTCACCTTACAAAATCTCGATTTAAAAGCCATAAATATAAATGATTGCTATATATACAACCTAGATTCAATTAGTATTGAACCAGAAATAAAAGACACATTAGAAAAAATTAAAAACCAACTCCAACTTGATCACCTAAATACCGAGGAAAAGAAATCCGTAATCGAAATCTGCCGTAGTTACAACCATTTATTCTTCCTCGATGGAGATACCCTATCATCTACAAACGGGATAACACATCCAATAAAAACAAAATATATCACCAGTCAACATTTGACCTTATCGTCTGGCACAGATTCACACACAGGAAATAAAGAATCAAGTGAACAAAATGCTGAAAGACGAAATAATAAGGCCAAGTTCCAGCCCTTGGAATTCTCCCCTGCTAGTCGTCCCCAAGAAAGGAAAACAAAAGTGGAGAGTAGTAGTAGACTACAGACTCGCGGACGCTTATCCGATGCCAAATATCGAAGACATCCTTGGACAACTAGGCGATTCAAAGTATTTTACCACATTAGATTTAGCCAGCGGATTTCATCAGATCGAAGTAAGGGAAGAAGATAAAGAGAAGACAGCTTTCAGTACACCAAACGGACATTTCGAGTTCAATAGAATGCCATTTGGACTGCGAAATGCTCCCCCTACTTTTCAGAGGCTGATGAACAAAGTTTTTACTGGTCAACAAGGCATAAAATGTCAAGATACCTAGACGGTATAATGATATATGGGAAAAATTTGGATGATAATAATAAAAAACTGACCGAAGTGTTCCAAGCTTTAGATAAATACAACTTAAAAACCCAACTAGATAAGTGCAAGTTCTTGGAAAAAGAAGTTATGTACCTGGGCACATCATTTCAGAATTCGGAGTAAAACCAGACACAGAAAAGATATCTGCCATTCAAACTAGAGAAACCCCAAATTCTCAAAAACAAATAAAATCTTTTCTAGGTTTAGCAGGATATTATAGGAAGTTTATAAAAAACTTTTCAAAAATGGCAAACCCATTAAACAAACTTCTGCGCAAGGAGGATGGAACGCCATTCAAATGGGACGCGTTTTGTGATGAATCATTCAAACAATTAAAACAAGCAATCATTAATCCACCTATTCTACAATACCCTAACTTTAGCTAAACCTTTTATCTCGTAAATGATTGCAGTAATCTCGCAAAGAGATTCCGATGGAAATGACTTACCTATAGCAATCGATAGTAGAATACTAAATTCGGTAGAAAAGAATTACTCTACTATAGAAAAAGAAGCTCTCGCAGTTGTCTGGGGGGCAGTGACACACTTCCGACCTTATGTATACGGACGACACTTCGAAGTTATTACCGACCACAAGCCACTGGTATGGATGTTTAATTTGAAATATCGTTCTTCAAGAATAATGCGCTGGAGTATTAAACTCGAAGAATATGACTTTTCCGTTTCTCATAAAGCCGGACATCTAAATACGAATGCAGGCGCCTTGTCGCGGTTAAACGTAGCTGACATCAAAGTAGTTACCCGTAGTCAAAACAAAGTCACGCCAGAAGAACAAGAAAAAGAGAACGAAAACGTAATTAAAGTCTCAGATCCAAATCGAATAAAACAAATAATACACGAATTTCATGACACCAAGGAGTAAAGCGCACACTAAAGCGAAAAAAAGACTACAAATGGAAAAATATGTACGTAGATAAAAAAAAATATATTATGTCTTGTGAGTTGTGTCAGAAGAATAAAGTATATATATATAAAGTATAAATTCCAATGGTTATCACTACTACAGCAAAAGCTCCCTTCGAAAGGATAGCTCTTGATGTGGTGGGACCACTCCCAATTACCGAAAACGATAATAAATATATCCTTACATTCCAGAGGACGACTTAACCAAATTTGTCCAAGCAGTCGCAATACCCAACCAAGAAGCCCAAACAGTGGCCGAAGCATTAGCAAATCAAATCATTTGTACATTTGGAATTCCACAAACCATCCTCACAGATCAAGGAACAAACTTCACCAGCGAACTATTCAAAAACGTTTGCAAACTCCTAAAAATACAAAAGACCCAAACAAGTCCATACCATCCACAGTCAAACGGAGCACTTGAAAGATGACATAGGACGCTAGGCGATTATTTAAGAAACTACGGAAGCAATGATCAAACCAACTTTGATAAATATATCAGTTACGCTGTATTCTGTTATAACACCACAGAGCACACAAGTACCAACTACAGCCCTTACTTAAACCCCCAATTCCTTCTGTTTTAAATAGACAATTACAACCCACATATAATTATGACGACTACATTACTGATATTAAAGCCATTTTACAAATCGGTTACAAAATCATCCGCGAAAACCAGTTAAAAGCTAAAGAAAAATTAAAAGAATACTACGGATCGTAACTCGAATGAAATCAGTTACAAAGTAGATGACCAAATACTGCTAGAATCCAAAAATCGATCTAATAAAAAACTTACTTCAATATACGAAGGACCGTATGAAATTGTAGAAATTCTGTCTCCTGTAAACTCCAAAGTAAAGGTAGGTAGGAAAGAAAAGGTAGTACATAATAACTTACTAAAGCCTTATACACAGAGAACACACGATGTACACAATACAATAACCACATAAACTACAAAACCAAAACCAGTGGAATTCTCAAAATAAACCCATATTGCAAAGCAATAACGAATGAGCGTTAAACGACGTGTACAATAGGACGTCTATCACGTACTATTTACAAGAAACACTTACTGAAACCGTGGAAATCCCTACCAACCTATCCCAAATTTTACCCCATATGATACACGTAGAAAAACTGGATTTAGATAAAAATAGCGTTAATATTAAAAACTTAGCTAATACAAACAAATCAATGTCAACATTAAAGTATGAACACGTGTACACTCCAGCTACAGCGCAAGAGAACGCTAACCAAGAGCTTAACGAAATTGTAAATTAATGATTGTAATGTAATTTTCTAATTAAGTAACCTATGTAATATTTCAAATAAGAACAAGTAAAAATGTCAAAAAACGAATCATAAATTTATATATTCCTGCAAAAACAGATATCGTAGATGGTAATAACAACATGTATAATCATAACTTTAACATATAGTCTAAAAATATTGAAATGTATAATCTTAACCCAAGAAGAAAAAATTTAACTAATGAATCGTAATTTTTCGAATAGATCAAATAAAAATCACCACTCTTGGTCCAGTCGACTCCTACATGTTTCCCGCCGAAAGATCTCACTCGTAACCTCGTGCGCCTTTCGTATTTTAAGGGGGGATGACTGTTGTGCCCACACGCAACGCTGTGCCCACACAAGACGCAGCGACCTAACCCCATTCGACACATGTCACTCATATCACTATTTCAGTGCAAACATGCAACTGACCTACTGTGGCGACACACATGTCACCCTACCCCACTCCACGAATATGCAACTGACCCACAGCGGCGACACACTTGTGCAATCACACTGACCCATTCAAGTGCCCGCAACAAATAACCGAAGTAAACTAGTGCACCTGTAAATAAACTAGTGCAAGAATACGCCACATGGATCGAAATACTTTGATGACCCATTGGTTAAGGTACGAACAATGAGACATAGAGTAAACATCGGAAACGATTGGATGGACAGTGGAGTCTCAACAGCCAAACAGAAAGGTCTTTTCATTTCACCTTCAAAAATCGACTCGCGGATCCACTCGCGCGTTAGAATCTCACACTACTATCGGTTGAGATCCCCACAGTGTCTTTCGAGATTTTCACCTCTAAAACAAAAATACACTGCTTTTCTCATAAATGCTCTCATACAACAGATCCTTACCTATCGAATGAATGTGACTGAAAAAAGTACTCGATCACTGATGGAGGAATGCTGAGTTATTATACTCTAAGTGCGATCACTTAGGCGGTAATGCCCAATAGACATTTTTCAGTCACGTAGTGCTCGATCACTACTGAGTTAATTCCATTGTATCTGAAAGATTTAATGCGTATAAATAAAACAACAAAAAACAATTAGTATGTGTACGAACATTTTTTTTTTTTTATAATTTAATATTTAGTTGGTCCTCCATTAGCCTTTATCACTGCAAGAACTACGAGGCATGCTAGCAACTAAATTAAAACATTCTTCCAAGCTGATTCTTTCCCATTCTCGTCGTATAGCGCTCTTCAAGACTACTAAAGATGTCGTATTATTGTTCTTTATCCCCTATTTTAGAAGTGGCCATTTGCGTTCAGGTCTGGCGATTGGGCTGGTCACTCCAAGACCTCTAAATTTTGATTTAAAAACCATTCCATCATTTTTCGGGATTTATGGCATGGAGTATTATCTACCTATTCCCAAATATTTTACGATAGGATGCCTTTAAGGAGTTCCCTAAATCATCAACATAGCTGTCGCTATTTGTTCTTCCCTCGCTCTCCTATGCCTCCTGCCGCCATGTAGCCCCACACCATGCAACTACCACCACCGAGCTTGACTGTGGGTACCACAAAATCGGGATGGTACTCTTCTCCCTTCCTCCTGCGAACGTATACTGTGTCAAGCGTACCGAATATCACATTATAATTGAGTGTTCAGTTCGGACCCACTTTTATTAAAACAAAGGCCAATGTTTTCGTAAACCTGCTTTTCATTTTGTTTTTAGAAGTATGCAATTTACTTACCTCAAAATTTGGCTCGTCTGACCACAGGACATTGCTCCTATCTTCATAGCCCAATCCTTATGCAATTTGGCCCTCTCAAGGCGTCGTTTCTTATTCTCCTCGGAAAGCCACGGTTTTTTTTCTGGCTTTTCAACCTCTAAGGCCGGCTTTTGTTAGCCTTCTTTTAAACGTTCTCATAGATAGTGTAACATTTTGACGTTCCTGAAGCGAAGCAGCTAGTTCAGAAGAGGTCTTTTGACGACTCCCGGGCAAGAATCTGATCTTCATGAGCCGAAGACTTTCTTTTCTGCCTGGAACTTAGAAATATACTCTCCAGTCTCCCTGTATAGCCTTAAGGCATATTGAACGGGTGCAGGCGAATGCTTAAGAGTTATTGAAATTTTTTGCTCGGACATGCCTTGAGAAGCCAACAGGACAATTTGGGCTCCTTCAGCTCCACTAAATTCGTGTCTTCTTGGCTATAAGCCATCGTTAGGTTGATTACTTTTATTATTTAAACACAAAAAACTATGAATGAATAATAAGATATCAGCAAAAAACTGATGTGCACACTTTCACTGCTATGATATTGTCGAAATGATACCTGATATACCAATTTTACCGGGAATTCCTCATAATTTAGTCAGTAATGGGTAACAAATCCTGGGAAGTCAACAATTTCACTTACCTGCTGGTGCTTTTTCATTTATGGCCAAGGCTGTATATGATATGTAGATGTTTAGGTAGAACAAAATGTGTATTTCCAGCTGACAGATGTTACTTTTATAAAATGGCTTTCTAGTATTTCTACGAATTTCATTATTTTTATTAAATTTGTTTCACGTCAAACAAATTATTGTAAGAATATTAATAAAGAATTATATGAAAATAAAAAAAAATCTGATACTGTTTTTCGAATGAAAATCATAAATATGACTTTATTTTTTCAATTAATAATAACCAAGCAGGGTACATTATAATTTAACAAGATCTCATTGAATATGAAAAAATATGAAAATCATAAAACAAATTGAATTTTTTATAGAAACAGGCTATAATACTTTTAGTGACTTATGATTAAAGAGGTTAATGTCTAATGCTTTAGAATATTCTATATCAAAGCTGACAACTATACTCCTACATTCAGGACAAATTAGAGCAATCATAAAGCAGGCACGGCACTTAAATAATTTATAAATTCCAATAAATAATTTATAAATTCCAAAGTAATAGAGGAAATCAATAACAATGCTATTACAGAATTGAACAAATAGGTAAAGTTGCTCGTAAGTACCCAATTCCAAACAGGATTATAAACTTTAGCATTCAGAATAAACAAACACCAATATGTGTTAAGGATATTCATTATTTTTGCAAATATTGAACAAAAAAGTTTACCAAAAAACTTACAAATAGACAAGCATTACATTTTCACAATTAGGTATCTTAGGAAGAAACATCTTAATTTAAGATGACAACAGGAGATTTAACATATTGTAGCATAATAATAACTACGCTCCCTAAAAGTATGATGCAACAAATTCGGAAGTGACTTTTCATTCTGGCAGAAAATTGGTTCGAACTGTCCTTTCATTCGAGGTTCGTATCTGCGGTTTCCACAGTTCATGTCTACGAAAGAGACGGATAATATCACGGATGGGAGGGAATTATAACTGCAAGAATGATTGTCATCTTGGAATTTCTCTTGTTCCAGTGGTCGAAGAATTTGCTAGAAGTTTCTGGCTATCAGAAACTTCTGCTATATAAGGACAGATGGCGATCAAAAAGGGAGCAGTAGTTTCTAAACTGTGGCGAAGAGATTAGATAATGATAGTGGGCGAAGTTGTAATTTTTGTGATAAATTGAAAGTTGAGATTTAACAAGAAGAAGTAATTAGTTTGGATTTGTGAATTAAGTAATTGAAAGGAGATAAAGTGATCTGAGAGGACAGAGACCTTGTAAGAAAAGAATTGCGAAGAATAGTATAGTGTGAACCTGAATTGTTCTAGAGACTAGAAAATAAAGAAATAATTTCACAGAATATTGTTTTATCTACTCGAGCCGTAGCTCGCATATTACAATATTGTAACATAATGTAGCATAACGCAACAAATTCCGAAGTGTCTTTTCATTCTATCAGAATTTTGGTCCGAAGTGTCTTTTCATTCGAGGTTCCTGTCTGCAATTAGTCTCCACAGTTCGGATAATATCACGCTCTCTTATATCACATATAAGAGAGAACAAGAGATTATTGGCTGCAGCTGTCATCCTGGAATTATTTCATCAGAATTTTCTTATTCCAGTGGTCGAAGAATTTGCTAGAAGTTTCTGGCTATTAGAAATGCGGCTATTTAAGGGCAGATGGCGGTCCAGACCAGGCAGTTGGTTTAGAACCGTGGCGAAGAGATTGGAAAAGTGATAATGTGCGAAGTTGTAATTTTGTGATAAAATGAAAGTTGAGAGTTAACAAGAAGAAGTAATTAGTTTGGATTTGTGAATTAAGTAATTGAAAGGAGATACAGTGATTTGAGAGGAAAGAGACCTTGTAAGAAAAGAATTTTCGAAGAATAGTATAGTGTGAACTTGAATTGTTCTATAGACTAGAAAATAAAGAAATAAATTTCACAGAATATCGTTTTATCTACTCGAGCCGTAGCTCGCATATTACAATATTGTAGTATGCGGGCTACGGCTCAAGTAGATAAAACAATTATTCTGAGAAATTATTTCTTTATTTTCTACTCTATAGAACAATTCAAGTTCACACTATACTATTCTTCGCCTTATTCTTTTCTTACAAGGTCTCTTTCCTCTCAAATCACTTTATCTCCTTTCAATTTCTTAATTCACAAATCCAAACTAATTACTCTTTCTTGTTCACTCTCAACTTTCAATTTATCACCAAATTACAACTTCGCCCATTATCACTTTTCCAATCTCTTCGCCACGGTTCTAAACCAACTGTGTTTTTTTTTGATCGCCATCTGTCCTTATATAGCAGAAGTTTCTGATAGCCAGAAGCTTCTAGCAAATTCTTCGACCACTGGAACAAGAGAAATAATTATTGCAGTTATAATTCCCTTTTATCCCTGATATTATTCGTCTCTTTCGTTGACATGAGCTGTGGAGACTTCGTCCCAGACACGAACCTCGAATGAAAGGACAGTTTGAACCAAAATTCTGCCAAAATGGAAAGTCACTGCGGAATTTGCTGCATAGACATAGGCGCGTAGTTATTATTATGCTACACTGCCCCCCTCTTAGACGTGTTCGTCCCGAACAAGTGCATCCTCATTTCGGCCATTGTATCGACTCAGTCGGTCCACATGAACCACTTTCATTTTGGCCCTCGGTCCTCGCTGGATGCGGTAGACAACATCGTTGATGCGGGTTACTATTCTGTAGGGACCTTCCCAGTTCCGCTGTAATTTAGGTGACTTCCCCTTTTGGCGATGGGGATTATACAGCCACACCAGATCTCCTTCCTGGAATCCTGACGTTGTTGCCTTGGCATCATACCTGGTCTTCATGCGGTCGCTCGTCATCTTAATCTGGCTTCTGGTCCTTTGGTGTATGTCCCTAAGCCTTTCCCTAAGGTCCGCCACGTACTCTTCTTCATTTCTGGGCTCATTGGTAGGAGATCCAAATTTCACCTCACTGGGTAAACGAGCTATTCCACCGAATAAGATTTCGAACGGCGTATGTCGAGTAGTGCTATGCACGGCACTTCTATAGGCCATCAAAAACAAGGGAATCTGCCGGTCCCAATCCCGTTGGTAGTCACCTACGACCTTCGAGAGATGTTCGTCCAAAGTCCTATTGAAACGCTCCACCATACCGTCCGACTGTGGATGAAGCGGGGTTGTCCTTGTCTTTTTGATTCCGAGTAGTTGACACATCTCTTGGAAGATTCTTGACTCGAAGTTCCGCCCTTGGTCAGAATGCAATTCCAAGGGCACACCGAATCTGCTAACCCAATTGTAGACGATCTGCTCCGCCACGGTTCTGGCTTCCTGGTTAGGGATCGGAAACGCTTCCGGCCACTTACTGAAGTAGTCCATCACTACGAGTATATACCGATTACCATTGTCGGTTTCCGGAAAGGGCCCTGCGATGTCAATGGCGATTCGTTCGAAAGGTGCTCCCACGTTGTATTGGTGCATCTTACCTCGAGTTTTGATTCTCGGACCCTTGCTAGCTGCACACACGTCGCATTTTCTGCACCAGTCTTCGATATCTTCCTTCGCTTTTAACCAATAAAAACGTTCTCGTACCTTTTCTAGCGTCTTATTCACTCCCAAGTGGCCTCCGGTCGCCCCGCCATGCATTTCCTGTAACACCTCCTTGACCCTCGTCCGCGGTACGACAAGCTGCATTACAAACGACTTTCCGTCGGAGGATTCCCATTTTCTTCTCAGAACACCTTCTTGGACATGGAGGGAGTCCCACTGCGCAAAATATGCCTTTAAGGTCGGGCTTCTGTGAGAGATGTCCTGATGATCCGGTTTCTCCATGTTCTCCTTCCAGGCCAGAATCGGCTCGATATCCGGGTCTTCCTTCTGAGCGTTCCGGATCTCATCTACGCTCCAGCCGGCGATAGGTTCGGCTCTCATTCTTTGGATGGAAACCAGCTCCCGTTCTTCCTGACGCGCACAATGTTTACAATCCGTTCTGCATGGTCTCCGGGACAGTGCATCCGCATTAGAGTGGAGCCTTCCTTTACGATGCTGTATTTCGTAGTCGTAGATTTGCAGCCTTTCGATCCATCTTGCGACCTGACCCTCAGGACTCTTGAACTGTAATAGCCATTTTAAGGCTGCATGGTCTGTGCGAAGAACGAACTTCCTCCCGTAGAGGTATTTGTGAAAATGCTTCGTAGCCAAGATCAAAGCTAGAAGTTCTCTCCTTGTCACGCAGTAGTTCCTTTCTGGCTTAGAGAGCACCTTGCTGAAGTACGCAACCACCTTCTCTTGGCCGTCATGCACCTGGGAGAGTACGGCTCCTACCCCGACATTACTAGCATCTGCATCCACAACGAACGTTTCCCCGGGAGTGGGGTAAGCCAGTATCGGGGCATCGCATAGCCGTTGTTTAAGTGCCTTGAAGCTCTTCTCGCACTCAATTGACCATTTGAATTGTTTTCCCTTTTCCGTCAACTGGTGCAGGTTCTTTGCGATCCCGGCAAAATCCTTCACGAACCGTCTGTAGTAGGTGGCTAGGCCCAGGAAGCTCCTTAGTTGGTGTTTGTCTTTGGGGACTGGCCAGTTTTTCACCGCTTCGACCTTCTCCGGATCGGTTCTCACTCCTTTCGCTGAAATTATGTGTCCCAGGTACTTGACTTCCGCTCTAAACAGGGCGCACTTCTTGGGGTTGAGCTTCAGGCGGGCACTTCGAAGCCTTTGAAACACATCCCTTAGATTGTCTCGGTGTTGCGCAAACGTTTTTCCTATGACGATGACATCATCCAAGTAAACCAAACAGGTTTTCCATGTTAACCCTTGCAGGACACATTCCATCAATCGCTCGAAAGTCGCCGGAGCATTGCACAGCCCGAATGGCATTACCGTGAATTGCCATAGCCCATTTCCTGCGGTGAAGGCGGTTTTCTCCCGGTCTTCTGGATGGATCTGTACCTGCCAGTAGCCACTCTTCAAGTCGAGAGTGGAAAACCATCGGGCTCCTGATAGTGTGTCTAGCGTGTCGTCAATCCGTGGCAGAGGGTAGCTGTCTTTCTTGGTGTCGTAATTGAGCTGCCGATAGTCCACGCAGAACCGCGTGCTGCCATCTTTCTTCTTAACCAGTACAACCGGTGATGCCCACGGACTTTTGGAACTTTCAATCAGACCTTCTTTCTCCATTGCCGACACCATCTCTGCAACTTCTGTCTGCTTTGCCAATGGAAGGCGCCTAGCAGGCTGACGAATTGGTCTAGTATCACCAGTGTCTATTCGATGTTGTACCAGGTGTGTTCGGCCGTATTCTCCGTCCTGTGAGGCAAATACATCAGCGTACTCATTGATAAGATTCTCTGCCATAGTTCGCTGCTCCTGATTCAGCTCACTGGACTGGAGAATCGTTTCTCTCGTTTCCGCTGTCCAAGGTGATGTGAGAGGTTTTGGAGCATCACGTTCAGATATTGTTGCGACGGCGGTAATCGGCGTGCATTTTCCAGTCACCTCCCCTCGCCTTAGTTTGACAGTGTGTGGTCTTGCGTTCAAAACTCTTACTGGAACCATGGTGTTCTTTGGTTCGACTAACGTCTTTCCCACGATGTAGTCTTGAGAATTCTTCTCTGGGTCTGGTTCTACTCTCTATGTAGAATCGGTGGCTCCCAAGATCACCTTCCAGTTTCGTCCAAATGATTGTCTCTGAAGACGGCGGCAAAACTTCGTCTTTGCTGATGACTGTCCTGAGAGTTACGGCATTCTCATTTCCGTACACCATCGGAATCTCCACATTTCGATACCTCAGTACTTGCATCCCGATGTCCAAGATTACTTCATTTGCTTTCATGAAGTCTACTCCGATGATGCACTCGTCGCATATATCTGCCACCAGAAACGCATGGGAGAACGTCAGTCCTGCCAGAGTAATCGTAAGACGAACTTCTCCAAATACCTTCGCCATTTCCCCTGTTGCAGTCTTCAGGCAGTAGCTGTTGGTGTTGTGCAGCCAGGAGCTTTTGACGATATCTCTTCTTACAATGGAGGCAGTGGCACCTGTGTCGATGGTGGCTACGCACTTCTTCTCGTTGATTAGTGCCTCCACTGTCAGGCTCTTGTTACCCCGTTTGGTTTGCGAAACTTGAATGGTGGTCCTGGGGGCCTCGATTCCAGTAACCAACTTCTGCCCCGCGAAGTTGGTCCTTACGCATTTCCCGACTGCTGGTTTTGGGAAGTTCTGACTGACAGGATGGATGTTATCACCGCCAGATGCTTCCTCTCTGCTTCTCCTACTTCCGCAATGTGAACAATTTCCTCGTCTAGGTGCACTTCTGCACTGCCGTTGTAGGTGTCCGGTTTGGTTGCAATTCCAGCAACGGATTTGACTTCCGCGAGCTCTGTCTTCATCCATGATGGCTGTTCTCTGGCATGAGCATTCCACGACGGACATTTCCCTGACACGGTGTATTCCCTGGTATGCTTGGTCCGCAGCCTTCATTGACAAAGCGAATGCCAATGCCTCGGGGAGTGTTCGCTTTTCAGCCATCCTTACAGCCATTTGCAGTTGTCTGTCCTCTATGGCCTGAATAAAAGCTTCCACCGCCATTTCGTTGATAAGCTCCTCACCGGCTTTAGGGTATGAAAGATGGGCTAGTCGCTCTATATCCGCTTGCAACTGTTGGAGCGTTTCCCCCCTTTTCTGGACTCGACTACGCAGCTGAACCCTGTACACCTGCTGCATGTGTTCATCCCCAAACCGCATCTCGATAGCCTGAACCAGAGAGTCGTAGTTCTGCTGTTTATCTTCCGGGATGGTCTGCAAGAGCTCCGCAGCTGGACCCCTCAGTGCAAGCGTGAGTGCAATAGACTTCTCTTCATCGTCCCAGCTATTGGTCATTGCGGCCGCTTCGAATTGCCTCTTATAAATTGGCCATGATGTTTGACCATCGAAGATAGGAGGCTGCATCTCCTTTCTTCTCAGACCGTCAGTGGAATATTCCCGTGCTTTCTGTCTCTTCACGTTGCTGAGCTCCTTAGCAAGATTTTCGACTTGCTTTCCTACTATCTCGAATTGCGTATCCACTTTTTCAAACTGAATCTCTATCTTCCCGAACTGAGTTTCCTGTTTCTCAAAATTTTCATCGAATCTAGTTTCGACTTTTTCGAGTTGCGTCTCGACCTTCTCGATTTTCTCTTCGATCACTTCGAATTTGGATTCCAAGTTCTTGTTTTGCTTATCAAGTTTACTTTCCAGAGCATCTAGAGAATTCTTTTGTTCGTCCATTGCTTTCTTTTGTTCATCCATTGCCTTCTTTTGTTCATCCAACTTAAGTTCTAGAGAATTCTTTTGTTCGTCCAGCTTAAGTTCTAGAGAATTCCTTTGGTCGCCCATTGCTTTCTTTTGTTCGTCCATCGCTTTCTTTTGTTCGTCCATCGCTTTCTTTTGTTCGTCCAGCTTAAGTTCTAGAGAATTCCTTTGATCTTCTATTGCTTTCTTTTGTTCGTCCATGACTAACTTAAGTTGCAGGAGCAGACTTGTTATACCCGGGTCGGCTGCTGTACTTACTGCTTCCTCTTCCACGTCAAACTCTACGTCGTGCGGATTTTCACCTTCCTGCGTTACTGCTTCTTCCAGACGAATCAGTAGGGCATCTTTTCCCCCAGTTGTGTCGAGGTTCCGCTTACTGAGTTCTGCCTTTAGTTGAGTTATAGTTAGTTTTCCCAATTTGCGACCCATTTTGCGCAACTAATTAACTCAACACAGAAATCGTTTTTTTTTTTTTTTTGCTTGTGCAATTTCACACCACGGAAATAGTTATTCACAGAATAAGTTTTATCCCGCTTCTGACACCAATGTAGTATGCGGGCTACGGCTCAAGTAGATAAAACAATTATTCTGAGAAATTATTTCTTTATTTTCTACTCTATAGAACAATTCAAGTTCACACTATACTATTCTTCGCCTTATTCTTTTCTTACAAGGTCTCTTTCCTCTCAAATCACTTTATCTCCTTTCAATTTCTTAATTCACAAATCCAAACTAATTACTCTTTCTTGTTCACTCTCAACTTTCAATTTATCACCAAATTACAACTTCGCCCATTATCACTTTTCCAATCTCTTCGCCACGGTTCTAAACCAACTGTGTTTTTTTTTGATCGCCATCTGTCCTTATATAGCAGAAGTTTCTGATAGCCAGAAGCTTCTAGCAAATTCTTCGACCACTGGAACAAGAGAAATAATTATTGCAGTTATAATTCCCTTTTATCCCTGATATTATTCGTCTCTTTCGTTGACATGAGCTGTGGAGACTTCGTCCCAGACACGAACCTCGAATGAAAGGACAGTTTGAACCAAAATTCTGCCAAAATGGAAAGTCACTGCGGAATTTGCTGCATAGACATAGGCGCGTAGTTATTATTATGCTACAATATGTTAGGACTTACTTGGGGAGGTTGTTCACCTTGTTCACCTTCTTCCTCTTCATAACTTTCCTGTCCAATTCTTTCTTGTCAACATCACCATCCTTCACTCTAGCATCAGTTTCAACATTAGCAGCAACATCTAAAGCATCATCTTCAGGTTCCAAAGCATCTTCGAAAACACTTTCAGCATCTGCTTCTGTTTTTATTTTTGATGTATGCAATTGTTTGTGGCATCTCAACTTCAACTTTTTAGAAGGTTATGCGAGAATGTAATCAACAGTTTTACTAATTGATTCATTACTTAGTGTTTCGATAAACTTAACATCTCGACTTATATATACTTTACCAATCCTGTGATTGTATAGACGGTACGCTTTGGACTCACACACATCTCAATCATGACACATTCGATGCCTTTTGAATTGAACTTGGAGTTTCCTGGTCGCTTGTTCAACATGAATGCCTTGCATCCAAAAACTTTAAAATGAGAGACAGATGGCTTAAAACCTGTGCAAACCTGGAATGGTGTAGCTCCTTGTAATGTGCTACCTAGCGAGCGGTTTCTTAAGTACACGGCTGTACTTATTGCCTCTGCCCAAACAATCTCAGGCAGCCCTGAATCAATCAACATGCAACGAGCCATCTCCACGATTGTTCGTTTGGCACGTTCCGCAACCCCATTTTACTGCGATGTATAGGGTGCAGTTAATTGATGTCGAATTCCACTGGATTCCAAAAATTTTGTAAATGACCCGTTCACAAACTCAGTGCCATTATCACTTCTACGGGTCTTGATTCTCTTCGAAGTTTGCGTCTCAACCATGGCTTTAAATTTCTTAAGAATGTCAAGAGCTTCACTCTTTGCCTATAAAAAGTAAACGAACAATTTTCATGAAAACTCATCAACAAATAGCAAGAAATATTTTGCTCCTCCAATAGACGTTTTCCTTATGGGACCACATATGTCAGTGTGAATTACATCTAAAA
Source organism: Pocota personata (assembly GCA_963082735.1). NCBI lineage: Eukaryota > Metazoa > Arthropoda > Insecta > Diptera > Syrphidae > Pocota > Pocota personata. The sequence continues at coordinate 75,113,940 of OY720431.1, forward strand.
TATCTTCACTCCATATGGCAACGAACATATCTTTCCTTTCAAGCAAACTTCACATTTAAAATTAAATTTATCTATTCCACCTTTCAAACTTAGACCATTTACCAATTAGTTCTTTAACAGGTGGCTCAAGCTTTTTCCATTTAGATGGCCATATCTCGCGTGCCACACATAAAAATCATTGCCACTTGTCACATATGTACATGTTCTGTTATTTTTTCGCCTATAGCAAAATATTTCCAGCACGATTAATGATCTTCGCATTATTTTCATTACAAATAATTCGATTAAAATTTGCAATTGAAACAAAGTTCATTTTCATCTTCTTCTTTTCCTTACGGCAAGGTTATGATCCGGAGTAGAAGAATCACAACCCTCCCACTTTACTGCATCCCTACTGATCCGCCTGTGGGTTTACCGGTTTGACCTCAGGAAGTACCGACAGGCTTCTCAGTTTCGGATCACTTCGTCACTGCCAATGCTGGTGTTTTTTGCATTTGTGTGATCCAGTTGTTTTTTAGTCTGCCTTTTTTGCGAAGGATCTCTCCTTTGAATATGGCAATACCATCTGAGCCGGTCGTGCTCTATCTTGCTTGTGATGGATTCTTTTACAAGAACGCTTCCTCGAATCTTCGAACTTCTGCGACTTCAGCATTAAACGTGCATGGGAAAATATTTCAGATGAAATATTATCCCGGCCGAAGCACCCGATCGTTGTCTGAATTCTGCAGCGCGTGTGCTGACATTGCACCTAATTCGGTGCGAATTCAGTGTGCTAACTTCAACACATAACTTTTTATGTGCTTGTAAATTTGTTTTTCTTTCCTAAAATAGTGAAACAAAATATGACACAAATTCTCTTTTTGATTATTCATTTTAATCTTTATGACAAACAAAAAATGTTTGAATAAAGAGCAAGCTTCATGGGTCGAATTACCGCATCAGTGAACGAATGACTCGCCACGTAATTTGCATTGTATTGTTGCTAGATCTATCAACAACACAATATAAATTACGTGACGAGCAATACATTCACGGATGCCGCAATTCAAGCCCAGATGTCAACTATCGAGTGACATAATGAAATTGCGGCTTAAAACAAATGTCTATACTCTGTGACGCCTAAGACATTTATTGATGAGAACGACAATGACTTTCTTAATAACGTAATATTTGATATCTTTAACATAATATATAACATGACTAATATAACGTATATACCAGAAACTCAGCCTATCACAATTTGGCTATTCTTTCGCCCATAATAAATGGGTTGATTTTGATTGATTTTATTAACACATTTATTTAAAAAAACAAGTTCTCACTTTTTGTAACGCGTAGTAAAATTTTTTAACTGTTTTATTTTTGTCTTCTAGATCAACATCCACTGGCTATAATATTATTGTAAATGAAAAATATTTTACCGAATTTAATCATCGCACTGATCCTGATGCTGTGACATGTCTTTATGTGAGTGGCCGGGTAAAACTTTTCAATATAAGCTACAGAAGTCCGTCAGTAATTATACCCTTACGAGATATTTTTTGGCGGCAAATTGGAGGACATATTAAAAAATTGTTCTCTTGTAGTGCTGGTGTAGTTTGGGGTATAAGTTGCGACAGTACTGCTTGGGTTTACACCGGTGGTTGGGGTGGAACTTTCCTTAAAGGCCTTGAAAGCAGCTGTGGAAAGATTAATACGATGGCCGATACACATAATTACTATGTTTATGAAAATCAAAGATGGAATCCCCTGAGTGGATATACAACTAAAGGTCTTCCAACCGATAGGCATATGTGGAGTGATGTAACAGGAAAACATAAACGAAGTAAAGAACATACAAAACTCTTGTCTATGCATTGTGAGTGGATTTCCGACTGGATGGTTGATTTTCATGCTCCTGGTGGTGTTGATAGAGATGGTTGGCAATATGCAGTAGATTTTCCGGCATCGTATCATGGATCAAAAAAAATGACTGATTGCGTTCGCCGAAAACGTTGGGTAAAAAAATGTCGGCTTGTGACGAGTGGTCCTTGGCAAGAGCTTGGGAATTCAAAAATTATTGACGCCTCTCTATTGCCAATCGAAAATACCAATGAAGCTGTTATTTCATTGTGGGCTATTGCTCTAAATGGAGATGTTTTAGTGAGAAACGGAGTATCTCATTCAAATCCCAAGGGCGAATCTTGGCAGCATATACCTTGTGAGCAACCGCTGGTTTCGATTAGTATCGGCCCAAACGGAAAAGTGTGGGTTGTTGGTAAAAACGGAACTGTTTACTTTAGGTACGGCATAAGTACACAAAATGTTTTGGGCGAAGCCTGGCAACCAATTGAAACTCCACTTGGTGCAACATTTAAAGTTGTATCAGTTGGAAATAGAGGAATTTGGGCTTTAGATACAAATAATCGATTAGCTGTACGCAAAGAAGTGTCAAAAGCTTTTCCGGAGGGATCTCATTGGCAATTTTTGTCTAACGTTCCAAATATTCCACCACATTGTGAGACTAACGTAGGATTTAAATCAGTTTCAGTTGGTAACGAAGTGTGGGCAACTTCTTTAAACGGAATTATTTGTAAACGGTGTGGAATTACCAAAGACAACCCTGCGGGAACTGGGTGGCATCTGGGTATTCCAGTAAGTACATGCAAGCAGAAATTTATTAACTAATTACAATTTTGTTTGTTTCTAGGGTCAATGGCAACACATTTCCGTGGATGGCTATCACTAAAAAAGAAAAAGACATGATTACGAAACAAAATGTTGCATTCCGTGTACTTAAGTATATATTTATTATTATCGTATGTATATTTATGCTCTTTGTGGATTAATCTCATCATTCGTCGTTTTATTTATTTCTGCTTCGAACAGTTCAATAAACATTAAAAAAAATACTTTTCAGTTTTATGATAGTTCTGTTCCGGAACCATAGCTGCCTAGCTGTTTGTTGGTAGTTTTTAACTTTAATTTATGATCTGATCAACTAACATAAAGCATGTTCATGTGGCGGTTTTAAAGTTCACTGAAAAAGGAGGCTAAAATATTTACATTAGTTTAACCAGTTTTCCTTATTAAATTTCGCCCGGGTAACTTGCTCTATTGACGAATCAGAAGAGTGCAAACCATGCAACTTGGAAGACGAACGGGCTGAGGTTTCCAATATAGGAAATCGACTTTTCCGTTAAAATTATTTTTTTTACCTATAATGGCTTATTCTAAGATATACCTACTATGTAAAAATTTTGGAGAGGAAAGTTGTTGTTGTATTTTTTAAAAAATTTTAAACTTTTCAGTTTTGACTGCATGTTTTGAATGCATGTTTTCTTCCTTATCAACTCAACAAAAGGGAAATAATGGACATAATTTTATTTTTTTACAGGCGGAGCGATGAAGTCGCGTGAGCGTCTAAACCACTCCGGAAAGTGGAATGTAAGAAATTAATCGCGCGAAGCGCCCCACTTACACATTGTTCGATATATTAGGTGCGCAACTAAGTTCTCTGTCAATAAATGGCTCGAGCAGTAAGTGCGTGTCGATTTTGAAAGAGTTACCCGTCAAGCCATTTCCGATTGCATGCGGAGCCATTTCCGATTGCAAGGAACTTGAGTTCCTTATGATTCGAAGCTAAGGGACGTTGAGCATCATTTTTTCGCCCGTGAACAACTGCTCCAGCGGCAAAAAAGGGAAGGTTTTCTTCATCGCATCATGACGGGTGATGAAAAATGGTTTCATTACAGCAACCCAAAGAAAAGAAAGTCATGGGGACTGCCCGGTCATGCTTTTACGTCGTTGTGTCGGCCGAATATTCACGCTGCGAAGATTATGCTGTGTATTTGGTGGGACCAGATCGGTATCATTTATTATAAACTGTTGAAACCCAATCACTGGGCAACGGTATCGACTGCGCGAAAAACGGCCACAATACGAGCAGAGGCACGAAAAAGAGATTCTACAACATGACAATGCTCGGCCCCACGTTGCCAAACCCTTTAAAACCTACCTGGAAACCCTCAAATGAGAAGTCCTACCCCACCCGCCATATTCCCCAGATATTGCACCATCCGATTATTACTTGTTCCGTTCGATGGCACATGGTCTGGCTGATCAGCAGTTCCGCTCATATGAAGACATCAAAAAATGGCTTGATTCGTGAATAGCCTCAAAAGATGAACACTTTTACGGTAACGGTATTCGAGCTCTGCCAGAAAGATGGGAAAAATTGTAGCTAGCGATGGGCAATACTTTGAATGATTCATTTGCAACAATTTTTTTTAAATATAGTTAGCTTTTCGAAATAATTACCAAAAATCATCCAAATTTAATTTGGAATAATTTAATTTTTAAATTAAAATAATTAAAGTACATAATGTGACCTAATTACACTGAGTACATTGTACACAGTTGCATAGCAGCATTTCATTGCTTACTAAAATAACGGCTAATATCGCAGCCGATTATGATAATTTAAACCGTTGCAATGCATGCATTTCGTTTTCTGATAGCAAACTGTGGTGTGCTATTTATTTTGCTAATAAGGCCCTAGAATCGCAGACCAGTGCAAGTACTGCATTTCTACATAATTTAAATGAGAATGAAGAACAAGCTGCAAAACGACGGTTATATTCTGAGGAAGTGAAAAAGCAGTGGAATATAGCTCGTCTGAGCCGGGTATTCGGTAGTTTGTGTATAATTTTATACGTAACTTATCTTTCACGCGGGAAAATTTTGATTGTAGGTGACGAAGGAAAAGCTGTTGAGTTTGCCGAAAATCATGGAATGCTGCCGAAGGCGAAGTGGTGCCATAAGCACAAATGCGTGATGAGAGTATACAAGCAAAACAACCCCATCGGTGAGTTTAGATGCATAAAAGCATCATGCTCCACCAAGAAAGTTAGCCGCGCATGTTGAACTTGGTTTGATTATTCCAAAATTCCTTTGGATAGAACGTTTTATTTAATGTATTGCTATGCCAGGAAATATTCCTACGAGACAGTGAAAGTTGAAGATTTAATAACTAATTGAAAAAAAAAACACTCTTTTTTTTTGTTTATCACATTACAGTTAATTGATCTTATTTTTGATTTGTTTTTAGCTATTAAGTAATAGTTCAAGGTAAAATTTTGAAGAACAATTTTTTTTTTATAGTATTATGTATTAACTTCCTCTCAAAATTTGTTTTATGCTTTTAAGACCATTTAAGACTAATAAAAAAAAATCCTATATTGGAAACCCCCTTACTTAGGACAATTTTTCACTCTATTCTTAATTGTCACGAAGATATGTATATATTTTCACCAATCGAAACAAATCTAGTAGCACGTACCGTATACGTACCTACATACCTTCAAAGCAAGATCTGTTAATGCCAAAATCAAATATCTATATAGCAGCTCTAGATCCGCGAATAGATCTAATATATAACCCAAGAAAATATCGCTTTGGCAGCTTTACTTCTTTGTCAGTATTTATGTATCCATTAATTTGTAACAATAAATGTGATTTTTCGCTAACATATTTGTGAAGTATTTCTTATTTGATTCCTTTTGTTTGTTTAATTATGCATAATCACCCCTGTGATAAATTTCAGTCGCAGAGACGGTCAAGCATGAAAGTGCTTCATGTTACGAATATTCCGGAGTAATTCCATTAATACGAGTACATTATATTCAGGCTTAGAAATCATGTTTATATGCTGCAATCGAAAGTGAAATATGAAAAACAAATGGAATATTTGTAAAAGTACAATATAGAGAAAATTCGAATTTCCAAAGTGGAAGGAAATGAGAACATTGAACAAAAACAACAAGTTTCAGAGATGCTTACATTTGTGATCGATTGTCAAATGGAAACTAGCAAAATTAACACAATTCTTAAAAATCGAGGTAAAATTACGACACATTTCCTTTAATAGTTATTTTCCTTTAAATAAAACAAACAAAAAAGAAATTAGAAACATTTAAAATTTCAAATAAATGAGATGGTTTTCAGATAAGGATTACGTTATTGTTTCTAGGAAATATTCTTTTAGTCTATTTTTTCTCAAATTAATGTTATTTAAATTTCGCTTATTGTTTGGAAGATTATTTTGGATGTTTGATATGGTGTACACCAGTTGACGCTTGCGGTACACATTCCTCTCGGAAGTAACAAAATCCGAAAGGAAAATACTCGGTATCGAATCAAATGTATGGAATACAACAATTCTTTATAAAAGTCTCCAGAACATCGAACAAAAATCATCGAATTTTAATAAGCGGATCGCACCCACAGTGCCAACAATAATTCTTGTGTTTGCAAGTTTTCGGCAAGTAGGGTCAGTAAATACATAACAACCCTGGTACCGGAAGACCACATACGGCGCACATGGGTGAAAATATTCAACGTGTACTGAATACTGTGTAGGATAGTCCAAAAACATCAATAAGGAGACGTTCGGCTTAACTCGGGCTACCGCGGAGGTATGTTCAGACGATTTTGGCCACATTACATGTTTCCATAAAAAATGTCTAGCTTGTGCAAGAATTGAAGCCGACAGACTAAAACTGCAAGATATGGGCTACGAAAATCAGCGACAGTTACACCCACTTAAGCGTACGGTTGCGGTGTATCGTCCGAAAGGATCATTGGCCCATATTTCTTTGAAAATAAAGCCGGTGCCGCAATTACCGTCAATGCAGTCAAAGCTCAATATCGGACGATGTTTGAAAAGTTGTTGAGGCTAGCTGTTCAAAAACATCCAGTACTATGGTTCCAACAGGGTGGAGCCACAGCGCATACTGCAAGGGACCCAATGACTCTGTTAAGGGACATCTTCGACAAGTGCAATATTTCGCACAGTAGCGACTTCAATTCGCTGTCTCGTTCACCGGATTTAACCGCTTCCGACTGTTTTCTTTAGACTAATTTGAAAGAACAAGTGTACGTGAATAAGCCGGCCATCATTCCTCAACTGAGAACCTATATTCGCAAATAAATCCGTGTCATAACACCTGGAATTTTGCGAAAAATGATGGACAATTCGTTGGAATGAGCACGAATGTGCGAAGCAAGAAATGGTCTCCATTTGCGTGGCGTAATCTTTCACATTTTTGTCTATCAAATTTTCCATTTATATACTGTGCTAAAAAAAATACGAATTATAATGTAATTTACTCTGAAATAAAAAAGTAATAACGAATTGAAACCATAAAGATCATTTGGTGTTCTCGTTGTGAGCTAGAAATCTTTGTCTGATTGCGACAGCTTTTTATCAGTAACACTACCACTCAGTTTTTCACTAAGAATGGAATAACGGTATATTACTTGTTAGCGAACGTCAGTACTTTTGCCATATCTCTATTGCGGCTTAGACGATTTTATTTAAAATTAATATCTAAGTCATTTTAAACTTATGTGAGGGCATAGCATTCATAGCATTCCCGAACGTTTGGAAATTATTAAAAAAATATATATCGAATAATATCGGCTCAGTTGTAAATACGCAACGTGAATTTCGTCGTGAGGTCGGTCGTCATCATGGCTTCAGGGCGCAGGCAATTTGTCGCACCATGGAAAAGTTTCAGCGTGAGTACACTCCACCAGACAGAGATCGGTGCGAAATGAAGAAAACGTAGCCTCCGTAGCGGCCAGTATCGAAGAAAACCCAGAAATGTCGATTCAGCGCCGTCGATTTTGCGGTTGGATTTGGGCCAACATCCAATTCAATTCAATTGAATTCAATTTATTTAAATAACTTAAGGGTACATTAAGATAAATATCTTTTATAGTACTTAGAGTTAAACATTCAGCACATAATTTCAATTAATAAGAAGAAACAGAAAAAAACCAAATAAATAATAGATAAATAAATAAAAAAATAAAAATCATATAAGATTGTACTGATGCAAGAATTGAAGCCGGATGACCATGACAACGCCGTGAGTTCGCTAACCCACAATCCACAAGAGTTCGACTAAGCATCAATGCATCCACAATGATTGACTGTTTGGTGCGGTTTATGGCACGGTGGCATCATCGGACCTTATTTCTTTCGAAATGAGGATGGAGAGACAGTTGCCGTCAATGGTCTTCGGTTTAGAGCGATGTTAACCGGCTTTCTGTGGCCAGAGTTCGACAACATCGATATATCCGAGCTGTAGTTCCAACAAGGCGGCGCTACATGCCATACAAGCGACGCAACGCTCGAAGCGGCGAAGGAGAAATTTGGCGACTGGGTCATCTCACGGCGATGGTTCATCAATTGGCCGCCGCGATCATGCGACTTGACACCCCTCGATTATTTTCTCTGGGGCTACGTCAAGTCCTTAGTCTACGCTAACAAGCCAACCGCTTTGAACGAACTCGAGGCCAACATTCGAAACGCTATTGGCGGAATATCACCGCACATATTGGACTGAGTCATAAAAAATTGGACCGTCCGCTTGAAGCACTGCCAGCGAAGCCAAGGCGGCCATTTATTTATTTATTCATCTACAAGTAATATAACTTAACAGATTACAAGAAATAACTTACAATGATGAAGGAATAAAATGAAAATATTTACAAGAATTTACTCAATTAAACAGTAAAAATCAAATAATACACTTTTAAAAATAGATCTAGATAAACTTAAGTCTACTACAGACCAAAATGAGTTGAAGTTTGAAATAGAGCGAGGCTCTCTTTGCCGTATAGGTCTGTCGGGTGCATATATTGGAATTAAATCCAACAAGCATGGGCTTTTTACATGATAACAGAGGATGTCTCTCACAAACATTACATTATGCATCTTCCTCCTAGTCGTAAGCTTAGCTAAATCAAGTAGTTGGCATCTAGTTTTATATTCTGGCGAAAAATTCCAGCGCATTTTGAAGAAAACAAGTTTAGAAAATTTTCTCTGAACTCGTTCCACCCTATCAATATGCACCTGATAAAAAGGACACCACACGATGTCGCAGTATTCCAAAAGGGATCGAGCAAGAGCAGTGAATAGAGTTATTAGGGAGTGGGGATTAGAGAATTCAACAGTAGTTCTTTTGATGAAGCCGACCATAGAATTCGCTTTAGTTGTTATGTAATCTACGTGATCGCAAAAAGTCAATGCCAGATCAAAAACAACACCAAGATCTTTAACCTTATTTACCCGAGTGAGATCTATAGAATCGATTGAGTATCGGTGATTAATTGGGTTGAAGGATCTACTGAATGTTGTTACGTTACATTTCGCTATGTTAAGATGGATGCAATTAACTTTACACCAATTTGAAAGCGCATCAATATCAGATTGAAGCTTTATGCAATCGTGTATGCTTGATATACAAAAGGCATACAAAAGGCTTTGGCAGTAGCTAAGAACAGATGTTATATCATTGATAAATATGATGAAAAGTAAAGGCCCTAGGTGACTGCCTTGAGGTACGCCTGAGCAACAGTGAAACGGGTTTGAATGAACAGAATCGAGCTTAACTAACTGCACTCTATTCATTAAAAAAGAAGAAATCCATCTCAGTATAGATGAGTGGAAACCAAAGCACTTCAACTCATGTATTGAGACATTGTGACTCACAGAATCGAATGCCTTACTAAAGTCAGTATAGACCGTGTCCACCTGACAACTCTTTTCGAACGAATTTAGTACAAACGATGTAAAATATATGAGATTGGAGGCAGTAGATCTCCCTGAAACAAATCCATGCGGAGATACTGAAATATGCTCTTTGACGAAAAATTCCAGTTTGCTTTTGACAATACTTTCAAAAAGTTTAGGAATGGCTGATAATTTACAGATTCCCCTATAGTTCGTAACATAATTTTTAGAGGCAGCTTAAAAAATTCAAACTGAAAACGATACCTTCATCTAAAAAAATGTCTTGCTTGAGCGACGTGTTGAAAATTTTAAGCAGTGGGTAACAAATGCTATCCTTACATCTTCTTAAGACAAGTGCAGGAATTCCATCCACTACTGCATTAGTTAATGGTTTTAGACTGCCAAGAGCCAGAGCGGCGTCCTGCAGGTCCAAATTAATGCGTCCAATATCCACTTTAGGATCGATATTGGTTATTGGTGTGAACTGGACATGGGCTCTTTTCACATAAACAGATTCGAAAAATTGAGCAAACAATTCACATGAAGATCCAACATTGTTCGATTCCGTGTTTTCGTATTTCATTACTTCCGGAATACCATAACCATCAAGGTTAGCGAGTTCTTATACCGTGTAAGAGCCTTATTCTTCAAGTTTTTCAAATGCATTAACCGTCGGTTATACCAAGGGGGCTCTGAGACTTTCTTTTTGCGTGTTATCGGCACATACATTTCAAACCCTGCACCAATGATAGTTTAGAAACGAGCATACATTTCATTTAGATTTAGGCAAAGAAATTCATTAGTCCAATCAAATGAATTGATCCAATTATTTAAACCCACAAAATTTGCTTTAACGAAATTGAAAGTCCTAATATTACTATCAACTGGCTTTAAAATATAGTAAAATTCAAATTCAAGCTCAGTTTGCTTGTGATTGAACGAATTATTAAGCAGTTCATAAGAAGCATACGATCAATTTACTTTAACTTCTTTTACACAAACGAAAACAAGATCTAATAATCTGTTTAATGAATTGTACATCGTATTGACTTGTGAAAGGTTTAAAGAATATACAAAATCAATTAAAGCATGTTCATAATATGAATCAAAATTCAAAGGAATAAACATTTTATCTTCTTCAGACCAAGACCATTTCACTTCAGAAAAATTAAAATCACCTAACACACATAGGTACTAAGTTGCAATATAAAAATTTGTTGATATTCTAGCATAATAATAACTACGCTCCCTAAAAGTATGATGCAACAAATTCCGAAGTGTCTTTTCATTCTGGCAGAATTTTGGTCCGAAGTGTCCTTTCATTCGAGGTTCGTGTCTGCGATGAAGTCTCCACAGTTCATGTCAACGAAAGAGACGGATAATATCACGGATAAGAGGGAATTATTGTAGTATGCGGGCTACGGCTCGAGTAGATAAAACAATTATTCTGAGAAATTATTTCTTTATTTTCTACTCTATAGAACAATTCAAGTTCACACTATACTATTCTTCGCCTTATTCTTTTCTTACAAGGTCTCTTTCCTCTCAAATCACTTTATCTCCTTTCAATTTCTTAATTCACAAATCCAAACTAATTACTCTTTCTTGTTCACTCTCAACTTTCAATTTATCACCAAATTACAACTTCGCCCATTATCACTTTTCCAATCTCTTCGCCACGGTTCTAAACCAACTGTGTGTTTTTTTTGATCGCCATCTGTCCTTATATAGCAGAAGTTTCTGATAGCCAGAAGCTTCTAGCAAATTCTTCGACCACTGGAACAAGAGAAATAATTATTGCAGTTATAATTCCCTTTTATCCCTGATATTATTCGTCTCTTTCGTTGACATGAGCTGTGGAGACTTCGTCCCAGACACGAACCTCGAATGAAAGGACAGTTTGAACCAAAATTCTGCCAAAATGGAAAGTCACTGCGGAATTTGCTGCATAGACATAGGCGCGTAGTTATTATTATGCTACACTGCCCCCCTCTTAGACGTGTTCGTCCCGAACAAGTGCATCCTCATTTCGGCCATTGTATCGACTCAGTCGGTCCACATGAACCACTTTCATTTTGACCCTCGGTCCTCGCTGGATGCGGTAGACAACATCGTTGATGCGGGTTACTATTCTGTAGGGACCTTCCCAGTTCCGCTGTAATTTAGGTGACTTCCCCTTTTGGCGATGGGGATTATACAGCCACACCAGATCTCCTTCCTGGAATCCTGACGTTGTTGCCTTGGCATCATACCTGGTCTTCATGCGGTCGCTCGTCATCTTAATCTGGCTTCTGGTCCTTTGGTGTATGTCCCTAAGCCTTTCCCTAAGGTCCGCCACGTACTCTTCTTCATTTCTGGGCTCATTGGTAGGAGATCCAAATTTCACCTCACTGGGTAAACGAGCTATTCCACCGAATAAGATTTCGAACGGCGTATGTCGAGTAGTGCTATGCACGGCACTTCTATAGGCCATCAAAAACAAGGGAATCTGCCGGTCCCAATCCCGTTGGTAGTCACCTACGACCTTCGAGAGATGTTCGTCCAAAGTCCTATTGAAACGCTCCACCATACCGTCCGACTGTGGATGAAGCGGGGTTGTCCTTGTCTTTTTGATTCCGAGTAGTTGACACATCTCTTGGAAGATTCTTGACTCGAAGTTCCGCCCTTGGTCAGAATGCAATTCCAAGGGCACACCGAATCTGCTAACCCAATTGTAGACGATCTGCTCCGCCACGGTTCTGGCTTCCTGGTTAGGGATCGGAAACGCTTCCGGCCACTTACTGAAGTAGTCCATCACTACGAGTATATACCGATTACCATTGTCGGTTTCCGGAAAGGGCCCTGCGATGTCAATGGCGATTCGTTCGAAAGGTGCTCCCACGTTGTATTGGTGCATCTTACCTCGAGTTTTGATTCTCGGACCCTTGCTAGCTGCACACACGTCGCATTTTCTGCACCAGTCTTCGATATCTTCCTTCGCTTTTAACCAATAAAAACGTTCTCGTACCTTTTCTAGCGTCTTATTCACTCCCAAGTGGCCTCCGGTCGCCCCGCCATGCATTTCCTGTAACACCTCCTTGACCCTCGTCCGCGGTACGACAAGCTGCATTACAAACGACTTTCCGTCGGAGGATTCCCATTTTCTTCTCAGAACACCTTCTTGGACATGGAGGGAGTCCCACTGCGCAAAATATGCCTTTAAGGTCGGGCTTCTGTGAGAGATGTCCTGATGATCCGGTTTCTCCATGTTCTCCTTCCAGGCCAGAATCGGCTCGATATCCGGGTCTTCCTTCTGAGCGTTCCGGATCTCATCTACGCTCCAGCCGGCGATAGGTTCGGCTCTCATTCTTTGGATGGAAACCAGCTCCCGTTCTTCCTGACGCGCACAATGTTTACAATCCGTTCTGCATGGTCTCCGGGACAGTGCATCCGCATTAGAGTGGAGCCTTCCTTTACGATGCTGTATTTCGTAGTCGTAGATTTGCAGCCTTTCGATCCATCTTGCGACCTGACCCTCAGGACTCTTGAACTGTAATAGCCATTTTAAGGCTGCATGGTCTGTGCGAAGAACGAACTTCCTCCCGTAGAGGTATTTGTGAAAATGCTTCGTAGCCAAGATCAAAGCTAGAAGTTCTCTCCTTGTCACGCAGTAGTTCCTTTCTGGCTTAGAGAGCACCTTGCTGAAGTACGCAACCACCTTCTCTTGGCCGTCATGCACCTGGGAGAGTACGGCTCCTACCCCGACATTACTAGCATCTGCATCCACAACGAACGTTTCCCCGGGAGTGGGGTAAGCCAGTATCGGGGCATCGCATAGCCGTTGTTTAAGTGCCTTGAAGCTCTTCTCGCACTCAATTGACCATTTGAATTGTTTTCCCTTTTCCGTCAACTGGTGCAGGTTCTTTGCGATCCCGGCAAAATCCTTCACGAACCGTCTGTAGTAGGTGGCTAGGCCCAGGAAGCTCCTTAGTTGGTGTTTGTCTTTGGGGACTGGCCAGTTTTTCACCGCTTCGACCTTCTCCGGATCGGTTCTCACTCCTTTCGCTGAAATTATGTGTCCCAGGTACTTGACTTCCGCTCTAAACAGGGCGCACTTCTTGGGGTTGAGCTTCAGGCGGGCACTTCGAAGCCTTTGAAACACATCCCTTAGATTGTCTCGGTGTTGCGCAAACGTTTTTCCTATGACGATGACATCATCCAAGTAAACCAAACAGGTTTTCCATGTTAACCCTTGCAGGACACATTCCATCAATCGCTCGAAAGTCGCCGGAGCATTGCACAGCCCGAATGGCATTACCGTGAATTGCCATAGCCCATTTCCTGCGGTGAAGGCGGTTTTCTCCCGGTCTTCTGGATGGATCTGTACCTGCCAGTAGCCACTCTTCAAGTCGAGAGTGGAAAACCATCGGGCTCCTGATAGTGTGTCTAGCGTGTCGTCAATCCGTGGCAGAGGGTAGCTGTCTTTCTTGGTGACGTAATTGAGCTGCCGATAGTCCACGCAGAACCGCGTGCTGCCATCTTTCTTCTTAACCAGTACAACCGGTGATGCCCACGGACTTTTGGAACTTTCAATCAGACCTTCTTTCTCCATTGCCGACACCATCTCTGCAACTTCTGTCTGCTTTGCCAATGGAAGGCGCCTAGCAGGCTGACGAATTGGTCTAGTATCACCAGTGTCTATTCGATGTTGTACCAGGTGTGTTCGGCCGTATTCTCCGTCCTGTGAGGCAAATACATCAGCGTACTCATTGATAAGATTCTCTGCCATAGTTCGCTGCTCCTGATTCAGCTCACTGAACTTGAGAATCGTCTCTCTCGCTTCCGCTGTCCAAGGTGATGGGAGAGGTTTTGGAGCATCACGTTCAGATATTGTTGCGACGGCGGTAATCGGCGTGCATTTTCCAGTCACCTCCCCTCGCCTTAGTTTGACAGTGTGTGGTCTTGCGTTCAAAACTCTTACTGGAACCATGGTGTTCTTTGGTTCGACTAACGTCTTTCCCACGATGTAGTCTTGAGAATTCTTCTCTGGGTCTGGTTCTACTATGTAGAATCGGTGGCTCCCAAGATCACCTTCCAGTTTCGTCCAAATGATTGTCTCTGAAGACGGCGGCAAAACTTCGTCTTTGCTGATGACTGTCCTGAGAGTTACGGCATTCTCATTTCCGTACACCATCGGAATCTCCACATTTCGATACCTCAGTACTTGCATCCCGATGTCCAAGATTACTTCATTTGCTTTCATGAAGTCTACTCCGATGATGCACTCGTCGCATATATCTGCCACCAGAAACGCATGGGAGAACGTCAGTCCTGCCAGAGTAATCGTAAGACGAACTTCTCCAAATACCTTCGCCATTTCCCCTGTTGCAGTCTTCAGGCAGTAGCTGTTGGTGTTGTGCAGCCAGGAGCTTTTGACGATATCTCTTCTTACAATGGAGGCAGTGGCACCTGTGTCGATGGTGGCTACGCACTTCTTCTCGTTGATTAGTGCCTCCACTGTCAGGCTCTTGTTACCCCGTTTGGTTTGCGAAACTTGAATGGTGGTCCTGGGGGCCTCGATTCCAGTAACCAACTTCTGCCCCGCGAAGTTGGTCCTTACGCATTTCCCGACTGCTGGTTTTGGGAAGTTCTGACTGACAGGATGGATGTTATCACCGCCAGATGCTTCCTCTCTGCTTCTCCTACTTCCGCAATGTGAACAATTTCCTCGTCTAGGTGCACTTCTGCACTGCCGTTGTAGGTGTCCGGTTTGGTTGCAATTCCAGCAACGGATTTGACTTCCGCGAGCTCTGTCTTCATCCATGATGGCTGTTCTCTGGCATGAGCATTCCACGACGGACATTTCCCTGACACGGTGTATTCCCTGGTATGCTTGGTCCGCAGCCTTCATTGACAAAGCGAATGCCAATGCCTCGGGGAGTGTTCGCTTTTCAGCCATCCTTACAGCCATTTGCAGTTGTCTGTCCTCTATGGCCTGAATAAAAGCTTCCACCGCCATTTCGTTGATAAGCTCCTCACCGGCTTTAGGGTATGAAAGATGGGCTAGTCGCTCTATATCCGCTTGCAACTGTTGGAGCGTTTCCCCCCTTTTCTGGACTCGACTACGCAGCTGAACCCTGTACACCTGCTGCATGTGTTCATCCCCAAACCGCATCTCGATAGCCTGAACCAGAGAGTCGTAGTTCTGCTGTTTATCTTCCGGGATGGTCTGCAAGAGCTCCGCAGCTGGACCCCTCAGTGCAAGCGTGAGTGCAATAGACTTCTCTTCATCGTCCCAGCTATTGGTCATTGCGGCCGCTTCGAATTGCCTCTTATAAATTGGCCATGATGTTTGACCATCGAAGATAGGAGGCTGCATCTCCTTTCTTCTCAGACCGTCAGTGGAATATTCCCGTGCTTTCTGTCTCTTCACGTTGCTGAGCTCCTTAGCAAGATTTTCGACTTGCTTTCCTACTATCTCGAATTGCGTATCCACTTTTTCAAACTGAATCTCTATCTTCCCGAACTGAGTTTCCTGTTTCTCAAAATTTTCATCGAATCTAGTTTCGACTTTTTCGAGTTGCGTCTCGACCTTCTCGATTTTCTCTTCGATCACTTCGAATTTGGATTCCAAGTTCTTGTTTTGCTCATCAAGTTTACTTTCCAGAGCATCTAGAGAATTCTTTTGTTCGTCCATTGCTTTCTTTTGTTCATCCATTGCCTTCTTTTGTTCATCCAACTTAAGTTCTAGAGAATTCTTTTGTTCGTCCAGCTTAAGTTCTAGAGAATTCCTTTGGTCGCCCATTGCTTTCTTTTGTTCGTCCATCGCTTTCTTTTGTTCGTCCATCGCTTTCTTTTGTTCGTCCAGCTTAAGTTCTAGAGAATTCCTTTGATCTTCTATTGCTTTCTTTTGTTCGTCCATGACTAACTTAAGTTGCAGGAGCAGACTTGTTATACCCGGGTCGGCTGCTGTACTTACTGCTTCCTCTTCCACGTCAAACTCTACGTCGTGCGGATTTTCACCTTCCTGCGTTACTGCTTCTTCCAGACGAATCAGTAGGGCATCTTTTCCCCCAGTTGTGTCGAGGTTCCGCTTACTGAGTTCTGCCTTTAGTTGAGTTATAGTTAGTTTTCCCAATTTGCGACCCATTTTGCGCAACTAATTAACTCAACACAGAAATCGTTTTTTTTTTTTTTTTGCTTGTGCAATTTCACACCACGGAAATAGTTATTCACAGAATAAGTTTTATCCCGCTTCTGACACCAATGTAGTATGCGGGCTACGGCTCGAGTAGATAAAACAATTATTCTGAGAAATTATTTCTTTATTTTCTACTCTATAGAACAATTCAAGTTCACACTATACTATTCTTCGCCTTATTCTTTTCTTACAAGGTCTCTTTCCTCTCAAATCACTTTATCTCCTTTCAATTTCTTAATTCACAAATCCAAACTAATTACTCTTTCTTGTTCACTCTCAACTTTCAATTTATCACCAAATTACAACTTCGCCCATTATCACTTTTCCAATCTCTTCGCCACGGTTCTAAACCAACTGTGTGTTTTTTTTGATCGCCATCTGTCCTTATATAGCAGAAGTTTCTGATAGCCAGAAGCTTCTAGCAAATTCTTCGACCACTGGAACAAGAGAAATAATTATTGCAGTTATAATTCCCTTTTATCCCTGATATTATTCGTCTCTTTCGTTGACATGAGCTGTGGAGACTTCGTCCCAGACACGAACCTCGAATGAAAGGACAGTTTGAACCAAAATTCTGCCAAAATGGAAAGTCACTGCGGAATTTGCTGCATAGACATAGGCGCGTAGTTATTATTATGCTACATTATTATAAAATTATTACGTCAGAATTTCTCTTGTTCCACTGGTCGAAGAATTTGCTAGAAGTTTCTGGCTATCAGAAACTGCCGCTATATAAGGACAGATGGCGATTGAGAAGGGGCAGTAGTTTTTAAACTGTGGCGAAGAGATTAGAAAAGTGATAATGGGCGAAGTTGTAATTTTGTGATAAATTGAAAGTTGAGAGTTAACAAGAAGAAGTAATTAGTTTGGATTTGTGAATTAAGTAATTGAAAGGAGATAAAGTGATTTAAAAGGAAAGAGACCTTGTAAGAAAAGAATTGCGAAGAATAGTATAGTGTGAACCTGAATTGTTCTATAGACTAAACAAAAATAAAGAAATAAATTTCACAGAATATCGTTTTATCTACTCGAGCCGTAGCTCGCATATTACATTGGTGTCAGAAGCGGGATAAAACTGTGAATAACTATTTCCGTGGTGTGAAATTGCACAATAAAAAAAAAAAAAAAAACATTTCTGTGTTGAGTTAATTAATTGCGCAAAGTGGGTCGCAAATTGGGAAAACTAACTATAATTCAACTAAAGGCAGAACTCAGTAAGCGGAATCTCGACACAACTGGGGGAAAAGATGCCCTACTGATTCGTCTGGAAGAAGCAGTAACGCAGGAAGGTGAAAATCCGCATGACGTAGAGTTCGGCGTGGAAGAGGAACAAGCAAGTACAGCAGCCGACCCGGGTACAACAAGTCTGCTCCTGCAACTTAAGTTAGTCATGGAAGAACAAAAGAAAGCAATAGAAGACCAAAGGAATTCTCTAGAACTTAAGCTGGATGAACAAAAGAAAGCAATGGACGAACAAAAGAATTCTATAGAACTTAAGCTGGACGAACAAAAGAATTCTCTAGATGCTCTGGAAAGCAAACTTGATGAGCAAAACAAGAACTTGGAATACAAATTCGAAGCGATTGAAGAGAAAATCGAGAAGGTCGAGACGCAACTCGAAAAAGTCGAAACTAGATTCGATGAAAACTTTGAGAAGCATGAAACTCAGTTCGGGAAGATAGAGACTCAGTTCGAAAAAGTAGAAAAGCAAGTCGAAAATCTTACTAAGGAACTCAGCAACGTGAAGAGACAGAAAGCACGGGAATATTCCACTGACGGTCTGAGAAGAAAGGAGATGCAGCCTCCTATCTTCGACGGTCAAACATCATGGCCAATTTATAAGAGGCAATTCGAAGCGGCCGCAATGACCAATAGCTGGGACGATGAAGAGAAGTCTATTGCACTCACGCTTGCACTGAGAGGTCCAGCTGCAGAACTCTTGCAGACCATCCCGGAAGATAAACAGCAGAACTACGACTCTCTGGTTCAGGCTATCGAGATGCGGTTTGGGGATGAACACATGCAGCAGGTGTACAGGGTTCAGCTGCATAGTCGAGTTCAGAAAAGGGGAGAAACGCTTCAACAGTTGCAAGCGGATATAGAGCGACTAGCCCATCTTTCATACCCTAAAGCCGGTGAGGAGATTATCAACGAAATGGCGGTGGAAGCTTTTATTCAGGCCATAGAGGACAGACAACTGCAAATGGCTGTAAGGATGGGTGAAAAGCGAACACTACCCGAGGCATTGGCATTCGCTTTGTCAATGAAGGCTGCGGACCAAGCATACCAGGGAATACACCGTGTCAGGGAAATGTCCGTCGTGGAATGCTCATGCCAGAGAACAGCCGTCATGGATGAAGACAGAGCTCGCGGAAGTCAAATCCGTTGTTGGAATTGCAACCAAACCGGACACCTACAACGGCAGTGCAGAAGTGCACCTAGACGGGGAAATTGTCCACATTGCGGAAGTAGGGGAAGCAGAGAGGAAGCATCTGGCGGTGATAACATCCATCCTGTCAGTCAGACTTCCCAGAACCAGCAGTCGGGAAATGCGTAAGGACCATCTTCGCGGGGCAGAAGTTGGTTACTGGAATCGAGGCCCCCAGGACCACCATTCAAGTTTCGCAAACCAAACGGGGTAACAAGAGCCTGACAGTGGAGGCACTAATCAACAAGAAGAAGTGCGTAGCCACCATCGACACAGGTGCCACTGCCTCCATTATAAGAAGAGATATCGTCAGAAGCTCCTGGCTGCGCAACACCAACAGCTACTGCCTGAAGACTGCAACAGGGGAAATGGCGAAGGTATTTGGAGAAGTACGTCTTACGATTACTCTGGCAGGACTGACGTTCTCCCATGCGTTTCTGGTGGCAGATATATGCGACGAGTGCATCATCGGAATAGACTTCATGAAAGCAAATGAAGAAATTTTGGACATCGGGATGCAAGTACTGAGGTATCGAAATGTGGAGATTCCGATGGTGTACGAAAACGAGAATGCCGTAACTCTCAGGACAGTCATCAGCAAAGACGAAGTTTTGCCGCCGTCTTCAGAAACAATCATTTGGACGAAGCTGGAAGGTGATCTTGGGAGCCACCGATTCTACATAGTAGAACCAGACCCAGAGAAGAATTCTCAAGACTACATCGTGGGAAGGACGTTAGTCGAACCAAAGAACACCATGGTTCCAGTGAGAGTTTTGAACACAAGACCGCACACTGTCAAACTAAGGCGAGGGGATTTGACTGGAAAATGCACGCCGATTGCCGCCGTCGCAACAATATCTGAACGTGATGCTCCAAAACCTCTCCCATCACCTTGGACAGCGGAAACGAGAGAGACGATTCTCCAGTCCAGTGAGCTGAATCAGGAGCAGCGAACTATGGCAGAGAATTTTATCAATGAGTACGCTGATGTATTTGCCTCACAGGACGGAGAATACGGTCGAACACACCTGGTACAAAATCGAATAGACACTGGTGATACTAGACCAATTCGTCAGCCTGCTAGGCGCCTTCCATTGGCAAAGCAGACAGAAGTTGCAGAGTTGGTGTCGGCAATGGAGAAAGAAGGTCTGATTGAAAGTTCCAAAAGTCCGTGGGCATCACCGGTTGTACTGGTTAAGAAGAAAGATGGCAGCACGCGGTTCTGCGTGGACTATCGGCAGCTCAATTACGTCACCAAGAAAGACAGCTATCCTCTGCCACGGATTGACGACACTCTAGACACACTATCAGGAGCCCGATGGTTTTCCACTCTCGACTTGAAGAGTGGCTACTGGCAGGTACAGATCCATCCAGAAGACCGGGAGAAAACCGCCTTCACCGCAGGAAATGGGCTATGGCAATTCACGGTAATGCCATTCGGGCTGTGCAATGCTCCGGCGACTTTCGAGCGATTGATGGAATGTGTTCTGCAAGGGTTAACATGGAAAACCTGTTTGGTATACTTGGATGATGTCATCGTCGTAGGAAAAACGTTTGCGCAACACCGAGACAATCTAAGGGATGTGTTTCAAAGGTTTCGAAGTGCCCACCTGAAGCTCAACCCCAAGAAGTGCGCCCTGTTTAGAGCGGAAGTCAAGTACCTGGGACACATAATTTCAGCGAAAGGAGTGAGAACCGATCCGGAGAAGGTCGAAGCGGTGAAAAACTGGCCAGTCCCCAAAGACAAACACCAACTAAGGAGCTTCCTGGGCCTAGCCACCTACTACAGACGGTTCGTGAAGGATTTTGCCGGGATCGCAAAGAGCCTGCACCAGTTGACGGAAAAGGGGAAACAATTCAAATGGTCAATTGAGTGCGAGAAGAGCTTCAAGGCACTTAAACAACGGCTATGCGATAGGGCATCATACTAGCTTACCCCACTCCCGGGAAACGTTCATTGTGGATACAGATGCTAGTAATGTCGGGGCAGGAGCCGTACTCTGCCAGGTGCATGATGGCCAAGAGAAGGTGGTTGCGTACTTCAGCAAGGTGCTCTCTAAGCCAGAAAGGAACTACTGCGTGACAAGGCGGGAACTTCTAGCTTTGATCTTGGCTACGAAGCATTTTCACAAATACCTCTATGGGAGGAAGTTCGTTCTTCGCACAGACCATGCAGCCTTAAAATGGCTATTACAGTTCAAGAGTCCTGAGGTTCAGGTCGCAAGATGGATCGAAAGGCTGCAAATCTACGACTACGAAATACAGCATCGTAAAGGAAAACTCCACTCTAATGCGGATGCACTATCCCGGAGACCATGCAGAACGGATTGTAAACATTGTGCGCGTCACGAAGAACGGGAGCTGGTTTCCATCCAAAGAATGAGAGCCGAACCTATCGCCGGCTGGAGCGTAGATGAGATCCGGAACGCTCAGAAGGAAGACCCGGATATCGAGCCGATTCTGGCCTGGAAGGAGAACATGGAGAAACCGGATCATCAGGACATCTCTCACAGAAGCCCGACCTTAAAGGCATATTTTGCGCAGTGGGACTCCCTCCATGTCCAAGAAGGTGTTCTGAGAAGAAAATGGGAATCCTCCGACGGAAAGTCGTTTGTAATGCAGCTTGTCGTACCGCGGACGAGGGTCAAGGAGATGTTACAGGAAATGCATGGCGGGGCGACCGGAGGCCACTTGGGAGTGAATAAGACGCTAGAAAAGGTACGAGAACGTTTTTATTGGTTAAAAGCGAAGGAAGATATCGAAGACTGGTGCAGAAAATGCGACGTGTGTGCAGCTAGCAAGGGTCCGAGAATCAAAACTCGAGGTAAGATGCACCAATACAACGTGGGAGCACCTTTCGAACGTATCGCCATTGACATCGCAAGGCCCTTTCCGGAAACCGACAATGGTAATCGGTATATACTCGTAGTGATGGACTACTTCAGTAGGTGGCCGGAAGCGTTTCCGATCCCTAACCTGGAAGCCAGAACCGTGGCGGAGCAAATCGTCTACAATTGCGTTAGCAGATTCGGTGTGCCCTTGGAATTGCATTTTGACCAAGGGTGGAACTTCGAGTGAGGAATCTTCCAAGGGATGTGTCAACTACTCGCAATCAAAAAGACAAGGACAACCCCGCTTCATCCACAGTCGGACGGTATGGTGGAGCGTTTCAATAGGACTTTTGACGAACATCTCTCGAAGGTTGTAGGTGACTAGCAACGGGATTGGGACCGGCAGATTCCC
Organism: Pocota personata; assembly: GCA_963082735.1. Classification (NCBI taxonomy): domain Eukaryota; kingdom Metazoa; phylum Arthropoda; class Insecta; order Diptera; family Syrphidae; genus Pocota; species Pocota personata. The sequence continues at coordinate 75,136,353 of OY720431.1, forward strand.
TTGTTTTTGATGGCCTATAGAAGTGCCGTGCATAGCACTACTCGACATACGCCGTTCGAAATCTTATTTGGTGGAATAGCTCGTTTACCCAGTGAGGTGAAATTTGGATCTCCTACCAATGAGCCCAGAAATGAAGAAGAGTACGTAGCGGACCTTAGGGAAAGGCTTAGGAACATACACCAAAGGACCAGAAGCCAGATTAAGATGACGAGCGACCGCATGAAGACCAGGTATGTTGCCAAGGCAACAACGTCAGGATTCCAGGAAGGAGATCTGGTGTGGCTGTATAATCCCCATTGCCAAAAGGGGAAATCACCTAAATTGCAGCGGAACTGGGAAGGTCCCTACAGAATAGTAACCCGCATCAACGATGTTGTCTACCGCATCCAGCGAGGACCAAGGGCCAAAATGAAAGTGGTTCATATTGACCGACTGAGTCGATACAATGGCCGAAATGAGGATGCACTTGTTCGGGACGAACATGTCTAAGAGGGGGGCAGTGTAGCATAATAATAACTACGCTCCCTAAAAGTATGATGCAACAAATTCCGAAGTGTCTTTTCATTCTGGCAGAATTTTGGTCCGAAGTGTCCTTTCATTCGAGGTTCGTGTCTGCGATGAAGTCTCCACAGTTCATGTCAACGAAAGAGACGGATAAGATCACGGATAAGAGGGAATTATAACTGCAAGAATTATTACATCAGAATTTCTCTTGTTCCAGTGGTCGAAGAATTTGCTAGAAGTTTCTGGCTATCAGAAACTTCTGCTATATAAGGACAGATGGCGATTGAGAAGGGGCAGTAGTTTTTAAACTGTGGCGAAGAGATTAGAAAAGTGATAATGGGCGAAGTTGTAATTTTCTGATAAATTGAAAGTTGAGAGTTAACAAGAAGAAGTAATTAGTTTGGATTTGTGAATTAAGTAATTGAAAGGAGATAAAGTGATTTAAAAGGAAAGAGACCTTGTAAGAAAAGAATTGCGAAGAATAGTATAGCGTGAACCTGAATTGTTCTATAGACTAAAAAAAAAAAAAAAATTTCACAGAATATCGTTTTATCTACTCGAGCCGTAACTCGAATATTACAACATGTACTCAATATTTTCAATATGTTTAAAATAAGTATTTGTAACACTACGAGTATTCGACGGAACATAACTAGCAATTAAAATAAGTTGAGAATGTGATCTTACATTAATTACAATACATAATTGCTCAACATCAGTGACTGGTAATGGTATTTGCTTACAAGATAGAGATGATCGGATAGCAATTACAATTCCTCTTCCACGGTCCTTGGCGGTTTGACATCAATCCAAACGGAACACAATGTAAAATCTGCTGTCAAATATTTCCGACGAGAGTATACCCCCATAAAGCCAGGTCTCGGAAGAAATAACGAAGATATCATAAACCTTAGACTTCATTCCACTGGGGTTGTGGTAAACAAGTCTAAGAGATGACGGATTATTCGACGTCAAGTTAGTAATCGTAGCTGACGGTGTGTAGGCATTACTCAATTTATGTTGAACACCGCCAGACCTCCTTCGTTTTTTTGAAATAATTGGAATGGACGCAACTTCACTCCAACAGGCCAGATATTTGGCTCATACATGACATCTTTAAGTGCGACTGGAACACCGATCTTAAAGTTGATGAATCTTAGATTCGACTGACATTCATTTTGGAAGCTACGTAACTAGAAACAGCATCCGTGGTGGTAGATGGGCGAAAACTCCCCAGGTGAAACCATTTGAGTTTATGTATAACACCAATGTTACTATGATCACGTTTAGTTCCAATGATAGCTTTTGGCACGTTGGTCCGATTCCAGCGAAGAGTTGCTTTTACAGCGTCACCAAAGTTACCAGTAGAAACAGCAGAAACATCAAAGTTAGCCACATCAGCATCAGCATCGACATCAACAGAAATACCAGAAGAAACTGCATTAACAGTAATGTTAGTAACAGCAACAGCATTATTATTTGCATCAGCATTAGCAACAACATCGCCGAAGGAAATAACCGGCGATCTAACGCCTTCACTCTCCTCCAAAGTCGTAGAAGCAACAACATCAACATTACCAGTAGAAACAGCAACAACAACCTCAGCGGTAACCAGCCAAACAGATTCTTCAGTAGAACGATCAGCACTAGCAGACATAATAGACACAACTTAATGATCAGTGTCCGAATGAAGTGAACTGTTATCATTTGCTGTAGATGCAGCAACAACATCATTATGAGTATCAGGAGCAGTATCATCAGCAGCGGCAGCAAGCGCAACCTGATTAGCGCAGCTATCAGCATTATCAGATACAGTCGACACACCTCCAAAACCTACGTCAGAGCAAGCTATACTGTTAACATTAACAATAACATTGCGAGCAGCTGCACTCTCTTGGTTCACTTTTGTAACAGCAGCGACAATGGTGTTTGGCTTTGCAACTTGCATTTTTCTTTGAGAGGACAGATCAACGTTATTATTAATTTTTTTTACACTTGTTCTTCTTATGGTAGGGGAAGAAACGTTAGTTCTGTTCTTAGACGTTGGTGAGTGTGCAGGATCATTGAACTTTAATTTTTGCTTCGATCGAGTAATAATTTGTCGTTCGTTGTCAGCATCAATATTCGACTTAGGTTTACCGTTTATTTTCTCTGCACTCTGAGAATTTGTAAATGAGACGGAGAGATTACTGATTTTTTGCAAGCACACAGTCAATGAGTCACTAATGCAGGCATTACACCTCCAACTTATATTAACGTTTTTGTGGATTAATTTCAATGAACTATCAGAAATATTAGTACAGGTATTGTGAATCTTTATGCAACAAACGCCGCAAGAGATGGTATTTTCACTGGGCAGGTGATTATTGCACTTAGCACATACAAATGGCATCGCAAAAAATAGAGCAAAAGAAGAGCACGTCTAGACTCAATCACGACTCAAATAGATTTTACATTAAAATTATGTGCTATTCCATACATAATGGCATGAATGTAGCTTCAAAATAAAGCCAGAATCAATTTAATATCTCACACCGTTGTTGTTTTATTTAAATTTCTTTTCCTATCGTTCGATCTGGTCACCCTATGTAACCTTTTAACGCATTATTAAATTTTAATTTCTTCGCCTCTTTCAACATTGCGTGAATTTGAAATCTGAACAATAATATAATATATAATAATTTTAAGAAAGTAAGCATAAAATTTATTCATTTCTCCACTGACTTTCTGAGTAAATTAAGTACTCTCTAGATCTATTAGAGTACTTAATTTAGCAGGAATAATAAATCTTAATGACTAGGCAATTAGACTACAGAACAAAGCTTATTCAATTAACAAATTATGCACTTTTGAAAGTAGAACGTGATATCAAAACGACAGGGTGGTCCAAAAATATTAAGTGGATTTTAAATTTGATTAACAAATTTTAACAAAACTTGAAGATATTGAAGATCAATCTTTGCTTTTTTTATAATTTTCGCACGCCAAAGGGGATATGAATACCCTTTTACTTTTACAGGGCACGGTCGTTGTGTAGATAGACAGAGAGGGAGAGAAAGAGAGAAAGATTTGGTGTAGTGGTTTGAAACTCAGCTGGTATTAAGTTTCTGTAAACTCCAAGGGTAGCGTCCAAATAACTGGGGAGCATTTTTGTTTTGCTTTTATTGTCGTTGCTCATGATTCACAGTATTTTTTTCCGTCCTCCTGAGGTCATCATCACGTTCAAGTTAAATTTTCAGCCATATGATCACCCTACTTCCAGTGTTATGCCTTCGCAGTAGAGTTGACTTAGCTTTGGTAATTGATCGAGTTTTTATTTTATTTTATGGGAATAAATAGATGATTCTTGGCATCAGGATTTTAACCGTGAACCAACAGTGTGACAAGCGATGATGTTACCACTACACCTCGACCATCGTGCTATTTTTTTTTATGTTAAGAACGGAAAACAATATCCTTTATGTGACCGCCATTTGGGTTTTCGAAAAACTTCAATCTTCTGATGAAATTTTCCATCGCTTTTTTGAAAGTTTGTCGTTTCAAGGCCAATATATGGGACTTAATGTTCCTTTTAAGGTCTGCAAGAGACTGGCGATTATTCTCGTAAACTTTTCTTTTCAGAAAACCCATCTGAAGCTGTTAGGTCTGAAGAACGAGCCAGCCGACCAATGAGATTATTCGGCCTGGAAACATTTCTCGAAGAATAGTCACCGTATCTCTGGTTGTATGGACAGTAGCGCCGTCTTGTTAGAACCAGATATGGGCACAGGATAGATGACTCAACTACGGATGTATAAAGTTTTCGAAAACTCCTCTATACCCGTCCCCATTTGCAACATCAAAAAAATAGGGCCCTATAACCTTTTTAGCCGGGATACCACACGAAACCATGACTTCAAGTGGATGCATCTGCCGCTCCTGAATTATTCGATGGTTTTCCACATCCCAGAAAGAAATTTTTTTTATTGCCTAAGCCATTGAGGTGGAAATGAACATCTGATCTTGATTTTGTTTTTTAAGCAGTGCACTGGCCAATAATAACCGACTTGTGTGGTAAGTAGTTGCTGACTAAATTCGATTTTACATGTGAAAATCCATTGTGGGATCGTCCAGTGCACCATTATTCAAAATCTGAATATTTAATCTAAAAGAGAAAAAAAAAAAAAGAATATTGTTAAAAAATAGAAGTTATGTATGAATTTTTAAAATTCACTTAATAATTTTAGGCGACCCTGTACATTGGTATCCTCTGACATATGAGAAAGAAGTTAGAAAACAGGTAGTAGAAACGGAGGAACAGAGAATAATAAGAAGAAGCAACTAGAGTAGTTATTGATTTTCGAAAGCTTAATGAGGTTACCGTTGATGATAAGTTTCCACTTCCTAATATAGATTCTATGTATATTACATAAGCTTGGTAGAGCAAAAGGCTATCACCAAATTCAAATTAAAGAAGAGGACAGCAAAAATACAGCTTTTGTTAATCCACGTGAATTATATGAGTTTATTGGAATGCCATTCGGTCTGAAGAATGCCCCAGCAAAAATCCATAGACTGTTGAATGAGATCCTGAGAGACTACATTTATAAAATGTAGTTGTATACCTGAACGATATATGTATTTATACGTATACTAAGCACTGCACTTCAGGAACACGTAAAAGCAATTTCATATGTTTTTACTCTATTAAAATCCAAGAAATTGATGATTCAAATAGACAAGTGTATAATCATGAAAAAAGAAACAGAATTCCTAGGACACATTCTGACAAAGGACGGACTTAAAACTAATCCACACAAAATAAAAACGGTTGAAAAATCAGAACTATCCAAAAATAGAGAAACAAATAAAAATGTCTTAGTGATAAATAGCCCAACCCATCAAAATAGCCCAACCCATCACTAAATAACTCAAGACACTAAAATAAATATTAATGACCAAAATTATATAGGGCCATTTGAAAAACATAAAACTCAAATCTTAGATTTCGTGGTTTGACAAACGATTTCACACGAGGGACAGTTTGTTTTGCATCAAGAAGTTTCAAGAACCACGACCGAAACTTTACAGCTACAGACAAAGAATATTTGACTACTATATGTGTAGGATATTGTTCCTACGATTGCAAGGTTGAATAGCCACCTTGCCTCTGGTGGGGGGATAGCTATTCAATAGCTGTAGGATACTTTTCCTGCGGTTAAACTTGATCAGCCACCTTACCTCTGGTGGTGGGATAGCTATTCAATGAGACCAACTTCTGTCGTGTTTGAAATTAATCTGATTTATTATTAAAATGATTTTTTATTTATACATTATTTTTGCTTACTTAGTACATTCGTGAACTATGTTGGATATGGGTGAGATTAACAGAAATACAATATGATATGATAAGATACACAAGGTGCTCATGCTAAACTACCTGCGGGAAACATAGAATTGCTTACTTAGCAAAATAATAATAATGTCTGGAGTTGAAGTGCAGTGATTATGTGCAATGCGTGTGCATTTCACAGTGACTCTGTACATTAATTGTACATTCTTCCGGGCGCATTACACTTTGATTGATGCCAGTGCAATTGAGACAACCAGGGATGGTATAGTCGATCGTCCCCTTTTTACCTTACTGGCTTGTTCTGTGGCTTCATTTGTCCGTTTTCTATTTTGCTGTCGCTCTATTAATTCTTCGATGGGTGGTCTCTCAGGTATACTAGTAGGCCGACATTTTTGTTTGTGTTTAGGATGTGGTTTTGCAGCCGTTAATTGAAGTTGCAGACATTTATTTTATATATATATATTGTAATATGCAAGCTACGGCTCGAGTAGATAAAACGACATTCTGTGAAATTTATTTCTTTATTTTCTTGTCTATAGAACAATTCAAGTTCACACTACACTATTCTTCGCAAATTCTTTTCTTACAAGGTCTCTTTCCTCTCAAATCACTTTATCTCCTTTCAATTACTTAATTCACAAATCCAAACTAATTACTTTTTCTTGTTTACTCTCAACTTTCAATTTATCACCAAATTACAACTTCGCCCATTATCACTTTTCCAATCTCTTCGCCACGGTTCTAAAACCAACTGTCTCTTTTTTTGATCGCCATCTGTCCTTATATAGCAGAAGTTTCTGATAGCCAGAAACTTCTAGCAAATTCTTCGACCACTGGAACAAGCGAAATAATTCTTGCAGTTATAATTCCCTTTTATCCCTGATATTATTCGTCTCTTTCGTTGACATGTGGAGACTTCGTCCCAGACACGAACCTCGAATGAAAGGACAGTTTGAACCAAAATTCTGCCAGAATGGAAAGTCACTTCAGAATTTGCTGCATAGACATAGGAGCGTAGTTATTATTATGCTACACTGCCCCCCTCTTAGACGTGTTCGTCCCGAACAAGTGCATCCTCATTTCGGCCATTGTATCGACTCAGTCGGTCCACATGAACCACTTTCATTTTGGCCCTCGGTCCTCGCTGGATGCGGTAGACAACATCGTTGATGCGGGTTACTATTCTGTAGGGACCTTCCCAGTTCCGCTGTAATTTAGGTGATTTCCCCTTTTGGCGATGGGGATTATACAGCCACACCAGATCTCCTTCCTGGAATCCTGACGTTGTTGCCTTGGCATCATACCTGGTCTTCATGCGGTCGCTCGTCATCTTAATCTGGCTTCTGGTCCTTTGGTGTATGTCCCTAAGCCTTTCCCTAAGGTCCGCCACGTACTCTTCTTCATTTCTGGGCTCATTGGTAGGAGATCCAAATTTCACCTCACTGGGTAAACGAGCTATTCCACCAAATAAGATTTCGAACGGCGTATGTCGAGTAGTGCTATGCACGGCACTTCTATAGGCCATCAAAATCAAGGGAATCTGCCGGTCCCAATCCCGTTGGTAGTCACCTACGACCTTCGAGAGATGTTCGTCCAAAGTCCTATTGAAACGCTCCACCATACCGTCCGACTGTGGATGAAGCGGGGTTGTCCTTGTCTTTTTGATTCCGAGTAGTTGACACATCTCTTGGAAGATTCTTGACTCGAAGTTCCGCCCTTGGTCAGAATGCAATTCCAAGGGCACACCGAATCTGCTAACCCAATTGTAGACGATCTGCTCCGCCACGGTTCTGGCTTCCTGGTTAGGGATCGGAAACGCTTCCGGCCACTTACTGAAGTAGTCCATCACTACGAGTATATACCGATTACCAATGGCGATTCGTTCGAAAGGTGCTCCCACGTTGTATTGGTGCATCTTACCTCGAGTTTTGATTCTCGGACCCTTGCTAGCTGCACATACGTCACATTTTCTGCACCAGTCTTCGATATCTTCCTTCGCTTTTAACCAATAAAAACGTTCTCGTACCTTTTCTAGCGTCTTATTCACTCCCAAGTGGCCTCCGGTCGCCCCGCCATGCATTTCCTGTAACACCTCCTTGACCCTCGTCCGCGGTACGACAAGCTGCATTACAAACGGCTTTCCGTCGGAGGATTCCCATTTTCTTCTCAGAACACCTTCTTGGACATGGAGGGAGTCCCACTGCGCAAAATATGCCTTTAAGGTCGGGCTTCTGTGAGAGATGTCCTGATGATCCGGTTTCTCCATGTTCTCCTTCCAGGCCAGAATCGGCTCGATATCCGGGTCTTCCTTCTGAGCGTTCCGGATCTCATCTACGCTCCAGCCGGCGATAGGTTCGGCTCTCATTCTTTGGATGGAAACCAGCTCCCGTTCTTCCTGACGCGCACAATGTTTACAATCCGTTCTGCATGGTCTCCGGGACAGTGCATCCGCATTAGAGTGGAGTTTTCCTTTACGATGCTGTATTTCGTAGTCGTAGATTTGCAGCCTTTCGATCCATCTTGCGACCTGACCCTCAGGACTCTTGAACTGTAATAGCCATTTTAAGGCTGCATGGTCTGTGCGAAGAACGAACTTCCTCCCGTAGAGGTATTTGTGAAAATGCTTCGTAGCCAAGATCAAAGCTAGAAGTTCCCGCCTTGTCACGCAGTAGTTCCTTTCTGGCTTAGAGAGCACCTTTCTGAAGTACGCAACCACCTTCTCTTGGCCGTCATGCACCTGGGAGAGTACGGCTCCTACCCCGACATTACTAGCATCTGCATCCACAACGAACGTTTCCCCGGGAGTGGGGTAAGCCAATATCGGGGCATCGCATAGCCGTTGTTTAAGTGCCTTGAAGCTCTTCTCGCACTCAATTGACCATTTGAATTGTTTTCCCTTTTCCGTCAACTGGTGCAGGTTCTTTGCGATCCCGGCAAAATCCTTCACGAACCGTCTGTAGTAGGTGGCTAGGCCCAGGAAGCTCCTTAGTTGGTGTTTGTCTTTGGGGACTGGCCAGTTTTTCACCGCTTCGACCTTCTCCGGATCGGTTCTCACTCCTTTCGCTGAAATTATGTGTCCCAGGTACTTGACTTCCGCTCTAAACAGGGCGCACTTCTTGGGGTTGAGCTTCAGGTGGGCACTTCGAAGCCTTTGAAACACATCCCTTAGATTGTCTCGGTGTTGCGCAAACGTTTTTCCTACGACGATGACATCATCCAAGTATACCAAACAGGTTTTCCATGCTAACCCTTGCAGGACACATTCCATCAATCGCTCGAAAGTCGCCGGAGCATTGCACAGCCCGAATGGCATTACCGTGAATTGCCATAGCCCATTTCCTGCGGTGAAGGCGGTTTTCTCCCGGTCTTCTGGATGGATCTGTACCTGCCAGTAGCCACTCTTCAAGTCGAGAGTGGAAAACCATCGGGCTCCTGATAGTGTGTCTAGCGTGTCGTCAATCCGTGGCAGAGGGTAGCTGTCTTTCTTGGTGACGTAATTGAGCTGCCGATAGTCCACGCAGAACCGCGTGCTGCCATCTTTCTTCTTAACCAGTACAACCGGTGATGCCCACGGACTTTTGGAACTTTCAATCAGACCTTCTTTCTCCATTGCCGACACCATCTCTGCAACTTCTGTCTGCTTTGCCAATGGAAGGCGCCTAGCAGGCTGACGAATTGGTCTAGTATCACCAGTGTCTATTCGATGTTGTACCAGGTGTGTTCGGCCGTATTCTCCGTCCTGTGAGGCAAATACATCAGCGTACTCATTGATAAGATTCTCTGCCATAGTTCGCTGCTCCTGATTCAGCTCACTGGACTGGAGAATCGTCTCTCTCGTTTCCGCTGTCCAAGGTGATGGGAGAGGTTTTGGAGCATCACGTTCAGATATTGTTGCGACGGCGGTAATCGGCGTGCATTTTCCAGTCACCTCCCCTCGCCTTAGTTTGATAGTGTGCGGTCTTGCGTTCAAAACTCTCAGTGGAACCATGGTGTTCTTTGGTTCGACTAACGTTTTTCCCACGATGTAGTCTTGAGAATTCTTCTCTGGGTCTGGTTCTACTATGTAGAATCGGTGGCTCCCAAGATCACCTTCCAGCTTCGTCCAAATGATTGTCTCTGAAGACGGCGGCAAAACTTCGTCTTTGCTGATGACTGTCCTGAGAGTTACGGCATTCTCGTTTCCGTACACCATCGGAATCTCCACATTTCGATACCTCAGTACTTGCATCCCGATGTCCAGGATTACTTCATTTGCTTTCATGAAGTCTATTCCGATGATGCACTCGTCGCATATATCTGCCACCAGAAACCCATGGGAGAACGTCAGTCCTGCCAGAGTAATCGTAAGACGAACTTCTCCAAATACCTTCGCCATTTCCCCTGTTGCAGTCTTCAGGCAGTAGCTGTTGGTGTTGTGCAGCCAGGAGCTTTTGACGATATCTCTTCTTACAATGGAGGCAGTGGCACCTGTGTCGATGGTGGCTACGCACTTCTTCTCGTTGATTAGTGCCTCCACTGTCAGGCTCTTGTTACCCCGTTTGGTTTGCGAAACTTGAATGGTGGTCCTGGGGGCCTCGATTCCAGTAACCAACTTCTGCCCCGCGAAGTTGGTCCTTACGCATCTTCCGACTGCTGGTTTTGGGAAGTCTGACCGACAGGATGCTTCCTCTCTGCTTCTCCTACTTCCGCAATGTGAACAATTTCCTCGTCTAGGTGCACTTCTGCACTGCCGTTGTAGGTGTCCGGTTCGGTTGCAATTCCAGCAACGGATTTGACTTCCGCGAGCTCTGTCTTCATCCATGACGGCTGTTCTCTGGCATGAGCATTCCACGACGGACATTTCCCTGACACGGTGTATTCCCTGGTATGCTTGGTCCGCAACCTTCATTGACAAAGCGAATGCCAATGCCTCGGGGAGTGTTCGCTTTTCAGCCATCCTTAGGGCCATTTGCAGTTGTCTGTCCTCTATGGCCTGAATAAAAGCTTCCACCGCCATTTCGTTGATAAGTTCCTCACCGGCTTTAGGATATGAAAGATGGGCTAGTCGCTCTATATCCGCTTGCAACTGTTGGAGCGTTTCCCCCCTTTTCTGGACTCGACTATGCAGCTGAACCCTGTACACCTGCTGCATGTGTTCATCCCCAAACCGCATCTCGATAGCCTGAACCAGAGAATCGTAGTTCTGCTGTTTATCTTCCGGGATGGTCTGCAAGAGCTCCGCAGCTGGACCCCTCAGTGCAAGTGTGAGTGCAATGGACTTCTCTTCATCGTCCCAGCTATTGGTCATTGCGGCCGCTTCGAATTGCCTTTTATAAATTGGCCATGATGTTTGACCATCGAAGATAGGAGGCTGCATCTCCTTTCTTCTCAGACCGTCAGTGGAATATTCCCGTGCTTTCTGCCTCTTCACGTTGCTGAGCTCCTTAGCAAGATTTTCGACTTGCTTCCCTACTATCTCGAATTGCGTATCCACTTTTTCAAACTGAGTCTCTATTTTCCCGAACTGAGTTTCATGTTTCTCAAAATTTTCATCGAATCTAGTTTCGACTTTTCCGAGTTGCGTCTCGACCTTCTCGATTTTCTCTTCGATCACTTCGAATTTGGATTCCAAGTTCTTGTTTTGCTCATCAAGTTTACTTTCCAGAGCATCTAGAGAATTCTTTTGTTCGTCCATTGCTTTCTTTTGTTCGTCCAGCTTAAGTTCTAGAGAATTCCTTTGGTCGCCCATTGCTTTCTTTTGTTCGTCCATCGCTTTCTTTTGTTCATCCAGCATAAGTTCTAGAGAATTCTTTTGTTCGTCCATTGCTTTCTTTTGTTCGTCCAGCTTAAGTTCTATAGAATTCTTTTGGTCATCGAGCTTATGACTTTGATCTTCTATTGCTTTCTTTTGTTCGTCCATGACTAACTTAAGTTGCAGGAGCAGACTTGTTATACCATTGTCGGCTACTGTACTTGCTGGTTCCTCTTCCACGTCAGACTCTATGTCATGCGGATTTTCACCTTCCTGCGTTACTGCTTCTTCCAGACGAATCAGTAGGGCATCTTTCCCCCAGTTGTGTCGAGATTCCGCTTACTGAGTTCTGCCTTTAGTTGAGTTATAGTTAGTTTTCCCAATTTGCAACCCATTTTGCGCAACTAATTAACTCAACACAGAAATGGTTTTTTTTTTTTTTTTTGGTTGCGCAATTTCACACCACGGAAATAGTTATTCACAGAATAAGTTTTATCCCACTTCTGACACCAATGTAATATGCAAGCTACGGCTCGAGTAGATAAAACGACATTGTGTGAAATTTATTTCTTTATTTTCTTGTCTATAGAACAATTCAAGTTCACACTACACTATTCTTCGCAAATTCTTTTCTTACAAGGTCTCTTTCCTCTCAAATCACTTTATCTCCTTTCAATTACTTAATTCACAAATCCAAACTAATTACTTTTTCTTGTTTACTCTCAACTTTCAATTTATCACCAAATTACAACTTCGCCCATTATCACTTTTCCAATCTCTTCGCCACGGTTCTAAAACCAACTGTCTCTTTTTTGACCGCCATCTGTCCTTATATAGCAGAAGTTTCTGATAGCCAGAAACTTCTAGCAAATTCTTCGACCACTGGAACAAGCGAAATAATTCTTGCAGTTATAATTCCCTTTTATCCCTGATATTATTCGTCTCTTTCGTTGACATGTGGAGACTTCGTCCCAGACACGAACCTCGAATGAAAGGACAGTTTGAACCAAAATTCTGCCAGAATGGAAAGTGACTTCAGAATTTGCTGCATAGACATAGGAGCGTAGTTATTATTATGCTACAATATATTATTATATAACTGCTGATTATGATCCTTTTCTATCACCTTCTCATCCTGAAGTTGTAAACTATTGTGAGTAACATTTGTCTGCTCGTTGGTTGCATCGACTTTAGTGTTCTGCTAAGTTCCATTCTCTACATGTTGCATTTCTTGAAATGCTATTTGTTCATCGTTATCGGTGATCGGTAGTACACATATTTTGGTTATAGGTCTTTTGTACGTTTTATTGTTTGCTGTTATTGTTGCTACTCTTATTAAGCCGTCCTTACCAGCGTGTGTCTCTACCACTTTTCCAAGAGCCCATTTTGTTGGAGAAAGTAGTTCATCTTTGATAAGAACGATGTTGCCAACTCTCAAGTTTTCGTTCTTTTTCGTCCACTTAGGCCGCTGCTGAAGTGTTGCGAGGTAACTTGTGCTCCATTTTTTCCAAAAATATTGTTGCATTCTTTCCAACAATTGCCACCGAGTTAGTAATCCCTCTTTGCTGTCGAGTCTGCATTCTTCTGGTGGTGCTAGCGGGTCCGCACCGATCAAAAAATGTCCTGGTGTTAAAACATCTCTCTCCTCGGGATCATTCGAAAGTGGACAAAGGGGTCTGGAGTTTAGACATGCCTCTATTTGCGTTAACAATATTAAAAGCTCTTCGTACGTTAACTTGTGTTCACCTATTGTTCGCTTGAGATGGTGTTTTATTGATTTTACACCAGCCTCCCAAAGGCCACCAAAATGCGGAGACCCCGGAGGTATGAAATGCCATTGTGTATGGTTTGATGATAATAGATCGCAAATTTCTGAATTATGCTTTGCTACTTCTTTTACATTTGACTGTAAGATCTTGTTTGCAGCCATAAAATCCGTACCATTGTCACTATAGAGATGCCCGACATGACCTCTTCTGGCACACAATCTTTTGAAGGCTGCTATGAATGCATTTGCTGTCAGATCGCTCACTACTTCGATATGAATGGCTTTCGTGGCCAGGCATATGAATATTGCCACATACCCTTTGTACGACTTGTTACCTCTTCCTTTGGCCATTCTGATATCTATTGGGCCAGCGTAGTCGACTCCTGTATGCGAAAATGGTCTGTTTTTCCTCACCCTTGGTTGTGGAAGGTTTCCCATCAGTTGCATTCTAGTTTTTGCTTTGTGTCTAAAACATGAAGTACACCTGTAGATTGTTTGCTTGACTGAATGTATGAATGTGTCAAGCCATAACCTCCGTGCAAGGTTGATTTATGAGCGTCTTCAATTAGCATTGTAGTGAGAGGACCAGAATGCGGAATTATTAATGGATGTTTTTGTGACGGTGAGATATCTGTTTCTGCTAACCGTCCTCCTACTCGAATCATATCGTCTTCGTCAATAAATGCATTAAGACACCAGAGCTTGCTCTTCTTTTCGATTTCTTTCCCTTTTTTAAGATGCCTGATTTCTTCGTTAAACTCTGCATGTTGTACTTTTTTTATTACATTTTTTGTTGCAGCCCATATTTCGTCCCATGTTAATGGTCCTAAACGTTTATTTTTCTCAGATGTTCCTGCGTTGTGAATAAACCGCTTACAATATGCAAGAACTCTTGTTAGTCGCCTCAGTGTGCTGTATTGTGTTAACATCCTTTCAATATTATCAGGCATTTGTTCTTTTAATGTTGCTAATGCATACATTTTTATTTTACGTTCTTCCAAGTCCGTAGTATGTTGTTTGATACCAGTGTAGGTGATTTCTGGTTGTGTTAACCACTTTGGGCTAGTCCACCAAATATCATACCCCTTTAGCTCTGAAGGGCATATCCCTCTGCTGGATTATCCTTCCCTCTAACGTGCTGCCATTTATCAGAACTTAGTATGCCGATTACTTCCGTGACTCTGTTTGCTACGTAGTTTTTCCACCTGCTCGGATTTCCAGCTAGCCACGCGAGTGTTATCATGGAGTCAGTCCAGGCATATGAATCCACCCCATTCAATTCCAGTGCTTCCTTTGTCTTTTTCATTAGTCTGGCGAGAAGCACAGCTCCGCAAAGCTCAAGTCTTGGTAGTGATATTTTTTTTATAGGTGCCACTTTCGATTTAGCGCATAACAGTGTTGTAAATACTGTCCCTGTTTTAGTTATGATTCTTGCATCGCAGAATCCGTGTAGCTCCATGCGGTACTTAGCTTCGTACTTATTCCAACGTGGTATCTTTAGTTGTTCTATGTGGTGAAGTTGTTCCCTGAATTCTGTCCATTTTTTTGATAATTCGTCTGACAATTTTTCGTCCTCTAAGCCCAAAGCTCTTGTTGAATCAGTTTCGCCTTTATTACAATTGGCGCTGGCCATCCCAATGGGTCAAACAGTCTTGCCATTTCTGACACTATCTTTCTCTTTGTCAGATTTTCTTTTGCTGGGTCTAAGGAGATTTTAAATTCAAATGTATCTAATTCGGGTTGCCAATAAATCCCTAACGTTTTGATTGGATCATAGTCATTCAGGGTCTATGCTTCTGAGTAGTTCCTTAGAATTTGAGGACCATTTTCGGAGTTTGAATCTCCCGCTTTTCATTAGCTGTATTATTTCTTGCTGCACTCTTCTTGCTTCATATAGTGTATCTTCCCAAGTAAGGAGATCGTCCACATAAAAGTCTTGCTTTGTTATTTTTGATGCTATCTGATACTTTCCTTCTTCATCGGATGCAAGCTGTTGCAATGTTTTAATGGCCAAGTACGGTGCTGAGGAGGTACCATACGTTACTGTTGTTAGCCGACACTCCTTTATATTTTCTTCTGGATGTTCCCTCCAAAGAATCCTCTGAAAATCTCTGTCTTCTTCAGCGACCAATATCTGGCGATACATCTTTTCGATATCCGCTCTATAAACGTATTTATGTTTTCTCCAGCGCGTCATTATGGTGAACAAATCTTGCTGAATAACTGGACCGGTTAACATGGTATCGTTTAGGCTTATTCCTGAGCTCGTTTTTGCTGATGCGTCAAAGACTACACTAATTTTGGTAGTTGAACTATCTGGCCTGATGACTGCTTGGTGTGGTAGATAGTACGTCTCTTTTGTTTCCTGTCTTCTTGATGTTGGTTTAACTGGTTCCATGTGGCCGAGTTCCAAGTATTCTCGCATGAACTGCTTGTAGTCTTCGTGTAATGATTTATTTTTGATGAATTTTTTCTAAGTTTGCAGAAAACGTGCTAATCCTTTGACTTGCCTAGTTTTTCCGCATCTTTTTTAAATGGAAGTCGCACAATATATCTTCCTGTTTTATCCCTCCTGTGAGTCTTCTCGTATATCTCTTCGCAATGTGATTCTTCTTCCGAAAGACTTCTTTTATCTTGGACCTCTTCTGTCTCCCAAAATAGCTTCAATTGTTCATTCAACTCCACGTTGGATATGCAGCATATTGTTGATTAGCTTGTTGTTTTATTGTGATGGAAACTTCCGGATAGTATCCATTGCAGCTTCGTGTTTTGTGCTATTGGAGTGCCGCGGTTACCCTTTATTACTCCTTCCAGTATTATATCTTGGAAAATATCTGCTCCAATTAGCATGTCCACGTTTGCTTGTTTGTTGTATGATGGGTCGGCTATAGGTAGATTTTTTAGATGATCCCATTCCTTTCCCATGAACGATTCGTCCGGTAAAACATTTGTTAATTTATCCAGTACGAGGAATGTTCCCCATGTTCGAAATTCGGATGTATAAATTGAGGCAATATTTAGCTCAACCTTGCTTCTTGACGTTCCTGCTTTTGTCGTTCCAAGTCCAGTTATCGTTGCATATACTCTCTTCTTTTGTAGTTGTAGCCTTTGTACTGCATCTTTGGTAATGAAGGAGGATTGAGATCCTTGGTCAACTAGTGCTCGTAGATAATAGTAGCATCCTTTCCAGTTTGTTTTTACCATTGCTGCCGCTAGCAGTATTTTGTTATGCTGTGTGTTGGATGAGAAATTTGTTTGTGCTTGCTCCAAACGCCGATTAGTGTCATTAACGTGCAGTAGGGTATGATGTCGTTTTTTACACATTTGACATGCTTTGTAGGAAGGACATCTTGATGTTTCGTGAGTTTCCTTGAAACAATTTTTACAAAGCTTCTCCCTCTGAATCAATTCGTTCCGTTGTGTTACTGGCATTTGACTGAACCTCTGGCAGTTGTGTAACCAGTGTGAACCATTGCATAGCTTACAACATGGACTAACTGTTGCGTGATAGTTTTTATAGAAGCCTTTCCTGGTGTTTACCGGTTTTTGTTCTTTCGTATTCGTGTTATTTCGTTTTCCTTCTTAATTATCTAGAGCATGGAATTTGTTCTCTAGAAATTTAAGGAAGTCATCAAGAGGTTGCAGGTCTTTTGGATTTTTCAATGACTGCTCATACGCCTTTCTTGTCTCGTTGTCTAGTTTCTGGGAAACAATATAGAGTATCATTGGATCGCAGCTTGCTGTCTCTATGTTTAGACCTTTTAAAGAGTTCACGCATTCCGTTGTTGTATCATGAAGCCTTCTCAGATGTGCTGCAGACTCAAACTGGCAGTCTTTTTGGTTCATTAATGCCTGTATCTGCGCATTCACTAGTAAAAGTGAATTCTCATATCTGTTCATCAATGCCTCTTTTGCCGTCTCATAATTGCTGTCCATTATTTGCAAGTGTTGTATTATTTTTGCAGCGTCTCCTGTCACGTGTGTTTTCAGGTAGTGAATTTTTTGAGCATTCCCCAATTTTTCATTTTTATGTATGGCTTGCTCAAATAGATTAATAAAGGATTTCCATTGCCTGTAGTCGCCACCGAATGTTGGAAGCTTAAGTACTGGCAATTTCAACTCCTGCTGTGTATATCCACTCGTTCCATCTTGTTGAATTGCGAATTCTTCTAGTCTTTCCTGCAATTTCACCATCACTTCTTCGTATATTTCTTCCAGTTCTTCATACTCAGTGAGGTAGTCATTGACCATGCTCGTCTCAAAGTGTTCAACTATATCGTTATGCGTTGCAGTTATTACTGCCCATTGGTTGTGTATAAGCTGCTGCTTGTGAACGTAATACGATGTCATCATTCTCATGCTTGTTGTTGGACTGCAGTGGATTCTTGTTTTGTTTCTGCTCTTCTATAGAGTTGTCTGATGAGCTTCTTGGTTTTGGAGCCATTTCTTCAGCTTTATTCTTTTCATCTTCACGAATTTCGTCCAATCTCGCCTCTAATTTCTTCCGTACCGCTACTACGATTGCTTCCACTTGCTCGTAATATTTCGACTTTATGTACGAGTGGTTTTTATCGTAGTCCTCCTGTCCGCGTATTTCTTCATCTCCCTTTTTGAATTCTTCCCAGTGCAAAGTAAGTTCGCTCAACCGTTCCTGTACGAACTCTTTGGTTCTCCGTATCTTGGGCTCCCTTGTGAATTTGTCTGATATCTACTTTATCCACTCCGCCTTTTCCCTCTGTTGCTCGATCAAATCGTCTGTATTCGTCATCTTGATATTAGGTTAAGTTCCGTATCTGCTTTCTATCGTAGCTCGTCTTGGACTCTTATGTATATGCTGTAGCGTTTTCCTCTCGTTGCTCGTAATTTTTCAACAGGACCATATATATGTAGGTTCCTATTGCTCGAAGGACCAAATGTAGGATATTGTTCCTACGATTGCAAGGTTGAATAGCCACCTTACCTCTGGTGGGGGGATAGCTATTCAATAGCTGTAGGATGCTTTTCCTGCGGTTAAACTTGAACAGCCACCTTACCTCTGGTGGCGGGATAGCTATTCAATGAGATCAACTTCTGTCGTGTTTGATGAAAATGATTTCTTATTTATACATTATTTTTGCTTACTTAGTACATTCGTGAACTATGTTGGATATGGGTGAGATTAACAGAAATACAATATGATATGATAAGATACACAAGGTGCTCATGCTAAACTACCTGTGGGAAACATAGAATTGTTTACTTAGCGAAATAATAATAATGTCTGGAGTTGAAGTGCAGTGATTATGTGCAATGCGTGTGCATTTCACAGTGACTCTGTACATTAATTGTACAATGTGGTCAATAAACTATAATACTTCAGGCCTCACCTTTATGGTAATTAATTTAAAATATTCACAGAACAACAGCCAATTAAGTACTTCCATGCCAAATATAAGGAAAAGACATATCTCCAAGGCTCCAAAGATCTGCCATCTGACACGGGCAAAGTCAGGACAATCGCAGAGGATGTGTTCTGAAATATCGTCGCCCTCTCCACAGACGTCACAAATGGTGGTGTCGCTTAAGCCTAGCACATTAAAATGTTTGGTAAAAGTGAAGTGGCCGTAAGAACGCTAGCAAGTTGTCCGTAGTCTTTTCTGCTGAAGGATGGCATGAATGCCATCGTCTTACAGACGTTCGTAGGTATTCATTAAATCTGTCTACAGGAAGATCCAGCGCAGGTTTAAGTCCTTAGAAGTCTACATCTGAACCTTGTCTATCGTAGATCTCTTTTGCAGTAATCCTATTGTGACTTCAGACCCAAACATGACTCACTGAGTTCAGTCTTGTGACCGAATTCAGAGAGCTCTTGCATTCTTGAACTATTTTGGAAGTGTTCTTATACAAGAAGTGAATCCTAATGTTATCATACTCCACGAAGACAGGAGCACCTGACTGTTGACTGGCTTTGGAATCATCCGTGAAAATTCGACTGCAATTCCTTCCCGGCTTAGATTCCGGCAAAATCCAATCATTTATTCCATCGTGATTTATTTAGCAGAACTCTGTTATTTAGCTTAAATTTAATACAATTTTATTTTAGCCTAAGGTACAAGTTAACACAATGTGTTCGCAGCGGTCACATGCCGCTGACCCAGAAATTGCATAATCATACACCCAACAACTCTGTAAAGCTGTCGTCGACACCATCAATGTTGACCCAGCTGCTTTACAAATAGTCATCATCTTCAACGACTATTAGCGGAAGTTGGGCGACAAAGCTGTGCGCCTGTAACACGATATCTTGCATAAGCTGCAAGTGGCACGACTGAGGATCGTAGAGCTTTAGCTTAAACTAACACTGCGTCTCCATGAGCCATATATAGTTACGGTGTAGGTGCAATTTCCCAACAAAAAAAAAAACAAACAACTTTAAAAAAAAAAAACCGGATTTAATATTGAATGAATTTATTGACAGAAATGACTGACTGACTGGAAGAGACTGACAAAGATTCTTAGTTTCTACTTACATTTATAATTAACCTAATCTGCACTATTTGCATACATGTGCTGTTTATTGCTGATGCAGCGCACGCTTGAACTTGATATTTCGAAATCATTCCGAAGGGAATGTGGGAAAATTAAATAGCTGACAGGTAAATACTTAATGTCTATGTGTACTGCAGTTGTCTGGGTGATACTGGGGGTACGGTTATCGTAACTATATATCGCAGGCATATCTCTCAGATAATGTCAAAACAGATGCCATATGCTTATGAGTGGCCATTTCATGCCTAAACATTTTATTGACGATGAAGCCGTATAACACGCAACTACGCTGCATTCTTGTTCTAAAAGCACTTGAAGAACTGGAAAAAAAGAAGAAAGAGAATTAAAACAAAGTAAGCATAGATTCTGGGTGAATCCATTCGGGGTGGGCGATGGTGGAGCTAACGAAACATCTTCCACACATACTGAATTGTTCAGTTCTTCAGAGCTTCTACTGATTCTTTGATTTGCTCTGATACGAATTCCTGTGGGACAAAAGTGTATTAATCTTCTTACTTTACTAATGGAAATGCATGGTGTACATACCGGTTCGTAGTTCCTAGTAGTTTTCGGCAGAACAATTACCGATTCCAGAAAGTTCAACTCGCTAAAGTAAAATAAGTGCCGCTGGTAGATTGTCTCAGTCGATGCTCCAGATTTTTATTTTAATATCTTCAAATATCTATTCCAAATTCGGTGGATAATTGGAGCCACGGATTTTTTTTCAAATCGAACCTTTTATATTCTTTGCTCCTATAATTCTATAGCCATTTTTAATTTGAGCTCTTGTGTTCTCCCTCTGCCATAACTAATTTTGTTTTATTTTTTCACATTAAAATCACAAATAATTTGCTTTCCAGGAAAAGCACAATCCACAGCTTGGTGTTACACGCCATTTTTTTTATTCATAGTGACAGCTCATGCCCAACCTTATGTTAGACAGAGATGGTAAGCGAGAAAAGCAAACATACATCCCAAAGCATGCAAATAGCCTGACATAATGCGGTCTTTACGAGACATTTTTATTTCGATGTAAATAATAAGCTAACAATGTGTAATTCAGCTACTGAATACCTAGGGTTAAACGTCAAATCATGCTGGAGGCACGGTCGAGCGGGCAACCAGTAATTCTCAAACTGTTAGGGGAAATGAACGCATACAGCGTCTTTAATTGTAATGTCGTCAGTCGTCAAAATAAATGCATTAATTGTAGTCCAAATAATTATTCATTTAGTATTGTATCAGGGTTAGACAACAAACTACTCTTCAATGATTTCTTTGAATTTATAAGTATTTACATTTTTGTACTTTTTGAAACATTTGTCGACAAGAATATGGAACGCTTCGAATCTTACTTCAAAAGCCACACGTTCCTCTGGACCCCAGCAGTAAGAACAGCCACGCATGGTAAAGTTATGGAGGATGTTTATATGGGATACAAAAGGGACTGGGAAAAGTAATTAGTAGCCGCTTTGTAAAAATTCTCAATAGAGATTTGATTTAATTGGAAATTGAAAAAGTTAATATGTATATAATAACGGTTTATGTTAACTGTAGCAAATGCATGAATGGTTTCACTAGTTTACATAATTTTTTGTTGGAATTTGGCAATAGGATGTCAGGAAACTTCAATGGAAGAGTGGTACAGAGCAAATACTAAATGCGGAGCCGGAA
Source organism: Pocota personata (assembly GCA_963082735.1). Classification (NCBI taxonomy): domain Eukaryota; kingdom Metazoa; phylum Arthropoda; class Insecta; order Diptera; family Syrphidae; genus Pocota; species Pocota personata. The sequence goes on from OY720431.1 coordinate 75,157,890, forward strand.
CTATTGACAGGATAAATGAAATGAGAAAAGCGACAGATATTGTAAATGTACAGATGGAAACAGGAAGAAGCTTACTAAACGGTCACACCATATGGAAAAGGGAATTTTACATTTATAAGAGGTACTGCGTGCTCAACAATTGATTATTGCTTCGTGCAGGGAAAGTGCCTTAAGCATATAGTTTACCTCGAAGTGAGAGAGTTAACCCATTCAGATCACCTACCAGAAGCCATCAAAATAAAGTTGAACGCACACGAAACTCCCACTTCTCAGGAGTCCCTGCTACCAAAACTAAGATTGAGAAAGGAAAACTTCGAAATAAACGGAATAAATAATGGTGACCTTCAATCTACCAGAGGTACAGATATACTTTCGACTTCCTAAAGAAAGGAAAGCAACCGTGGTATGACTGGGAATGCAAAGCAGCCAGAAAGAAAACTTTCCTGCGGCTTCTGAGAAGTTTCAATTTCAATTTATTTAATCGATTATACACTTAGATACAAAATCCATTATTGTGCAAAGTTCTAAAAACTAAAATATACATACAAATTTCATTTAATTAAAGTAGAAAAAAATTCCTAGTACCCTAGCCTTAATGTTACCTTACTCCCTTACAAAAACGACGACGTAAACCATTGATTTTCATGTACTCAGATGCTGCCTGAGCCCTCTCCTGTAGTCACCGATTCCCTGGTATCTCCTTACATCGACTGGAAGTGTGTTAAATAGTCGCACAGCATATTAAAAAAATTGTTTTTCGGTAGTGTTATACCTGAAGGTTGGCAAAATAAAGATCCGACTTCTTTCGGAAGATGCATATTGAATTCTATGGTAAAGGTACTCCGGAATTTTATTTTGTTTGAGTTTGAAAAGAAAGACTAAAACGTTGAAATCCAAATACTCTTGGAATTCCATGCCAAGAAAATCTTTAACATATCCAGAAATATGATCATGACGCGAACATTGTACACAAATCTCACAGCGCTGTTGAATGCAACCCTTAATTTTCGTTAACTAAGGCTGCTCAGATCACAAAACACTGGGTGTGCATATAGCAACATTGGCAAAACCAAGGCCTTCACCAGTATCGATTTCACCCTAGTTGGAAGACAGTAGCCAGATTGGTACAATGTGCGTAGACCACCGTATACTTTGCCCACAGTAGTAGCCACGTGATCGTTAAAGTTTAGCCCTAAGATTTTTACCCGCTCAGCATATTTAAGGTGGACATTATCTACTTCGATAAGAGGAAAACAGGATACATCAAAAGTGGTACGGCTTATAATGATAGCTTGGCTTTTGTCACAATGGATTTTAAGCCCGTTGGGTCCTCATTTATACGCGAAGACGCATCTTTTATCAGTCCGAGTTGGTAGCTGAAGTGCAGCTGAACGTCATTGACGTACATCTGTACTGTACAGCTATGTAGGATTGAGAGTAAGTTGGTATTAAACGGAGAGAAAAGTAACGGTCCCATAATAGATCCCTGTGGTACCCCAGCCTTGGATTCGGGAAAGTCCGACATCTTACCATTGAACGAAACAGCATGAGTACGATTTGCTAAATAACTTCTTATCAGTTTTAACGCAGTTTCATCAGAGTTGAAGTAATGTTTAGGTTTAAGTAAGACAATCTCATGCGGAACTATATCGAATGCTTTCGAGAAGTCGAGCAGAACTAGTGAGGTAATATGATGCCTATCCATCGCTGAGCGATTCAGCAGGGCGGTGGTGCAGCTATGTTGTTGCCTAAAGCCTGGTTGGAACGGTGAAAGGAGATCAAATTGGTTCAGGTATGTATATATTTGCATGCCCATTAGCTTTTCGAACACCTTTGAATTAAAGGGGGCTATGGAAATAGGACGATATTTTTTTTTTTTTTTGGCGACCGTGCTTTTTAAAACCAGGATTATTTTCGAAACCTTCCAAGGTTTCACGTAAGTTGAGCAGGACAACACGTTGTTGAAAATGTACGTCAAGGGAGGCAGTACTTCGAAGATAATGGTCTTAAGCAATTTTGGGTGCACGCAGTCCAAACCAATTGCATCCGATTTTTTCCTATACCCAACTCTTTGACATTTTCCCAATCTTTCTTTGTGGTTTATCCTGACTTGAATTTAGAGGCAAAGAACTTCGATTTAGATTGTCGGATTTCATGCTTCACAAAATTTCTGATCTGTCTGAATTCGTCTCTTAGTTCGGGAATTCTAAACCTTTTCCATTTTTTAAAAGCTTTATCTCTCTTTTCAATGAGTGATTCAATTTTCGGAGTGAACCACTCACAGCTTTTATTACGTGGAACGAAGGTTTTTATCGGAACATGAGACTCAAACAGACTATTGACTGTGGATGTAAAGTAATCAACCTAATTATCGATAGAGCGCATGCAGTAGAGACTACTCCAATACAAAGTTATTGCATCGTTTTTCAGGGAAATCAGATCGACCGACTTAAAGTCCCTAAAGCTTATCGTTTTCGTTTCAGTAGACCGTACCAGAGAGTTGTCGTAAAAGAGAGTAATAAGGTCATGATGTGAGAACCCAAGGATATCGAGCTGTCCGTAGAAGTTTATTCGGTCTGATCTATTTACCAGAAAGACATCGAGGAGGGTTGAGTTACTATTAAATGGTTATAATTCAGCCCAATGTTTTCGAAGAGATTTGTGATGGCAGTGGTATCTGTAAACTTTGGAGGCTTGTAAATAGCGCCAAGTACGCATTTATCAAGACCACAAAGAATTCCAATGAAAAGATATTCAATTCACTCTCTGTCGTGTGATTTATGAGTTAGCCTACTTGGAATATTTTGCCTCACAAACAATGCGACCCCACCAGAACGCCCGACGCGATCAGCCCGGTACAACTTGTAACCCGCTTATCTAAATACTTTATCAGACTTAAACCATGTTTCGGAGATGCAAATAACATCAATCTTACCTCCATCAAATATTAATTTAAATTCATCCCAGTGTTTGTTCAGACTTTGGGCATTATTATGGACAACGGTCAAACCAGAGAAGATATTGCGAAAAACATCAAGCATCACACGCGTTTTATGAAAGGGTTTTCGAATATTGTGGGACAAAGATAAATCACTTCTAAATCCATTGTCTTCTTCGTTTGAATTCATGGTGAGGATAAAGACACTTGAGGAGATATCCAAGATAAGTGTGCCTGCACGAAAAAGCCTACAGCAGTTGAGACAAAAATAAACAATGGTTCACTGAGAATAAATTAGAAGTAAGCATACAAATAATTTAAAGTTTAACGATAATAAAAATAAAAATAAAAATAGATAAATTAGAAAGAAACAACTCTTAAGAAGCTCTGGAGCCTGATGATAGATGATTTTCAATTTGAGAAGTTCTGGAGTCCGATGACAGGTGGTGTCCATTTTAGGAATGTCTGATACCTGGTGACAGATGCAAAGAATTTGTATGTTGATTAAGAAGGGCTTCGCCAAGTTTTCGGGGGCTGTCAATTAAAACGGCGCGTGAATCCCTTTTCCCTTTTTTGTTTAATATAAAAAAATCCGCCTTTAGTATGGGCAGAGAAAATATGTCGCTCGCGTTTGTGTTTAAGTGCTTTCCTTAATAAGTCTCTGTTGCGTGGTGTTAGGAACTCGCGGAAGTACATATATGCTTTCGTTAGAGTTAAAAGCTACGTCGCGAATTTGTCGGGAGTGATTTCGTCGGAAATTGAAAATCCTTTTGAGTACCAAAACCTCAAGTTGTGTTTTTAATTGTGCAACTTATGTGACGGTGCAGTGTTTGGGATGTTTCAGCAGTTCGTGGTTTTGTTGAAAATGGCTGATGTTTCCTGAATAATCATCGAATGCAGAAACGCTACGTTTTAATGCATCAACGTCCTGGCTCAGTTGTGTGAATTTTTCGTTGAGGTTTCCTTCGAGGGTAAAAACTATATGCCTTCTTTGTCGATTTTAATAATTAATAATGAAAAATAGACCTGGCAAAATGAGGAACTAGAGAAAGTCAAAGAATACAAGTACCTCGGAGTTCTGGTTACCCCCCCGTTATCGTTTAAAAAGTACCTTCAGGAGAAACTAAAGAAATCGAAAAGCGCAATCAATTGCAGCTGGAAAGGTGTCTTAAGCAAACAAAGTATTGCGCCGAATACAAAGTATAAAATTTTCGAAGCAGTCATGAGATCAATAATGTGTTACGCGGCACAAGTGGGAAATTTGGGAATTTGAAGTGGTCGAAAAACTTCTAAGATACTTCCTTAAGAAAATGTTCAGACTACCAGAAAATACACCGATATATATGCTGCACTTAAAAACTAGACTACTGGACTGGTGAATGGGCAAGGCTGTGCCGTGAGCATAATGTCATCCTGAACGAAAATCTTGTCAATGGAACGGGCTCGGGGAGAGCGCTACAAGAGTTACTTATTAAGATCGAGGGATCTACACGAAAGATATTTAAGATACAAGCCCAACAAAGTCAAACAAGAAAGGCATATAAAATCATGATCTTGGGGAAAAAAGCTACTTTCATGACCGCATAGATTGAGCGATATTTGGTGTGGTGACAATCGGTTTTTTTTTTTAGCTTTTTATTAATTTTAATTCATTTATACTTACATGCTAGACAAAAACGCTTAAAACTAGCTTAACTAGCTTAACTATTTTATTCTACTTCTCTTATTCTACTACTGGCCCTACGCGGGCTCTCTGAGCTAAACTTAATCCATAACTACGTCTTTCGACTTAATCTATTACTTATTACTATTTTATTTGGAAACAATTATGACTAAGAAAAATTTTGATTTAAAAAAAAAAACTTAGTACCAGAACTACTTATTTTTGTTATCTTATATATAAAACTTAAATGCTACCTTAAAAATAAATCTCAACTTAACTTAACTACAGGCATAATTAAACATACACTTTATTTTAATTTTAACTGGCTTAACTAACTTAACTATTTTATTCTAACTTACTGGCCCTATGCGGGCGCTCTGAGCTACACTTAATCCTTAACTATGTCTTTCGACTTAATCTATTACTTATTACTATTTTATTTGAAAACAATTATGACTAAGAAAAATTTTGATTAAAAAAAAAAAACATAGTACCAGAACTACTTATTTTTGTTATCTTATATACAAAACTTAAATGCTACCTTAAAAAAAATCTTAACTTAACTACAGGTATAATTAAATATAATTTTTTTTGTTATCCAAGTGCTGTGCCTGTCTTAAAATATTAAACCTATACTTAGACTACCTAACCCTAGACACCTAAAAACTATGTAAGCCGTCCGAGGCAAAAATATGACGGCCAACTTTGCCGTACTAGACACCTACCCCGGATCAAAAGGGATCGATGAGGGAGCTCCCTCTAGTAACCACCAGAATTGCTGGTGCTGCTTACTTACATCTTACATCGTACTGAATCGGAGACAGTGCTCTGTGCGACGTCTCGGCTGTAGTTGAGGCGCCTATCCACAGTTGTTCGGGGAAGATTAATAGCACCGCTGATCTATCCTGGATCAGACCGCCTGATATAAATAGAGGAATGCTTCTTTGGGGACAAAGCCGTTAAGGCGCACCCTCTCATGGTGCCTATGGTTGGGGCAATAATCCCCGAAGATCAGGTTATTCATCGAGGTCATTGCTCTTGCAATGTGCCTTCGAGTTATCTTGACCAGAAAATTGTCCACTCTTATCAGATTCACCCTGTTGTATAGAACCTCATTACAATAGAATTTTTTGTACTGAGACTCTGGTGTTCTGTACAAGTGAAGGCAAGCCCGAAGGCAGGACCTCTCAAACACCTTAATTTTTTTCCATCCTATTTGCCCCTATGTTGAACCACACGGGGCTCTATATGCGAGCATGGGCCGAATGAGGGCCGTGTAGCAGATGACCTTTACCCTTGCATTAAGTTGCTTGCTAAAAAAAAAGTCTCTTTGTAAGGACGAAGACAGCTAGGGTTCTGGCCAGAGCAGCATCTACATGTTTGTTAAAATATAGATATTGAATTAGCCAGTCCAAGGTATCTGACCACGTTTTGACACGCAAGTGGACGCCCGTGCTGTCCAACAATAGAGAACTTTCGCCAATTCTTTCTGGTATCCCTAATGGCCAGAGACAACGGCGTTTTGAGAAGAATGGTTTCTGACTTCTGAAGGTTGATCTTTAACTTAAAGTCGCAATATCGCTGAATCTTAGCGAAGTCACGCTGCAAGAGTGTTGCAATGATGTCGACCTTAGGTCCTGATCTGTACGCAATCAAATCGTCTGCGTACACTATCGCGTTCTGAAGAGATCCTATCAGATCAGCCGTGTAAATATTGAAAAGTATCGGCGAATTAGCCGCACCTTGTTGCAGACCATTTTTAATTTCGAACGTCCCAGCAGAAGTTATTGCCATTTTTCACAACGAACTTTCTACTGGTGAGCATATTAAGCTACATGCACAGTAGTGGTTTGCTTATGCCCAACCTGCTCAACTTGTAAAAATCCCTTTCAATCATACGGTATCGAAGGCCTTCTCCAAGTCAATCAGGCAAGCACCCGTGCATTGTTTTTTGCTTTTGTTCCATTGGATATCCGACACCAGTTTAGATGTGGTATGTATTGTATCATGCCCCGCCTTGAAACCGAATTGGTTATCCGGAACTATGTTATTGCCCTCAACCCACTTAATCAAGGCTCTATTGATCACTTTTTCGAATACCTTGCTGATATTCGGAAGGAGACTTATCGGCCGGAGATTTACCGGATTGCAGGAGTCCTTTCCCCTTTTGGGGATCGGCTGTACCACAGCTGTTTTCCAATGCTCTGGATAGTGGGCATTATTCAGTGCATTGTTGAACAGGGTGGCATAAATTTCCACTGTTCTTAGAGGAAGATGTTGAAGCACAATGTTCGATTTTCCATCGATTCCCACTGATTTCTTCTTTCTCAATGCTTCGAAGATCGTTTATAGTTCTACCTACGATACATAAGGAGGGTGAACCCTTTCATTGGCGATGGCATTGTTTGCCAAGTTTTCATCATTGAACCCGGTAAAACCAGTATTCTCTGATCGCCAGTGCTCTGTATCATTTCGAAGGTAGAAGTTGTGCACAAGGACTCTAGTCTCCAGGTCGTGGTTCGGGCGAATGCTAGCATTTACCTTGTACGCATCCTCGAAAATAGTTCCAATAGCCTCTGCCTTCTCCTGCAGATCTTCGGTCACAAAAAAGTTGTCATCATCGACAGCGTCCCTTATATTTATTCCTGCTACTGTAAGTAAGCGTTCACTGTTCGTTGTTTGGGGGATTTTCAGACACCGAAGTTCGTTGACATCGTTCCTCCGAAATATTTTATTAATCTGGGGGAACACACTCAGGTTATCAGACTTGATAGCCAGAATCTTGCTACCCCAGTGCAAATTAGCTAACCGCCTATAATTTGCTCTAATTAGTATTTAGAGGTTCTTTATCAGCGATTTCATCGTCCTAACCTCCGAGTTTTGTCTATCAGTAAACTGCCTGTTCAAGTTTTTAGTCTTGTAAGCAGTCTACTTTTTTGTATGTGCAGTGCGTCGATTGTTGCATTGCCATCCTGTCAATCTCCTCGTTTGACAGCTTCCTATTCCACGGTGGGTAGAGCAAGTTCGAGGAGAGTGCTCTTGTCAATTCTCGGGAGAAGTGAGTCCAACGAGTCCTACTGTAGTTGTATCAGTACGTTTCAACAAACTCTTCCAATTCCGCAATTTCGTTGGGAATTATTATTTAGGCACTAAGTCAACAACCATGCCACGATGACAGTATCGGTTCTCGTCGGATGACCGAAATCAAGCATCGTCGGGCGCTTGGAACACCGCGTGTTGTTGGCAATGGGCATCACAATGGATCTACATTGATCTAAGTGTGGCATAGTAGGTCTATCAATCTCTACGTCAATCCATTAAACCCAACCTAACCTAACGGCACTAAGTCTGCAATGGTCACTGTCATACACAAACATGCGCAGACAATTTATCGTTTGTCGGGCCAAGTTAGTCAGTTGTAACCGTTCGTCGAACAGCAGTAGATCCAGATAGGAGCCGCTTCTGGGATACGACGGACTATCTGTAGCATTCAAATCGAGCCGAAACTCGATATTATGTTGACCCCAGCAATTGAATAGTGAGTTCCCTCTACAATTTAGTGTGCTATTTCCCCAATCTGTATGCTTAGCGTTTAGATCTCCGGCCATGAGGAAATTCTCCCCCGACTCCAGCCTTAAGCATCGAAACAATGTCTCGAGCTCTGACATAAATAAAGTGGATTGAGCAGCTTCAGCAGCATAAAGCGCTACCACGTACATCTTCTTTCCACTACAGAGAGGGATGTACATAATACACGCTTGTAGCCCCTGGAACGTTCGCACTTCACCACTGTACACGGCCCTATACTTAAGTTCCTTACGAATGAAGATCGCAACACCTCCTCCTTGAGTAGTGTTGGGTCGGTCTCTTCTTTCTATATTATAGTTTTTATGCCATATCTTGCGTTTCTCGGTTAGCTTAATTTCGCTAACCAGACACACGTCAGGGCTTTGGTCGTCACCGCTAGAATCTTCAAGGAATTTTCAGTCGCGGTCGTACCCATCACAATTGAAGACGCGTTAGGCTAGGCAGAAGCGCGTAGATTCTGTCCACACGGGTCGCCTGCTCTTGTAACTGGCGCTGTAACTGCCCCATCTGCCCCTGGATAGAGAGCAAGATGGTCAGCAAGTCACCTTGCGCCTCAGGTGCCTTATGCACTGGGGCCTGTGCAGCTACCTTCGGTGGTTGCTGTATCGTGGTTCCCCCACGAGACGCCATTTCGGCGTAGGTGATTTGAGGAGTCACGGTTGCTTTTTGAACTAGACCTGGTGGCACTTCCACTACATTTTTCTGCTTACAAGCCAGATTTGCTTTTTTATTGTATTGAAACTCAGGACAACCCCTATAATTTGCGGTGTGTCCCGAGTTCTTGCATAGCACACATGTGAGCTGGCCCTTATCTGCCACTCCCTCCATACCTAGAGCACATTCCTCCGCCTTGTGATTCTGTCGACACTTCACGCATCGAGGCTGCATATCGGTGTGCCCGAACCTTTAGCAGCGAACGCATTGAATAATTCTTTCGCTGCGCTTTAATTTATCCCATGAGACAACTTGGTAGTCTAGGACTCTGATACTCCTTAGACCATCCTGTTGTTGCTGCTGCTGATTCGGCTGCTGTTTTTGCTGCTGTGGTTGTTGCTGTTGCTGCTGCTTTGGCTGCAGCATCTTCTGTTGCTGCGGTTGTTCTGTTTTTTGTGGTTGTTCCTGATTAGGCTGCTTTTGCTGTGTCTGTTGTTTTTGCTGTTGCTCTTGGGAGCTCTCGAGCACAGCCTGTCTCTCCCTCTCCTGCCTTGCTATTTGCTTGGCTTTTATGGCCAACACTTTCTGCTGGAGCTGCCTTTTACTGGTGTTAACGCACTCCAGCTCATCGTCTTCGTCCTCTGACTCTGACGTAACCAGAGCGGCGAAGTTGTTGTTGTCCCCCATGTAATGGCCTTCACCACCATCGGAGACGTATGGGTATAGGTCGTCATTATATGAAGACCTTTGCCTCTTTTCTGCTGCTGTTGCTGTACCAGGTGCCCCTTCCATCATTCTGCCCGGCCGATTTTCAGATGCAGCTGTTATGGAGGGGCACTTTACCAAGTTGAGAGTTATTTTTAATTTTCTTCTTTTCCCAGTACTTTCTATAGCTGCCGTTGCTTGATGGCCTGTATTGGCTGTCTCTTCGGCTGATGTTTCTTTGTCCTCTACTTGAAGTGCGGAATTTCCATTGTCTCCCATGAAGTGTTTGTTTTTCTTTTCTTGTTAATTAAAGAGAAAAAAAAAAATAAAGTAAAAAAGAAGTCTGATATTTGCGGGAATTGAACCCGTGAACACCTCCTGTCGGTCCACTAACACGACTACTAGGCCAAGCTGGCGATTACCATTTAAAGTCTTTTTCGCCACTTGAAGAATTCCTCTGCACTTACTGCAAGTCGAAACACACGCGTGCACTACACGAAGGTCTGTGAACGACTGGTAGCAAGCAGGTGTGGAAATACGCAATCGATTAATTCTGCAACTGATTGTGTCACTTTGCAGAAGTCTGGATGTAGCGTAATACAATTTGTCGTTTTATCTATTGTTATTTTGCCATCGCCCATTTACAATAGTTGTTTTGCGAATCGAGCTGCGGATATATCATTTTGCAGCTGTACACGCATGTTTGTTTGCAATTGCAAGTTGTGTATGTGTCGCCAAAGAAAAGATATTCTCAGACATGCGTTGATTTCATCAGCCGGTTTAGACCGTGGAATTACTGACAGCGTTTGGCGAAATCACCTGCCAATAAAATGAGTGCACCTCCGAATGGTTTTGTTTGTTGCCACGCAAATCTTGAAGCGTACGATAGAGAGCTTCCAATGCTTTTTTGTGTGCCATTGTGCATTCATCCGACAATTTTGCATGTTTGCAATACCTTAGCCATTCCTGAATATTTATTCATGTATCTTGGAGATGCAAGTTTAGTGGCAGTTTGAGCCCCGAATAAGCCGTCCTGCCACCCTTCAAAAGTGTTGCCGCAATTCCTGGTGATGCAATAGTCAATGCAATATTGTTTTGGGATCTAACTTTTGCCAAAACCAAAGAAATCAAAAATGTGTTGCCTGTGCATCGAAAATTTCAAACCACTCCGTTCATTTTGAATTGCTTTCATAATAGTGTTGTATATCGTTCGTTGTTATAGCAACAATTTTGGCAGATTATTCTGAAGAAATACTTGCAAATCGTTAACATTAAATTCTTTTTCGCGATGTAAAACTCAAATGTATAAAGCGTTAGCTGCCCAATTTGGTGTACACATTGTAGTGAGTGGTTTGTTCACGATCGTCAGAAAAATGTCTTCAATCAAAATCAATGCCTCATCGTACTGTAACATGCGAGCTACGGCTCGAGTAGATAAAACAATATTCTGTGAAATTATTTCTTTATTTTCTAGTCTATAGAAAAATTCAGGTTCACACTATACTATTCTTCGCAATTCTTTTCTTACAAGGTCTCTGTCCTCTCAAATCACTTTATCTCCTTTCCATTACTTAATTCACAAATCCAAACTAATTACTTCTTCTTGTTAAATCTCAACTTTCAATTTATCACAAAATTACAACTTCGCCCATTATCACTTTTCTAATCTCTTCGGCACAGTTTAAAAACGACTGCCCTTTTTATTGATCGCCATCTGTCCTTATATAGCAGAAGTTTCAGATAGCCAGAAACTTCTAGCAAATTCTTCGACCACTGGAACAGAAAATTCTGATGTAATAATTCCAAGATGACAATCATTTCTTCCAGTTATAATTCTCTCTTTATCCGTGGCGTTGTCAGCTATTGCAGACACGAACCTCGAATGAAAGTACAGTTTGGAATGGGCTGGAGGAGCGTAGTTATTATTCTACATTATTGTTGCATACTTTTAGACGATGTTACAATATTTTCAACACGTCATTGAAACACGTCATTTTTTGGATAAATGGAAGATATCGTTTCTGGTTCCCATCTTTAAAGCTGGCTCCAAAAACAACGTACAGAACTACAGAGGGATCTGCAAACTATCAGCCATCCCAAAGCTTTTTGAAAGCATAGTGAAAAATAAATTAGAATTTCATGTAAAAGAACATATATCCGAATTTCAACATGGATTCGTTTCGAGGAGATCTACAACCACAAACCTAACTTATTTCACATCATTTGTATTAAATTCATATTAATGCTCTATTTATGTGGTGCAAGAAAAATTGCCTTCTCTTAAATGTAAAAAAATGTAACGTTTCCTCTTTTAGCAGGCGTTTAAACTCAATAATCCAACGTCATACAATCGATTCTGTTGAACTTACCCGGATAAATACGGTTGACGATCTCGGGATTGTATTCGATCAGGCATTGACATTCTCGGACCACGTGGACTACATAATTTCCAAAGAAATACTGACGAATTTTCCAATCCTCATTCTCCGATATCTTTATTTGTGTCCCTAGCTAGATCTCTACTAGAATACTGTGATATAATTTGGTGTCCATTCTACCAAGTTCATATTGATAGAGTGGAAAGGGTACAAAGAAAATTCTCAAAATTCATTTTTTTCAAAATGCACTGGAATTTTTCACCTGGTTATGATGCCAGGTGTCAACTTCTTGGTACATCAAAACTATCTAAAATAAGAAAAATTCATGATGTAATTTTCATTAGAGACCTATTATGCTATCATATGAAAAGTCCAAGTTTCATTGCTCTAATTCCTCTGTATGCTCCCGAGAGGCCGTTAGGGCAAAGTGAGCTTCTTTTTCGCATGCGGCATAGAACAAACTACGGGTTAAATGAACCTGTATCGCGGGCAATTTCTAGTTCTAACTCAGTTTGGATTTAAATAGATTTAAGCTCATCTAGAACCAAGTTTAAAAATAAATTGTTTTCACTAAATATTTAAAAGTTAGTCCAAATTTATTTTTCTTTTGTTTCTTATGTATATTTATACTTATTTATAAACCTACTGTTTAATCGAATCTGTAAAGCAATGATGCTTGTAGTTAAATAATAAATAATTTTGAAGATTGGAATTGATCTTACATCTCATGAGGAACCACATCCTGGCTATCATCGCCACTACGACTCCTCTAAGGAAATAGGTATGGAAAAGCTCACGAGGGAATTAAGGGCTAAATTAAATCCGAGAGTAGTCAACGGGATTAAAATCCCCGAAAACTACCTTAACTTACTGCAAAGGGTTTACTTGGAACACTTAAACTATAAAGTACGGCTGACACAGAGAGTTGTAGAGGATGTTGCTAGTGAGGAGCGTAAGTTCATTATAATAGAAAATGAGCACAGGAGAGCCCACAGGGGTCCTAATGAGAATAGGGAACAAATCCTTGAAAGATTTTAATTTCCACGTATGATGGCTCAGATTAGTTAGTTTGCTGCTTCATGCAAAATTTGTAACTCAAACAAGTACGATCGACACCCGATATCTCCAGAATTACGGGAGACACCTATTCCTAAGTATCCATGCGAAATTCTTCACATGGATATAATGGAAATACAGAATGAAAAATTCCTAACAGTGATGGACAAGTTTTCCAAATTTTCTACATTTTTCCATATTAAGGAGAAATCAGCCATATACATTAGGTCGAAATTAATAAAGGTTTTACACTACTTCACAGTTTCCCAAGGTTTGGTCACAGACAATGAGAGAGGTTTTCTAAGCCCAATAGTCTGGAATTTCTTTAAAACTTTAGGTATTAAACTTTATTTGATCCCAGCTTACCGGAGCGAGGTAAACGGGCAAATAGAAAGGGTCCATTCTACTATTATTCAAATTTATCGGTGTCTTAAGGTCGAGAACCCGCACCTCAAGGTTAAGGAACTTGTGTACGTTGCTGTTGACCGTTACAACAACACGGTGCACTCGGTTATCAGGAGGAAGCACACCGACATTTTCTTTAATCGATCTCAGAGAATTAATTACCAAAGTCTGTTAAACATTCGCTCAAAGATTAATAAGGATCTTAGGGGCATCATTAGAAGGAACATGGAAGCAAGGAATGTTAGACTAAACCTCAAAAGAACTGCGCCAAGGAAATACTGTGAGGGTGATGTGGTGTATTCCGCTGTGAAGTGCATAAAGGGTAAGAATAAACCTTTATATAAAAAAAGAAATTGTCGCTAAAGACAATCGTGTCACAGTAACGACAGCAAGCAGCAAGAGAATTCGCAAAGCTAACATACGCAATGTAATGAAGAATTAATTAACACAGTAAAAGAAACCATTTTCAAAAGCCCAGGATACTAAGGTAGCTGAAATAATTATGTCTAGGGGCCAACTCTCACGAAAAAAGGGGCCGGTTCTCTGAGAATTAATTCATTTTAATCATTCGTGGTGAAGGTCCTCGTACCATTAGTAGGTCGCTGTGAATATTAACGCATTAACGACTAAAAAGGATTCATACGAGCCTTCCGAGCGACAGCGACTACCCCGAAATGTTAATGGAGAGCACTCAGCGGACATCTAGGGAAGCAATAATAAGCAATCCTGGGCCTAAAGAAAAAAAAAAGAAAAAAATTGAAATGAATGAAATAAAAAATAGAAAAAAAATTAATAAAAAAAGAATACTATTGTTACTATCATAATTAGAACGAGTAAAGACACTCAAGCATTTCTGTAATTATAAAGTGATAAACTAATTAAAGGGAAGAATATATGAATATTGTAATAGAACCATACTCTGTATATAATATATAATACTAATTAATAAAGTAATGACATTATATTACAGTCCAGCTCTTCTGGCTTGCGTGCACTGCACATTTATTTACAATATATGAATCACCGGTCGTGACGATTAAAGAAGGAAACGCCTGGTTGACCAATGGTTACTTTAAGCTTATACACGTAATAGACTTACAACAGTATGACATACTTACCGAACAGACCGAACAACTGATCGCCAAACATATCGCTGGCAAAGAAGTCCGGCTCGTATTAGACTACCATCTGAACCAAATCAAAGACCGTATAGATGAATTAACTGGTACTAGAAGTAGAAGAACAAGATCTATAAACTCGATAGGATCCGCTTGGAAGTGGCTGGCCGGCTACCTATTATCACTTTTCTAATCTCTTCGCCACAGTTTAAAAACGACTGCCCTTTTTATTGATCGCCATCTGTCCTTATATAGCAGAAGTTTCAGATAGCCAGAAACTTCTAGCAAATTCTTCGACCACTGGAACAGAAAATTCTGATGTAATAATTCCAAGATGACAATCATTTCTTCCAGTTATAATTCTCTCTTTATCCGTGGCGTTGTCAGCTATTGCAGACACGAACCTCGAATGAAAGTACAGTTTGGAATGGGCTGGAGGAGCGTAGTTATTATTCTACATTATTGTTGCATACTTTTAGACGATGTTACAGTACATTTCTGGTGAAAATTCGATCTGCATGTCCTTGTTGATTGTGCGCACTCGATGCAGTATAACTTCGCTCAAGTCATTTTTGTATTTGCCCCAAATCTGTTTCGGATTTGATGGGAAGCAAGTTGTCGAAATGATGGCAAATAATGTACGGATGTGTAAAACAGTCTATATGTGATTGTGTCCATTCCACAATAGTGAATTGGAAATGCAATTTCCTTACAATATTGTAATATGCGAGCTACGGCTCGAGTAGATAAAACAATATTCTGTGAAATTATTTCTTTATTTTCTAGTCTATAGAACAATTCAGGTTCACACTATACTATTCTTCGCAATTCTTTTCTTACAAGGACTCTGTCCTCTCAAATCACTTTATCTCCTTTCAATTACTTAATTCACAAATCCAAACTAATTACTTCTTGTTAAATCTCAACTTTCAATTTATCACAAAATTACAACTTCGCCCACTATCACTTTTCTAATCTCTTCGCCACAGTTTAGAAACTACTGCCCCTTTTTGATCGCCATCTGTCCTTATATAGCAGAAGTTTCTGATAGCCAGAAACTTCTAGCAAATTCTTCGACCACTGGAACAAGAAAAATTCTGATGTAATAATTCCAAGATGACAATCATTTCGTGCAGTTATAATTCTCTCTTGCTCTCTTTTATCCGTGATATTATCCGAGCGTGGTGACTAATTTCAGACACGAACCTCAAATGAAAAGACACTTCGGAATTTGTTGCATATTTACTCCTTGGAATTTTCTTCCATTAATTAATAAATGCATTTGACTTCACTTCTTGATACACAACGTAATGTTGATTTTATCGTATATTTTTTCACAAATAATTATAAAATTGTAAATTAATTTTGTGCGATTGTGCGTGAATGTGGTAATAATTTTGATATTTTGGTGTTCAGCGCTATCTATCGGAAGACTTGATCGCTTTTGATTTATGTGCACTTTTCACTTCATAACAAATATTGTGTAAGTTTTGAGCTCAATTGGATGGTTAGTTTTGGATTGTATAGATTGTCAATTATTTTTGCAAACTAGAAATAAATCCTAAAAGTTGCGGTGTCCGTTAGCTGGGGTATTTAAAGATTAATGAATGATAGTGATAGTGAACTGAATCGAGAATATCGGCGAAAGAAATAATAAAAACAAAAGAAAAATGAATGCTGCAGATTTTTAAGTTTTAATACAAACTGCAATGAGCGGTGCAATCCGGCCTCAAAGGGAGGAATTCAGTAAAAAATTAGATGAGGTAGCTCAAAAGCTTGCAGGCACATACTTGAAGAAACCAGAAGTGGAAGTGTATGAAGAAGCAAAAATAGTTAAGGGCGTTAAATCTTCTCGATATAGTTAAATCCTTACCAGAGTTTGACGGCGAGGAGGAAATCTATGCATCCTGGCGAGAGGCGGCACATTCCGCTTACAATTTTTATGAGAAATACAACGGCTATTCAAGATACTACTAGGTAATAGCTTTAATCAGAAATTAGATTAGGGACCCGTCTGTAGCCTTTTTGGCTTCGTTCAATACAGTTTTAAACTTTAAGGCTAGTGTAGCTACGAGTAGGTTAGATTTTACATACGCCGACAAACGGTCAATATACTTGATCGAACATTAGCTAAACACTCTGAGACCGGGTAATCTAACCATCTTACAGTACTACGACGTGGTTGAAAGAAAGCTCACACTACTGAAAAATAAAACTATAATGACAGCCGACAGCGTCTTAGCTAGTTCTATTAAAAAGAAATACAGGACAGATGCACTTCGTATGTTCATATCAAATTTAAAAAAAATTCCTAAGCGACGTCTTATTTTCAGCCCATCCGTCCGATTTGATCGCCGCTCAGGCATGGGCGCAAGAAGTTGATTCTAACCACGAGAGGTACATGTTCGCAACAAACTATGTAAATGGTAGGAGCTTTTTCTAATCACAGCTTAGGAATTTTCCTGCACGAAAAACGCTAATTTTTCTAAGATATTGTAATATGCGAGCTACGGCTCGAGTAGATAAAACGTTATTCTGTGAGATTATTTCTTTATTTTCTAGTCTATAAAACAATTCAAGTCCACACTATACTATTCTTCGCAAATTCTTTCCTTACAAGGTCTCTTTCTTCTCAAATCACTTTATCTCATTTCAATTACTTAATTCACAAATCCAAACTAATTACTTCTTCTTGTTAACTCTTAACTTTCAATTTATCACAAAATTACAACTTCGCCTATTATCACTTTTCCAATCACTTCGCGCGGTTCAAAACCCAACTGCAACTGCCCCGATCGCCATCTGTTCTTATTTAGTCGCATTTCTGATAGCCAGAAACTTCTAGCAAATTCTTTGACCACTGGAACGAGAAAATTCTGATGTGCTAATTCCAAGATGACAGCTGCAGCCAATAATCTCTTGTGGTTATAATTCTCTATTAATTCCGCGACGTCGTCTTAGACATATTCCTTCTCTTCCGTGGACACGAACCTCGAATGTGTTCCGAAAAGACACAAATGACTTTCCGTCGGGGGATTCCCATTTTCTTCGCAGAACACCTTCTTGGACATAGAGGGAGTAGGCCCAGGAAGCTCCTTAGTTGGTGTTTATCTTTGGGGACTGGCCAGTTTTCCACCGCTTCGACCTTCTCTGGATCGGTTCTCACTCCTTTTGCTGAAATTATGTGCCCCAAGTACTTGACTTGAGCTTCAGGTGGGCACTCCGAAGCCTTTGAAACACATCCCTTAGATTGCCTCGGTGTTGCGCAAACGTTTTTAATACGACGATGACGTCATCCAAGTACACCAAACAGGTTTGTTAACCCTTGCATTACACATTCCACCAAACGCACGAAAGTCTGGATGGATCTGTACCTGCCAGTAGCCACTCTTCAAGTCGAGGGTGGAAAACCATTGGGTTCCTGATAGTGTGTCCAGCATGTCGTCAATCCGTGGCAGAGGATAGCTGTCCTTCTTGGTGACGCAATTGAGCTGACGATAGTCCACGCAGAACCGAGTGTTGCCATCTCTCTTCTTAACCAGTACAACCGGTGATGCCCACGGACTTTTGGAACTTTCAATCAGAAATTCTTCCTCCATTGCCGACACCATCTCTGCAACTTCTGTCTGCTTTGCCAATGGAAGGCGCCTAGCAGGCTGACGAATTGGTCTAGTATCACCAGTGTTGTACCAGGTGTGTTCGGCCATATTCTCCGTCCTGTGAGGCAAATACATCAGCGTACTCATTGATAAGATTCTCTGCCATAGTTCGCTGCTCCTGATTCAGCTCACTGGACTGGAGAATCGTCTCCCTCGTTTCCGCTGTCCAAGGTGATGGGAGAGGCTTTGGAGCATCACGTTCAGATATTGTTGCGACGGTGGTAATTGGCGTGCATTTTCCAGTCACCTCCCCTTGTCTTAGTTTGACAGTGTGGTCTCGCGTTCAAAACTCTCACTGGAACCATGTTGTTCTTCGGTTCGACTAACGACTTTCCCACGATGTGGTTTTGAGAATGCTTCTCTGGCTTTATCTTCATCCATGGCGGTTGTTCTCTGGCATGAGCATTCCACGACGGATATTTCCCTGACACGGTGTATTCCCTGGTATGCTTGGTCCGCAGCCTTCATTGACAAAGCGAATGCCAATGCCTCGGGGAGTGTTCGCTTTTCAGCCATCCTTATAGCCATTTGCAGTTGTCTGTCCTCTATGGCCTGAATAAAAGCTTCCACCGCCATTTCGTTGATAAGCTCCTCACCGGCTTTAGGGTATGAAAGATGGGCTAGTCGCTCTATATCCACTTGTAACTGTTGGAGCGTTTCCCCCCTTTTCTGGACTCGACTACGCAGCTGAACCCTGTACACCAGTTACATGTGTTCATCAACAAACCGCATCTCGATAGCCTGAACCAGAGAGCCGTAGTTCTGCTGTTTATCTTCCGGGATGGTCTGCAAGAGCTCCGAAGCTGGACCCCTCAGTGCAAGCGAGAGTGCAATAGATTTCTCTTCATCGTCACAGCTATTGGTCATTGCGGCCTCTTCGAATTGCCTCTTATAAATTGGTCATGATGTTTGGCCATCGAAGATAGGAGATTGCACCTCCTTTCTACTCAGACCGTCAGTGGAATATTCCCGTGCTTTCTGTCTCTTCACGTTGCTGAGTTCCTTAGCAAGATTTTCGACTTGCTTTCCTACTCTCTCGAATTGCGTATCCACTTTTTCAAACTGAGTCTCTATCTTCCCAAACTGAGTTTTATGTTTCTCAAAGTTTTCATCGAATCTAGTTTCGACTTTTTCGAGTTGCGTCTCGACCTTCTCGATTTTCTCTTCGATCGCTTCGAATTTGGATTCCAAGTTCTTGTTTTGCTCATCAGGTTTGCTTTGCAGAGCATCTAGAGAATTCTTTTGTTCGTCCATTGCTTTCTTTTGTTGGTCCATTGCTTTCTTTTGTTCGTCCAGCTTAAGTTCTAGAGATTTCTTTTGTTCATCCAGCTTAAGTTCTAGAGAGTTCTTTTGGTCATCTATTGCTTTCTTTTGGTCACCGAGCTTAAGTTCTAGAGACTTCTTTTGGTCTTCTGTTGCTTTCCTTTGTTCGTCCATGACTGACTTAAGTTGCAGGAGAAAGCTCGCGGAAGTGAAATCCGTTGGTGGAATTGCAACCAAACTGGACACCTACAAAAGCAGTGCAGAAGTTCAGAAGCAGAGAGGAAACATCCGGTGGTGATAGCATCCATCATGTCGGTCAGACTTCCCAAAACCAGCAGTCGGGGAAATGCGTAAGGTCCAACTTCGCGGATCAGAAGGCCCCCAGGACCACCACTCAAGTTTCGCAAACCAAACGGCGTAACAAGAGCCTGACAGTGGAGGCACTAATCAACAAGAAGAAGTGCGTAGCCACCATCGACACAGGTGCCACTGCCTCCATTGTAAGAAGAGATATCGTCAGAAGCTCCTGGCTGCACAACACCAACAGCTACTGCCTGAAGACTGCAACAGGGGAAATGGCGAAGGTGTTTGGAGAAGTTCGTCTTACGATTACTCTGGCGGGACTGACGTTCTCCCATGCGTTTCTGGTGGCAGATATATGCGACGAGTGCATCATCGGAATAGATTTCATGAAAGCAAATGAAGTAATCTTGGACATCGGGATGCAAGTACTGAGGTATCGAAATGTGGAGATTCCCATGGTGTACGGAAACGAGAATGCCGTAACTCTCAGGACAGTCATCAGCAAAGACGAAGTTTTGCCGCCGTCTTCAGAGACAATCATTTGGACGAAGCTGGAAAGTGATCTTGGGAGCCACCGATTCTACATAGTAGAACCAAACCCAGAGAAGCATTCTCAAAACTACATCGTGGGAAAGACGTTAGTTGAACCAAAGAACAACATGGTTCCAGTGAAAGTTTTGAACGCGAGACCACACACTGTCAAACTAAGGCGAAGAGAGGTGACTGGAAAATGCACGCCGATTACCGCCGTCGCAACAATATCTGAACGTGATGCTCAAAAACCTTTCCCTTCACGTTGGACAGCGGAAACTAGAGAGATGATTCTCCAATCCAATGAGCTGAATCAGGAGCAGCGAACTATGGCAGAGAATCTTATCAATTAGTACGTTGATGCATTTGCCTCACAGGACGGAGAATACGGCCGAACACACCTGGTGCAACATCGAATAGACACTGGTGATACTAGACCAATTCGTCAGCCTGCTAGGCGCCTTCCATTGACAAAGCAGACAAAATTTGAAGAGATGGTGTCTGCAATGGAGAAAGAAGGTCTGATTGAAAGTTCCAAAAGTCCGTGGGCATCACCGGTTGTACTTTTTAAGAAGAAAGATGGCAACACTCGGTTCTGCGTGGACTATCGGCAGCTCAATTACGTCACCAAGAAAGACAGCTATCCTCTGCCACGGATTGACGACACGCTGGACACACTATCAGGAGCCCAATGGTTTTCCACCCTCGACTTGATGAGTGGCTACTGGCAGGTACAGATCCATCCAGAAGACCGGGAGAAAACCGCCTTCACCGCAGGAAATGGGCTATGGCAATTCACGGTAATGCCATTCGGGCTGTGCAATGCTCCGGCGATTTTCGAGCGCTTAATGGAATGTATCCTGCAAGGGTTAACATGGAAAACCTGTTTGGTGTACTTGGATGATGTCATCGTCGTAGGAAAAACGTTTGCGCAACACCGAGACAATCTAAGGGACGTGTTTCAAAGGCTTCGAAGTGCCCACCTGAAGCTCAGCTCCAAGAAGTGCGCCCTGTTTAGAGCAGAAGTCAAGTACTTGGGGCACATAATTTCAGCAAAAGGAGTGAGAACCGATCCAGAGAATTTCGAAGCGGTGAAAAACTGGCCAGTCCCCAAAGATAAACACCAACTAAGGAGCTTCCTGGACCTACCCACCTACTATAGACGGTTCGTGAAGGATTTTGCCGGGATCGCAAAGAGCCTGCACCAGTTGCCGGAAAAGTTAAAACAATTCAAATGGTCAATTGGGTGCGAGAAGCGCTCCAATTCACTTAAACAACGGCTATGCGATGCCCCGATACTGGCTTATCCCACTCCCGGGGAAACGTTCATTGTGGATGTAGATGCTAGTAATGTCGGGGTAGGAGCCGTACTCTCCCAGGTGCATGATGGCCAAGAGAAGGTGGTTGCGTACTTCAGCAAGGTGCTCTCTAAGCCAGAAAGGAACTACTGCGTGACAATTCGGGAACTTCTAGCTTTGATCTTGGCTACGAAGCATTTTCACAAATACCTCTATGGGAGGAAGTTCGTTCTTCGCACAGACCATGCAGCCTTAAAATGGCTATTACAGTTCAAGAGTCCTGAGGGTCAGGTCGCAAGATGGATCAAACGGCTGCAAATATACGACTATGAAATACAGCATCGTAAAGGAAAACTCCACTCCAATGCGGATGTACTGTCCCGGCGACCATGCAGAGCGGATTGTAAACATTGTGCGCGTCAGGAAGAACGGGAGCTGGTTTCCATCCAAAGACTGAGAGCCGAACCTATCGCAGGCTGGAGCGTAGATGAGATCCGGAACGCTCACAAGGAAGACCCGGATATCGAGCCGATTCTGGCCTGGAAGGAGAACATGGAGAAACCGGATCATCAGGACATCTCTCACAGAAGCCCGACCTTAAAGGCATATTTTGCGCAGTGGGACTCCCTCCATGTCCAAGAAGGTGTTCTGAGAAGAAAATGGGAATCCTCCGACGGAAAGTCATTTGTAATGCAGCTTGTCGTGCCGCGGACGAGGATCAAGGAGGTGTTACAGGAAATGCATGGCGGGTCGTCCAGAGGCCACTTGGGAGTGAATAAGGCGCTAGAAAAGGTACGAGAACGTTTTTATTGGTTAAAAGCGAAGGAAGATGTAGGAGACTGGTGCAGAAAATGCGACGTGTGTGCAGCTAGCAAGGGTCCTAGAATCAAAACACGAGGTAAGATGCACCAATACAACACCTTTCGAACGAATCGCCATTGACATCGCAGGGCCCTTTCCGGAAACCGACAATGGTAATCGGTATATACTCATAGTAATGGACTACTTCAATAAGTGGCCCGAAGCGTTTCCGATCCCTAACCAGGATGCCAGAACCGTGGCGGAGCAGATCGTCTACAATTGGGTGAGCAGATTCGGTGTGCCCCTGGAATTGCATTCTGATAAAGGGCGGAACTTCGAGTCAAGAATCTTCCAGGAGATGTGTCAACTACTCGGAATCAAAAAGACAAGGACAACCCCGCTTCATCCGCAGTCGGACGGTATGGTGGAGCGTTTCAATAGGACTTTGGACGAACATCTCTCGAAGGTCGTAGGTGACTACCAACGGGATTGGGACCGGCAGATTCCCTTGTTTTTGATGGCCTATAGAAGTGCCGTGCATAGCACTACTCGACATACGCCGTTCGAAATCTTGTTTGGTGGAATAGCTCGGTTACCCAGTGAGGTGAAATTTTGATCTCCTACCAATGAGCCCAGAAATGAAGAAGAGTACGTGGCCGACCTTACGGGAAGGCTTAGGGTCATACACCAAAGGAACAGAAGCCAGATTAAGATAACTAGCGACCGCATGGGCCAAAACGAAAGTGGTTCATGTGGACCGACTGAGTCAAAACAATGGCCGAAGTGATAACGTACTTGTTCTGGACGAACAAGTCTAAGAGGGGGGCAGTGTAACATAACGTAGCAAAATAACTACGCCCCAAAAGTAAGCAACACAAAATTACATTCCTAAGTGTCTTTTCGGAACACATTCGAGGTTCGTGTCCACGGAAGAGAAGGAATATGTCTAAGACGACGTCGCGGAATTAAGAGAGAATTATAACCACAAGAGATTATTGGCTGCAACTGTCATCTTGGAATTATTACATCAGAATTTCCTCGTTCCAGTGGTCGAAGAATTTGCTAGGAGTTTCTGGCTATCAGAATTGCGACTATATAAGGACGGATGGCGATCGAGGCAGGGGCAGTTGGTTTTCGAGCCGCACGAAGAGATTGGAAAAGTGATAATAGGCGAAGTTGTAATTTTGTGATAAATTGAAAGTTAAGAGTTAACAAGAAGAAGTAATTAGTTTGGATTTGTGAATTAAGTAATTGAAATGAGATAAAGTGATTTGAGAAGAAAGAGACCTTGCAAGGAAAGAATTTGCGAAGAATAGTATAGTGTCAACTTGAATTGTTCTATAGACTAGAAAATAAAGAAATAATCTCACAGAGTAACGATTTATCTACTCGAGCCGTAGCTCGCATATTACAATATTTTACTTTTGAATAACTCCAATTGTGCAATCAGCTTGGGAATTTTCCTGCACATAAAAAGCAAATTTTCCTAAGCAGTGTATTAGCTTTTTCCAACCTCTGGGGGGAATAAAATGAAAATTTATACCTTTGTTAGTAAAGAAGTTGTATATCTTTTGACGATTTTTGAAAGAAACTACGGCTAAATTCTAAAAGCTTTGTTTGTACGCCAACGAAATCGGTAGCGTTGCCTCAATAGATATCCTATGAAGAAAAATAAACAAAGACGGCAATGTATGTTTTGTTTGGCCTCTTGTCACGAATATTGAAATGCGTCATCACAGGACCACAAAAGTCTACTCCACAACGCGAATGGACGAGATGCTGTCAATCTCTCCGCTGGTAATTCGCCCATTATTTGCTCCAGCAATTTTATCTTGTATCTGACACAGTGTATGCAGTTCCTAACTACACAACGTGCAACTTCTCCTGCATCTATGACCCAAAACTGCCTACAAATTAATGACACTAGCATTTTCGGACCAGTGTTTTAGTTTGATATATGCAGGTGGCTAACCATGCAAACAACAAAATTTCAGTTTTTTGGTAATAGCAATTAATGTTTTTGCTCCTGAGGTAAGTTTGCGTGTTCTTTTTTTTTTTTTTTTTTATATATAATTTCCACGTATAAAAGGGGATATGAATACCCTTATACTAATTTTTAGGACACGGGCGTTTCGTGGAACAGACAGATTGGTGTAGTAGTAGCAATCCTGCTCTTAATAACTCCAGTGCTGTTGTGTTGTCCAAAAATGGAGCAAGCCACTTAATCGAACCTTTAGGATGTTGGTGCGATTTTATGCCTGCAATTTCTTCGGAGTAGAATTGTGTCTGAATGGTCCAAACGATGCGATTTAACGATGTCGTAAAATTTCCTTCTGTATTTGTTTTCTCCTAATATACATAGCAGTGGCGTGGCGTCCATACAAGCCGATTCCTTCCGGCTTCCCTTTTCAAATATCAAAACTTTTTATTTTGCCACTGGCCAACCATCACATTCAATTATTTGTTCATCAAACTATTTTTCATAACTTTATACACGCTCGAAGATGAAATGCTGCGACCTTGTAGGCAACAAAATAAGCCGACGAAAATCGAGTTATTGGGTGATGTAGTGGTTCGAACGGCGTTTGGGTTTTTTCTTACTTGTTGGGTATTTTTTTTTTTGCAAATTTGAAATGACGGTTGCAAATCGGTTGTATAATTGTGCGTGATTTATTGAAAATTTGGATGCAAATTTTTGTGATTTTTGTGACTGCTAATTATTAGAAAATTTTAAAAATTTTGCAATTACATATTGGTAGTTAAGTTAGTGTTTTAAATTATTAAATTGTTATAAAATAGTGAGTGGGCTAAGTGAATAGTTATTAGCTATATACCAAGTAATTATAAATCTACTCAAGAGGTGCCCCATTGAACATTCTTATTATTCTTAGACAAGATGTCTCTAGTTAATTTTGAGTGTTGTTAAACTGATTTTCTTTTAAAAGAGACCCACGAGTTCAGTAAGTTTCTTTTTTGTAAAAAAAAAGTTATAGAACAAGGTCGCTCGACACCATCAAAGAAAATTGATTATTTGCATGAATTTGGTGAATATCGGATAGAGACTTCTTTAGGGAATTCTTACGAGGCTCATAATAGAAAAGTTGATCGCAATCGCGATTTAATGAAGCGTTTCATAGATATTGTAGTTCTTCTAGGAAAACAAGAGCTGGCATTCCGGGGTATCAGAGACTCGATGGCAATATCATTCGCGTATAGTGAACGTCTTATTCAATTGCAGAGAAGACGTAGAGCTTGCGAGGGTTTTGAGTCATAGATTCATTCTGAATTTTTAAACTCATTTGACTCAATCTATGAGAGCGTAAGTAACTGCTCAGAACCTCCACGCAAACGCCGACTACTTAATATTGATTCAAATACAAATTATAGCCGAATTTTTGTAGCAATTATAGATAATTATACAAATCGGATTAAGAATAGGTATAGTTCATTTAGTTCATATATTTTCTTTGACTTATTAAGCAAATCAAAATATGAATATTTTTCTAATTCAATGTCGGATTACAAAATATCTTCTTTAATTACCCTATTTCATGGAATTTTTAATTTTACTACTTCAAAAAAAAGGAACTCAAAGTTTTATACACTACCCCTTCACTTAAAAAGCTTGAGGTTTTTCAACTTTATAAGCATTTTAATACGGAAATGCTTTTATATACTTTTTTTCAAGCTTTAACATTGTGTGAAATCTTTTTAACCCTTTGAAACCTTTGACTGTGGCCTCTGTCGAAAGATTTTTTTCGACTTTAAAAATAGTCCACACTTAAGAAATTCCCACAAATAAGAAAGACTCTCAGACCTGGCACTTTTATCTATCGAAAAGCATCTTCTTTTAGAAATTAAAAATATCTCAAATTTTTATGAAAGAGTTTTAGCAGAATTCGTAAAAAAGAATCGTAGGATAGCTTTATAGTACAAATAGGTAGTACATAATTGTAATTGCTAAATTTTTTATCTTTAACAACGCTCCGAGTTATAGATAACTTATATAGATTATTCTGCCCAGAACGGCTTCTTTCGAAACCACTTTTTTTATGCGATGAGCTCATTGTCTACGTAAATTCCAATGACTTAAAGTATAACAAAGGTGGCTTAGATTGCATATCTTAAGTCTGTGTTTCGAATAAGCACCAAAATGTTAAGTCTTAAATAAAACATTTTACTTAAAATTTTGTTCGCTTCCCTCTCTTGAAATTTCACCCCACGCCACTGATACATATATACAACATCAGTATGCATTCATGGATGCGTCATGAAATCCTTGTATTTGTATATCATTTTTGTTTTCCTCTAACCCGTACCACGGAATCGAAAGGTTTTGAACAGAATTTAGATCCGTAATCTAAATTTTGTGAAATCGATTCATCCAAGTGGAGTTTTCAACCCACAACTTCTGTAGAATTTTTTTGGCCCTAATGATTATAGGGCTTAATAATCCCATTGGATTGAAAAGTGAGGAGGGAAAGGAAAGTATCGATCGTTTTATGTACTTCATATACGTCTAATTGGGATGGAAGGAAAACTGAAAATTATCGTCTTGTGCTAGTGAGATCTGAATCTTTCGTTGATTTGTAAGATGCTTCTCTAGCAACCGATTGATAGTTGCAATGACACTTCGACAACTCGAATCCGACCGATCCTAAAATAGCACTGACTTCCCCTTTTGATCCTTAACAACGACTCCCAATCATTCGATCCTGTGAGCATTCATCGACATAGAAGTCAGGCCCTATTACTTTAGATCCTATGTCATAAATTTTTAAAAATTTATCCGCTAAAAATGGAGCAGCGGACGTTCCGTACGTCACTGTGTAAATTCGTTTTTTCGCCAAAGAATGCATTGAAATCGCCGATGTGATGGATGGATCAACACCTGCCGATACATTTTTACGATATCCGCCGTGAGGCCATATAAACGGAGCAGTATAATATAGAGATTATCCTGAATTGCTGGTCCAACCATTATGATTTCATTCAACGATATCTGGAAGAAGTGCAACAGGAGGCATCGAAAACAACCCCTAGTTTGGTAGAGGTGCTGTTCGGTTTTAGCACGCACTGATGTGGAATGAAATAGCGAGGTTCGTGCAGATTTGGTCTTTCAAGTTTTCATCCGCCAGTGGTGTAGTGGTAACATCATCGCCTGTCACGGCGATCTTGTTCACGGTTCAAATCCCGATGTCAAGAATGATCTATTTATTTCACATAAAAAAGTCGATCAATTACGAAGCCCATTCCAACTCTACTGCGATGGTATAACACTGGCAGTGGCAGTGGTGTGGTCATATGGCTAAAAATGCAACTTGACCATGATGATGGCATCAGGAGGACTGAAAAAAAAAAACACTGTGAATCATAAGCAACGACAATAACAACATAAATGCTCCAGTTATCTGGACTTCACCCTTGGAGTTTACTGAAACTTAATACCAGCTGAGTTTCAAACTCACTGCACCAATCTTTCTTTCTCTCTCTCATTTTCTACACACGCCTGTGCCTTTGGCGCGCTCAAATTAAAAAAAAAAAAAATGTTATGAGGTAGTTTCCAGTCTGAAACTATCATTGCTCTGTCAGGCTGATACCCAGTGATGGTTTGAGTTACCAAGAACTGCAACGATACTTCGAAGCTATTGAACCGCGATCTAACGACAGGCTGCGTTTGATAGTTCGACTGAGTTTGTGATGAACCTACTCTAACGATTTGTACGAGCTTCTTACTTTTACGTAGCTGGAGTGTACGAATAAAATTCTCGCTTATCAAATTGATTTGCGAGCCAGAATTTAAAAGTGTTCTACCTATTTGGAAACTTCCTGTAGAGTCTTGTTCCAGCACTGATCCTGTAGCTAAAATGACTTGCCTTGCATTTTTTACAGGCTACGGTTGCATTGCAGTGTTAACTACGACTGACGATGTGTTTTTACCACTACTTGGACATATTATGCCCCTTTCGCTAATTGAAAGCTTAATGAAGCTTGGACAGTTGGTAATAAAATAACAATTACCTTTGCAAAATGTGCAAGATTTTTGTACAATAGTCAATGAAGTTTGCAGTCGTGGGATAAATCCTGGCAGCCCTGCCTTGTTTGGCCAACGTTGATGTGGATTCGGCTGATCCGAGCGAAATTGTTTGCTATCGCGTGCCTCAGATACTGGCACTGTTTGCTGATCATTTCAGAACATTCATCCTAGCTTGGCAGTTTCGAATAATCGATTTGCTCTTCCCATTTTGCTTGCGTTTCAGTATCTATGTCAATAATGATCGTCTTGCAGACGACGGACTCCGATCCTAAATACGTAAGCCAATTAAAAATGGCTGAAATGCTATCCACCAAATTGCGAGGCTGAGAAGCCGATGCTTTTGAACTCTTACTTACTTTTACTTACTTAACGGGCTCCCGACCCGTGAAGAGTCTCTGTCTGAGACACTGTAGCCTTCCATCTTCTGCGATCTCGGGCACGTTGTTTCCAGTTATCCCGACCAAGCGCTCTGGCATCCGCGATGGCTTGGTCTTTGAAACGGAGGTTCGGTCTTCCTTGTCGTCTCAAACCTGGCGGCTGGGATTCGAAGACCCTCTTAGCTCGAGCATTATTGTCCATTCGCTCGATGTGGCCGAGCCAATGTAGTCGACGTATTTTGGCCTTTTGGACTACATCCACATCTTGGTACAGCTCATAGAGTTGGCGGTTGTATCTTCTCCACTATTCGCCCTCCTCGCACACAGGACCAAAAATCCGCCGAAGAATTTTTCTTTCGAAGGAGCCCAATATCAGCTCTCCCTTCCTGCTTATCGTCCAGCACTCGGCGCCATAAAGCAGAACTGGCAGGATAAGGGTTCTGTAGAGCATACATTTTGTCCTTCGAGTGAGGAGTTTTGCCAAATCGAAGTAGCAGCGGTTTCCTAGGGTAATTCTTCGCCAGATCTCCACTAGGATGTCATTTGTAGAGTTCATGTTTACTGCGAGGTAGATAAACTCCTTAACTACCTAGAAATTGTTGCTATCAATAGTGACGTTCTGTCCTAGGTGGTGGACAGATGCTTGTTTGTTTGTTGATAGCATGTACTTAGTCTTATCCTCATTTACTACAAGGCCAACAAATTTCGCCTGTTCTTCAATCGCCGTAAAAGCCTCTACCACAGCACGCTGGGAGCGACCGATGATGTCGATATCGTCTGCATACCCAAGTAGCTGAACGGATTTGTTGAAGGTAGTGCCTTCCGTGTTGACACCTGTCCTGCGCACTATCTGCTCTAACACGAGATTAAAGAAGTCACATGATAGTGCGTCTCCTTGCCGAAATCCGGTGCATGTTTGGAATAGTTCGGAGGAACTACTTCCAAATTGCACGTTGCAGCGCGTGTTTTCCAGCGTCACGCTACAAAGCTGGATGAGTTTTGCCGGGATCCCGAGTTCGGCCCGCCACATAAAGCTCCTGACGATGAATGCTATCATATGCGGCCTTGAAGTCGATGAATATTTGGTGAGTCTCGACTTGAAATTCATTGGTCTTTTCCAGGATTTGCCTCAGTGTGAAAATTTGGTCTATAGTCGACCTGCCGGGCCGGAAGCCACACTGGTACGTGCCGATTAGTGTGTTGCAGAATGGTTTGAGACGTTCACACAGTACGTTGGATAGGATCTTGTATGCGACATTAAGCAGGGATATGCCTTGATAATTCTTGCAAGACATAGGATCGCCTTTTTTGTAGATGGGGTATATGGAGCTGATAGTCCAGTCATCGGGCATGCTTTCTTCCACCCATACTCTGTAGACTCTGGCTATTCCAGGTGTGCTAAGGCGTCCAACGTCGAATTTCTTTTTCTGGGCGGTTCGCAGCTTCTTTTCGTTGGATAGTCGAGCTCTGAACTTAGCCGCAACAAGAAAATGATCAGAGTCGACGTTAGCCCCTCGGAATGTGTGCACGTTGAGGATGTTGGATGCGTGCCTCGCATCGATTAGCACATGGTCGATTTGGTTGGCGGTTCGACCGTCTGGAGAGCGCCAGGTTACTGTGTGGATCCTTAGCCTTGGAAACCTAGTGCTACTTATCACCGTATTACGAGCTGCCGCAAAGTCAGTTAGTCGGCACCCGTTGTCTGTGGTCGTTTCGTGGATTCTGTGTTTGCCAAAGATGTTTTTTTAATTTTTTTTTTTTATAATTTGCACGTGTTAAAGGGGATATCAAGACCCTTATACTAATTTTTAGAACACGTGCGTTTTTTGTGGGAAGAGGAAGAGAGAGATTGGTATAGTTTGAAACTCAGGTGGTATTAAGTTTCTGTAAACTTCAAGGGTGGCTGTCCAGATAACTGCGGAGTATTTTGTTTGTTTTCGCTATTATTGTCATTGCTTATGATTCACAGTATTTTTTTTTACCGTTTTCTTGATGTCATCATCACGATCAAGTTGCATTTTAGCCATATGACCACCCTACTGCCAGTGTTATGCCTTCACAGTAGAGTTGACTTAGCTTTCGCAAGTGATCGAATTTTTTATTTATTTCATGCGAAATAAATAGATGATTCTTGTCATCAGGATTCGAACCGTGAATCAACAGCGTGACAAGCGATGATGTTACCACTACACCACGGCCACCCCGACAGAGTTCCTTTCTGACTTTGGCATTGAAGTCCCCGAGCACAAATTTGACATCAGACTCCGGACAGGCTCCATAGGCTCCATCCAGGAGGTCATAAAGCTCCTCCTTGATAGGTTTTTAAACCTCGTCGGTAGGGGCGTGTATACATATTAGGCTTATGTTTTGGAAAGTAGCTTTGATGCGGATCACAGCTAGGTGATCACTTATCGGCTTAAAGCCAATAACTTTTGTCCTAAGCCGGTTTTCACGACGAATCCGCATCCTAATACATACAACCTTTTATGGCAGCTGTAATAAATATCGCAATTTTTTGTTTTCATCATACCTGATCCTATCCATCGTATCTCCTGGATCGCGGTAATATCTGCCTTGTACCGTGTGAGGACAGACTCAAGTTTTTGAGTAGCACCTGGAGTGTGGAGCGTCCGCACGTTCCAGGTACATACTCTTAGATCGTTGTCCGTTGACGTTCCGGGTCTGGTTGCCATTTGAGGGATATCCTTACCCGAGGCTCCTCTTGTCTCTCTCATAACTAGTGTTTTTTTACATGGTCGGAAAGTCACCCCGACGGCACAGCCTCCAATCTGGAGGGACAGGTCCTTAACCCTAGGACAGCAGGCCGGTTATTCCGGTGCCAGTAATCCACTTTGGGATGTGAGCGCTGCCGTTTGCCCATTTAGGGTTTATCCGCCACCAAATCTTCTCCAACACCCTGGCTCGGTATTGGAAATCCCTATATCCGAATATGTCAGAGCAGCTCTATAGGGATTACACTAAATAGATCAGCCTGACTGCAACTGTTGACGCCACCGTTGGTTCCATCTAGGGAACTCTTCCGCTGCCGCCTGGGACCAAAGGAGGTGCCTTAGTGAGAAAACACTCCTCCCCCTTCTCTTGTCCGCTGCCACCAACGACCTTCTAAAGGGGTTGGTTACCCAATCTTCAGTCGAGGTACTAGGCACCCACCAGTCACCAACGTGGAGGTGAGAGTAGGAGTTGGTAGTGAGAGGCTAGGTGAGAACGCTTGTGTTCTCATGACATCGCATCACCCTCTAACCGGCCTTTTCAAAAGTTTTGCCTTTTGAACATTTAGGGAGCCTAATTATTGTCGCAATATCCTAAAGAAAGATAAGTGTGTCATTTTCTTATCGTTCTTTGAGTTTATCCAGTGCCTTGGTGTAATTCTCCTGAAAAGCGTGAATGATTCCTAACGCTTGGTCCGAGAGACATGATCACAGGTGATTGAACTTTTCTATTTTAGCTAGCGTAGGGTCAGAATTGAGCAAATGGTTGAACGAGTTAATGAACTTCTTGTACTCTGAGTACTTTCCACTAAAATTTGGTAATCGGAGATGTGGTAAATGATTAGCTGGTGGCGATGGAGTAGCAAAAGTTGGTCCTGCACGCGAATTTGTTTTCGTCTTTGTTGTCGCCTATAACTCCTCAAGTTCACTGCTTTAAGTACCAGCTGGCTGCTGCTGTTCTATTTCGGTCTGGCATGCTAACCCTTGCTTAAAATAGGACTCGAGAATACCTAGTATATAGGTACATTCTAACTCTGTTGAAGAGGGGCTGCTTGCTTTTTCCACTAATGTTTTGTTGCGGGTGATGATACCTTTAGTAGACGCGTGATGTCGCTTCATAATAATAAATAATAATAATAAATAATAATAATAAATAATAATAATAAATAATAATAAATAATAATAATAAATAATAATAAATAATAATAATAAATAATAATAATAAATAATAATAATAAATAATAATAATAAATAATAATAGTAAATAATAATAATAAATAATAATAATAAATAATAATAATAAATAATTTTAATAAATAATAATAATAAATAATAATAATAATAAAAAAATAATAATAAATAATAATAATAAATAACAATAATAAATAATAATAATAAATAATAATAATAAATAATAATAATAAGAAATAATAATAATAAATTATAATAATAAATAATAATAATAAATAATAATAATAAATAATTATAATAAATAATCTTCTTCTTACGGCGAAGTTATGATCCGGAGTAGATAATAAATAATAATAATAAATAATAATAATAAATAATAATTATAAATAATAATAATAAATAATAATAATAAAAAATAATAATAAATAATAATAATAAATAACAATAATAAAAAATAATAGTAACTAATAATAATAAATAATAATAAATAATAGTAATAATAAATAATAATAATAAATAATAATAATAAATAATAATAAAAAATAATAATCATAATAAATAATAATAATAAATATTAATAATAAATAATAATAATAAATAATAATAATAAATAATAATACTAAATAATAATAATAAATAATAATAATAAATAATAATAATAAATAATAATAAATAATAATAATAAATAATAATAATAAATAATAATAATAAATAATAATAATAAATAATAATAATAAATAATAATAATAAATAATAATAATAAGTAATAATAATAAATAATAATAATAATAAATAATAATAATAAATAATAATAGTAAATAATAATAATAAATAATAATAATAAATAATAATAATAAATAATAATAATAAATAATAATAATAAATAATAATAATAAATAATAATAAATAATAATAATAAATAATAATAATAAATAATAATAATAAATAATAATAATAAATAATAATAATAAATAATAATAATAAATAATAATAATAAGTAATAATAATAAATAATAATAATAATAAATAATAATAATAAATAATAATAGTAAATAATAATAATAAATAATAATAATAAATAATAATAATAAATAATAATAATAAATAATAATAATAAATAATAATAATAAATAATAATAAATAATAATAATAAATAATAATAATAAATAATCATAATAAATAATAATAATAAATAATAATAATAAGTAATAATAATAAATAATAATAATAATAAATAATAATAATAAATAATAATAGTAAATAATAATAATAAATAATAATAATAAATAATAATAAAAAATAATAATAAATAATAATAATAAATAATAAGAATAAACAATAATAATAAATAATAATATTAAATAGTATTAAATAATAATAATAAATAATAATAGAAATAATAAATAATAATAATAAATAATAATAAATAATAATAATTATTAATAATAATAAATAATAATAATAAATAATAATAATAAATAACAATAACAATTAATAATAATAAATAATAATAATAAATAATGATTATAAAAGTTACAAATTCGCTTTTTAAAGGTTAAAAAAAAAGTACTACCAGCACGACCTTATGCGTGCACCACGGGTTATGGATAAAAGAAACAAGTATTTCCGTGTGTATTCAAGCGATCTTTATTCCTCGACGCTACAGATAAGACTAAGTTCACAATTATTTTATATTAGAAATCTAAGCTCGCCCTGGCTGACCATTATAATGTCATTCCCACGATGATTCGAACACGTTCGCGCATGCAAGGCAAAAAGTGCAAGCGATGCGTCTGTGCCTGAATCCGATACTGTCTTGGGTTACTTCCGGAGGTTGAGCGTGTGAATATGACTGCGCGTGTGGATAACCGCCCATGTTAACTGCCCCCCTCTTAAATATCTGCGTCCCGCAGATCAATTGCTGAGCATGTAGAGCAGCTTAACCTTCTGTTGGGTTGTTGAACTTCCGGTACAAAACCTTGAGTCGTATTAGGCATGCGCTTGCTCCGGAAAGGAAAATGAAGCTCCGGAATCTTGACCCTCCCATAAATTATTTTCCATAATAGGCATAGAAATAACGATCAAGATGATAATAGAAATTTCTGTAAGTATAGAGAGATTAAAACGTTCTTTCAAGGATCTAATACGTTCAATATTTTTTTTTACGCTATTGTGATGTTAGTATTCCAGGTCAGGTCTGACCCTTCCATTGGTGATGTTGGCCAAAAAAGGGGGAAGTGGCTGCATTCTACTCGCACTCTTACTGGAGTATATCCGGTCCTTTATGTAGACGTCGTTGTCCAGCTGGATCAAATAAGTACCTTCTAACGGAATAGATGAATTCTTATTTAAGAGAAAACCATTAAACTTAGTTAAGAAGATTGTGTTTCCTCCTATTAGCTCTATATCTTTTTTATTCGTTTTTTTAAGATTGCATCTGCCCGTGCCTCCTTTAAGGATCCTAGGTAGACATGAATCACAGATAGTAAAGTTACATAGATATCGCATGCAGAGTAAACAAATATGTCACTTTTTCAGGCGAATGGGATTTACTACAATGTTCCAGTTTGATCGAACTCGTTCGAATCGTGCATAAGACATGATGTTCTTTCAAATTTGGTTGGAACAACAAATTGCTTGCTGCTTTTTTCTGGCCTACAAAAGTGGATTATTAAATTATTTCATTTGAATACATAGACGGAAGTCATAGATTGGATTCGCCAGTATACTCCTGGGGTGTTGGTTTATAGTGAGGTGCCCGTGCCTCTCACTCTGGCGTGGTTGGTTCAATTTCGTGATTGTTTTCCATTTGTTTTCCTGACAAAATTTGAATTTTTGAATTTTTACTGGTAATTCTTTTTAGGATTTTCCAGGCACAATAATTTCGCAAGAGAATAAGAAGTGCAAAGGAAAGAATTTCTTTGCGATGCTCAAAGCATTAGTTTTGCTCATCAAACCAGTTCGAGTCTAAAGTTTGTTATTCTCATGCATTCCAAGGCCATTCTCCCTTATATTTCTAATATGCGGACGATCTCTAAAAATTGTATGGAATACTTTGAAATGGAGCTTACAAATATTAAAAAAAATCATCAATTCTGACGTACATGTTATTTGTTCATCACTTTTTAAAAATAATTTCGAATAATTTGCACACTTTTTTTTTAAAAGCATTTTAAACGCCAGATATCCTGTAAAATAACGCATTGCAGTCGTTTCCAATGAAATTCCATTTGTGATTTTGATTTCATTTATTACTTTTTCGAATAAAGTATTATGAAATTCAGTTTTCTCGCGTGCTTCAGGTAATAATAAAGTTCTTAATGTGTGCGGTTGAGTCTGGGAGGTATTTAAATTCAAAAATTGTACATCGTCATCAGCACAATTACTATGAGGAGAGAAAGCAATTAGATTTGAGGACAGAATTTTTGACATCGAAACATTAAATTCGTACACAGAGGGATTTTTGTTATTACCGCTGTTACTGCGAATAATAGAAAATAAATTTTCCAAAATATCTTGATGAGTTCTCTTTGTAAGTAAATACTCAACTGTCCCGTATAAACCATCACTTATATCTTCACTAAGTAATAAAGCCCCGTTTATTGTACCACTCCTTTTACGCAAAAGTTCATTGGAAGATTAATAGACTCTTGCATTGATCTTAAGTAAGACAAGAATTGTTTCAGCTCATTATAAGCTGGATTTCTGACCTGAACTCCAAGCTTTAAAATATGTTTATCGTAATGAGACGTAATGAGTCCATGCAGTCGAAAGCATTATTAATTTTTAATGTAATCGCTTGTGTTGCTAGAGCTTCATTTGAACTATTTTTTAGGCTTGAGTTGATGAGCAGTTTGTATTGATGTTGCCGTTGTCCTACTAAAGGTTTCCGTTGCCAAGCGAACACTAATTGCATTTGGGGCTATGTGTGAACTTGTAAATTTCAAGCATGTTTTACCCACATTATCTCTTTCTAAATTGAATATTTCTCTGAAAACATCAAAGAAAACATTACCATCTGGAGTTAGCATATCAGATTTGAGTAAAACATTACGCATGGATTTTAATAAATGAGGAAAATCATGAAAACGAAATATATTTTGATTATTGAAAATTGTAAACGGCTTTTTTTCTGTAACACCTAATAATTGGTAAGCTTTCCTGTTGTTAGGTCCTTGGTCGCAAACTATAGAGCATACTTTCAGACCAAGTTCTTGGCAAATTGTCAAATTGTTTTCTAAAATACACTTCAGGTTAACCCCTTTGACAGA
The DNA here is from genome assembly GCA_963082735.1 of Pocota personata. Taxonomy (NCBI): domain Eukaryota; kingdom Metazoa; phylum Arthropoda; class Insecta; order Diptera; family Syrphidae; genus Pocota; species Pocota personata. The sequence goes on from OY720431.1 coordinate 75,194,855, forward strand.
GTTTGCTGAAACAAAATAATTTAAAATACTTTTCCAGCTACCAAAGAGGCAGTTTACCATGAAAACTCAAATTTCGTTGCCGTATTTGCGATGATAAACTAGTTGATATTTTGCTAGTTCATAGAGCGTTTTGCGTTTTAGTTCTAGAGCGAAGTTTTCTTCTTCTTTATTGCATCTAACGCAGGAAATATTTAAACTACTAGAGGTCCTTCTCCGTTTTGGTAGCAAAGATAAACGATTTTCTAAACTTAAGTCTAAGATATTTTCCTTCGCTCTTAAAATCGCAGCCTGCCTCCACAAATTACTCGAAATTTATTTTTTTTCATTTGAAGGACATGCAAACATTTTCAGATCGGGGAAATTTCTTTTCGATTTTTTACAAATCGAACAAGAAACGCCAGACTTCCTTTTACGTGTATCACACATATTTAAAAAGTATACCGCTGAAAAAAATCGCGCAATCATAAACCAAAAACAGCCAAATCCCTCGAATGTTGACCGCGAATGAAACTTAAATTGAAAAATAAAATCGAACAAAAGCGACATTGACGTCCTTCTCAAAATATATACATATGTACGATGTGCCTCCTCAATAGCTATATACACACAAACACACCACAGTGTAGCGATCCAGATAAACACCAGCGACACAGTCATTCGTATATGTTCGTTTGCAAGATCGATTGAGACGTAAAACAAAATAAAGGGTTTCAGCAAAACGAAATATGAAAAAAATGTGTGTATATCGAAGTTACAACATACTGGAGGATGGTTTATATCCATGACTATACAACTTAAAATGGTTTCATACCGAATTGATGGAACAACCCTTAGGTTTGAGAATTTTATAATCGTTGAATAAGTGGTAATTTTTTTTTGCTCTGCATGCGATATCTATGTAACTTTATTATCTGTGCATGAATTATGAATTTTTACTGCACCTTCCTCGCACACAGATGTATTGCCTATACTAAAACAGTCACCGCTCAGTCCGTAAGTTTTGTCGTGGTTAATAGTAGTGTTGTGTAGTCTAGTTCAATTTGTTTTCCGTTCTTGACTGTAGCACGGGCAGACACCAGATGAAACATTTCTACTGCAACTTTTGGAACCGACAGGACATATAGCAATAGAGACCCGTTGCTAAATACAGAGGGACGTCCATTTTCCACGGCATCTACGAAGTTCTGGTATGGCAAGACCTCCAATTCGTTTAATATAGTGTTGACCTCCTCTGAGTCGAGAATGATACTATTAATTATCCCACCCTTGGCCATTTGACATGCCCTCATAATCTCATTTATACCTTCTTTTAGTATCAGTACATTGCTTAGTGAGTCACGCCCTAACCTTTCCGTATCCTGCTTCTGTATTGCGTTTTTGTAACGGTCCAGTACCTGGTTAAATTTGTCTACTAATTCGTTCGTTTTGTTAAATAATTGGCGGTTAATTTTGTACTGTTGATTATTGTTGTCTATTATGTCCGTCTGTACTTGTAGAAGTTTGTGCCAGTCCGTTGCATCGGGGTAGCCGGCCAGCCACTTCCAAGCGGATCCTATCGAGTTTATAGATCTTGTTCTTCTACTTCTAGTACCATTTAATTCATCTATACGGTCTTTGATTTGGTTCAGATGGTAGTCTAATACGAGCCGGACTTCTTTGCCAGCGATATGTTTGGTGATCAGTTGTTCGGTCTGTTCGGTAAGTATGTCATACTGTTGTAAGTCTATTACGTGTATAAGCTTAAAGTAACCATTGGTCAACCAGGCGTTTCCTTCTTTAATCGTCACGACCGGTGATTCATATATTGTAAATAAATGTGCAGGGTTTGCACGCAAGCCAGAAGAGCTGGACTGTAATATAATGTCATTACTTTATTAATTAGTATTATATATTATATACAGAGTATGGTTCTATTACAATATTCATATATTCTTCCCTTTAATTAGTTTATCACTTTATAATTACAGAAATGCTTGAGTGTCTTTACTCGTTCTAATTATGATAGTAACAATAGTATTCTTTTTTTATTAATTTTTTTTCTATTTTTTATTTCATTCATTTCAATTTTTTTCTTTTTTTTTTCTTTAGGCCCAGGATTGCTTATTATTGCTTCCCTAGATGTCCGCTGAGTGCTCTCCATTAACATTTCGGGGTAGTCGCTGTCGCTCGGAAGGCTCGTATGAATCCTTTTTAGTCGTTAATGCGTTAATATTCACAGCGACCTACTAATGGTACGAGGACCTTCACCACGAATGATTAAAATGAATTAATTCTCAGAGAACCGGCCCCTTTTTTCGTGAGAGTTGGCCCCTAGACATAATTATTTCAGCTACCTTAGTATCCTGGGCTTTTGAAAATGGTTTCTTTTACTGTGTTAATTAATTCTTAATTCTTCATTACATTGCGTATGTTAGCTCTGCGAATTCTCTTGCTGCTTGCTGTCGTTACTGTGACACGATTGTCTTTAGCGACAATTTCTTTTTTTTATATAAAGGTTTATTCTTACCCTTTATGCACTTCACAGCGGAATACACCACATCACCCTCACAGTATTTCCTTGGCGCAGTTCTTTTGAGGTTTAGTCTAACATTCCTTGCTTCCATGTTCCTTCTAATGATGCCCCTAAGATCCTTATTAATCTTTGAGCGAATGTTTAACAGACTTTGGTAATTAATTCTCTGAGATCGATTAAAGAAAATGTCGGTGTGCTTCCTCCTGATAACCGAGTGCACCGTGTTGTTGTAACGGTCAACAGCAACGTACACAAGTTCCTTAACCTTGAGGTGCGGGTTCTCGACCTTAAGACACCGATAAATTTGAATAATAGTAGAATGGACCCTTTCTATTTGCCCGTTTACCTCGCTCCGGTAAGCTGGGGTCAAATAAAGTTTAATACCTAAAGTTTTAAAGAAATTCCAGACTATTGGGCTTAGAAAACCTCTCTCATTGTCTGTGACCAAACCTTGGGAAACTGTGAAGTAGTGTAAAACCTTTATTAATTTCGACCTAATGTATATGGCTGATTTCTCCTTAATATGGAAAAATGTAGAAAATTTGGAAAACTTGTCCATCACTGTTAGGAATTTTTCATTCTGTATTTCCATTATATCCATGTGAAGAATTTCGCATGGATACTTAGGAATAGGTGTCTCCCGTAATTCTGGAGATATCGGGTGTCGATCGTACTTGTTTGAGTTACAAATTTTGCATGAAGCAGCAAACTAACTAATCTGAGCCATCATACGTGGAAATTAAAATCTTTCAAGGATTTGTTCCCTATTCTCATTAGGACCCCTGTGGGCTCTCCTGTGCTCATTTTCTATTATAATGAACTTACGCTCCTCACTAGCAACATCCTCTACAACTCTCTGTGTCAGCCGTATTTTATAGTTTAAGTGTTCCAAGTAAACCCTTTGCAGTAAGTTAAGGTAGTTTTCGGGGATTTTAATCCCGTTGACTACTCTCGGATTTAATTTAGCCCTTAATTCCCTCGTGAGCTTTTCCATACCTATTTCCTTAGAGGAGTCGTAGTGGCGATGATAGCCAGGATGTGGTTCCTCATGAGATGTAAGATCAATTCCAATCTTCAAAATTATTTATTATTTAACTACAAGCATCATTGCTTTACAGATTCGATTAAACAGTAGGTTTATAAATAAGTATAAATATACATAAGAAACAAAAGAAAAATAAATTTGGACTAACTTTTAAATATTTAGTGAAAACAATTTATTTTTAAACTTGGTTCTAGATGAGCTTAAATCTATTTAAATCCAAACTGAGTTAGAACTAGAAATTGCCCGCGATACAGGTTCATTTAACCCGTAGTTTGTTCTATGCCGCATGCGAAAAAGAAGCTCACTTTGCCCTAACGGCCTCTCGGGAGCATACAGAGGAATTAGAGCAATGAAACTTGGACTTTTCATATGATAGCATAATAGGTCTCTAATGAAAATTACATCATGAATTTTTCTTATTTTAGATAGTTTTGATGTACCAAGAAGTTGACACCTGGCATCATAACCAGGTGAAAAATTCCAGTGCATTTTGAAAAAAATGAATTTTGAGAATTTTCTTTGTACCCTTTCCACTCTATCAATATGAACTTGGTAGAATGGACACCAAATTATATCACAGTATTCTAGTAGAGATCTAGCTAGGGACACAAATAAAGATATCGGAGAATGAGGATTGGAAAATTCGTCAGTATTTCTTTGGAAATTATGTAGTCCACGTGGTCCGAGAATGTCAATGCCTGATCGAATACAATCCCGAGATCGTCAACCGTATTTATCCGGGTAAGTTCAACAGAATCGATTGTATGACGTTGGATTATTGAGTTTAAACGCCTGCTAAAAGAGGAAACGTTACATTTTTTTACATTTAAGAGAAGGCAATTTTTCTTGCACCACATAAATAGAGCATCAATATGAATTTAATACAAATGATGTGAAATAAGTTAGGTTTGTGGTTGTAGATCTCCTCGAAACGAATCCATGTTGAAATTCGGATATATGTTCTTTTACATGAAATTCTAATTTATTTTTCACTATGCTTTCAAAAAGCTTTGGGATGGCTGATAGTTTGCAGATCCCTCTGTAGTTCTGTACGTTGTTTTTGGAGCCAGCTTTAAAGATGGGAACCAGAAACGATATCTTCCATTTATCCAAAAAATGCCATGTTTCAATGACGTGTTGAAAATATTGTAACATCGTCTAAAAGTATGCAACAATAGTGTAGAATAATATCTACGCTCCTCCAGCCCATTCCAAACTGTACTTTCATTCGAGGTTCGTGTCTGCAATAGCTGACAACGCCACGGATAAAGAGAGAATTATAACTGGAAGAAATGATTGTCATCTTGGAATTATTACATCAGAATTTTCTGTTCCAGTGGTCGAAGAATTTGCTAGAAGTTTCTGGCTATCTGAAACTTCTGCTATATAAGGACAGATGGCGATCAATAAAAAGGGCAGTCGTTTTTAAACTGTGGCGAAGAGATTAGAAAAGTGATAATAGGTAGCCGGCCAGCCACTTCCAAGCGGATCCTATCGAGTTTATAGATCTTGTTCTTCTACTTCTAGTACCAGTTAATTCATCTATACGGTCTTTGATTTGGTTCAGATGGTAGTCTAATACGAGCCGGACTTCTTTGCCAGCGATATGTTTGGCGATCAGTTGTTCGGTCTGTTCGGTAAGTATGTCATACTGTTGTAAGTCTATTACGTGTATAAGCTTAAAGTAACCATTGGTCAACCAGGCGTTTCCTTCTTTAATCGTCACGACCGGTGATTCATATATTGTAAATAAATGTGCAGAAGAGCTGGACTGTAATATAATGTCATTACTTTATTAATTAGTATTATATATTATATACAGAGTATGGTTCTATTACAATATTCATATATTCTTCCCTTTAATTAGTTTATCACTTTATAATTACAGAAATGCTTGAGTGTCTTTACTCGTTCTAATTATGATAGTAACAATAGTATTCTTTTTTTATTAATTTTTTTTCTATTTTTTATTTCATTCATTTCAATTTTTTTCTTTTTTTTTTCTTTAGGCCCAGGATTGCTTATTATTGCTTCCCTAGATGTCCGCTGAGTGCTCTCCATTAACATTTCGGGGTAGTCGCTGTCGCTCGGAAGGCTCGTATGAATCCTTTTTAGTCGTTAATGCGTTAATATTCACAGCGACCTACTAATGGTACGAGGACCTTCACCACGAATGATTAAAATGAATTAATTCTCAGAGAACCGGCCCCTTTTTTCGTGAGAGTTGGCCCCTAGACATAATTATTTCAGCTACCTTAGTATCCTGGGCTTTTGAAAATGGTTTCTTTTACTGTGTTAATTAATTCTTAATTCTTCATTACATTGCGTATGTTAGCTTTGCGAATTCTCTTGCTGCTTGCTGTCGTTACTGTGACACGGTTGTCTTTAGCGACAATTTCTTTTTTTATATAAAGGTTTATTCTTACCCTTTATGCACTTCACAGCGGAATACACCACATCACCCTCACAGTATTTCCTTGGCGCAGTTCTTTTGAGGTTTAGTCTAACATTCCTTGCTTCCATGTTCCTTCTAATGATGCCCCTAAGATCCTTATTAATCTTTGAGCGAATGTTTAACAGACTTTGGTAATTAATTCTCTGAGATCGATTAAAGAAAATGTCGGTGTGCTTCCTCCTGATAACCGAGTGCACCGTGTTGTTGTAACGGTCAACAGCAACGTACACAAGTTCCTTAACCTTGAGGTGCGGGTTCTCGACCTTAAGACACCGATAAATTTGAATAATAGTAGAATGGACCCTTTCTATTTGCCCGTTTACCTCGCTCCGGTAAGCTGGGATCAAATAAAGTTTAATACCTAAAGTTTTAAAGAAATTCCAGACTATTGGGCTTAGAAAACCTCTCTCATTGTCTGTGACCAAACCTTGGGAAACTGTGAAGTAGTGTAAAACCTTTATTAATTTCGACCTAATGTATATGGCTGATTTCTCCTTAATATGGAAAAATGTAGAAAATTTGGAAAACTTGTCCATCACTGTTAGGAATTTTTCATTCTGTATTTCCATTATATCCATGTGAAGAATTTCGCATGGATACTTAGGAATAGGTGTCTCCCGTAATTCTGGAGATATCGGGTGTCGATCGTACTTGTTTGAGTTACAAATTTTGCATGAAGCAGCAAACTAACTAATCTGAGCCATCATACGTGGAAATTAAAATCTTTCAAGGATTTGTTCCCTATTCTCATTAGGACCCCTGTGGGCTCTCCTGTGCTCATTTTCTATTATAATGAACTTACGCTCCTCACTAGCAACATCCTCTACAACTCTCTGTGTCAGCCGTATTTTATAGTTTAAGTGTTCCAAGTAAACCCTTTGCAGTAAATTAAGGTAGTTTTCGGGGATTTTAATCCCGTTGACTACTCTCGGATTTAATTTAGCCCTTAATTCCCTCGTGAGCTTTTCCATACCTATTTCCTTAGAGGAGTCGTAGTGGCGATGATAGCCAGGATGTGGTTCCTCATGAGATGTAAGATCAATTCCAATCTTCAAAATTATTTATTATTTAACTACAAGCATCATTGCTTTACAGATTCGATTAAACAGTAGGTTTATAAATAAGTATAAATATACATAAGAAACAAAAGAAAAATAAATTTGGACTAACTTTTAAATATTTAATGAAAACAATTTATTTTTAAACTTGGTTCTAGATGAGCTTAAATCTATTTAAATCCAAACTGGGTTAGAACTAGAAATTGCCCGCGATACAGGTTCATTTAACCCGTAGTTTGTTCTATGCCGCATGCGAAAAAGAAGCTCACTTTGCCCTAACGGCCTCTCGGGAGCATACAGAGGAATTAGAGCAATGAAACTTGGACTTTTCATATGATAGCATAATAGGTCTCTAATGAAAATTACATCATGAATTTTTCTTATTTTAGATAGTTTTGATGTACCAAGAAGTTGACACCTGGCATCATAACCAGGTGAAAAATTCCAGTGCATTTTGAAAAAAATGAATTTTGAGAATTTTCTTTGTACCCTTTCCACTCTATCAATATGAACTTGGTAGAATGGACACCAAATTATATCACAGTATTCTAGTAGAGATCTAGCTAGGGACACAAATAAAGATATCGGAGAATGAGGATTGGAAAATTCGTCAGTATTTCTTTGGAAATTATGTAGTCCACGTGGTCCGAGAATGTCAATGCCTGATCGAATACAATCCCGAGATCGTCAACCGTATTTATCCGGGTAAGTTCAACAGAATCGATTGTATGACGTTGGATTATTGAGTTTAAACGCCTGCTAAAAGAGGAAACGTTACATTTTTTTACATTTAAGAGAAGGCAATTTTTCTTGCACCACATAAATAGAGCATTAATATGAATTTAATACAAATGATGTGAAATAAGTTAGGTTTGTGGTTGTAGATCTCCTCGAAACGAATCCATGTTGAAATTCGGATATATGTTCTTTTACATGAAATTCTAATTTATTTTTCACTATGCTTTCAAAAAGCTTTGGGATGGCTGATAGTTTGCAGATCCCTCTGTAGTTCTGTACGTTGTTTTTGGAGCCAGCTTTAAAGATGGGAACCAGAAACGATATCTTCCATTTATCCAAAAAATGACGTGTTTCAATGACGTGTTGAAAATATTGTAACATCGTCTAAAAGTATGCAACAATAATGTAGAATAATATCTACGCTCCTCCAGCCCATTCCAAACTGTACTTTCATTCGAGGTTCGTGTCTGCAATAGCTGACAACGCCACGGATAAAGAGAGAATTATAACTGGAAGAAATGATTGTCATCTTGGAATTATTACATCAGAATTTTCTGTTCCAGTGGTCGAAGAATTTGCTAGAAGTTTCTGGCTATCTGAAACTTCTGCTATATAAGGACAGATGGCGATCAATAAAAAGGGCAGTCGTTTTTAAACTGTGGCGAAGAGATTAGAAAAGTGATAATAGGTAGCCGGCCAGCCACTTCCAAGCGGATCCTATCGAGTTTATAGATCTTGTTCTTCTACTTCTAGTACCAGTTAATTCATCTATACGGTCTTTGATTTGGTTCAGATGGTAGTCTAATACGAGCCGGACTTCTTTGCCAGCGATATGTTTGGCGATCAGTTGTTCGGTCTGTTCGGTAAGTATGTCATACTGTTGTAAGTCTATTACGTGTATAAGCTTAAAGTAACCATTGGTCAACCAGGCGTTTCCTTCTTTAATCGTCACGACCGGTGATTCATATATTGTAAATAAATGTGCAGGGTTTGCACGCAAGCCAGAAGAGCTGGACTGTAATATAATGTCATTACTTTATTAATTAGTATTATATATTATATACAGAGTATGGTTCTATTACAATATTCATATATTCTTCCCTTTAATTAGTTTATCACTTTATAATTACAGAAATGCTTGAGTGTCTTTACTCGTTCTAATTATGATAGTAACAATAGTATTCTTTTTTTATTAATTTTTTTTCTATTTTTTATTTCATTCATTTCAATTTTTTTCTTTTTTTTTTCTTTAGGCCCAGGATTGCTTATTATTGCTTCCCTAGATGTCCGCTGAGTGCTCTCCATTAACATTTCGGGGTAGTCGCTGTCGCTCGGAAGGCTCGTATGAATCCTTTTTAGTCGTTAATGCGTTAATATTCACAGCGACCTACTAATGGTACGAGGACCTTCACCACGAATGATTAAAATGAATTAATTCTCAGAGAACCGGCCCCTTTTTTCGTGAGAGTTGGCCCCTAGACATAATTATTTCAGCTACCTTAGTATCCTGGGCTTTTGAAAATGGTTTCTTTTACTGTGTTAATTAATTCTTAATTCTTCATTACATTGCGTATGTTAGCTCTGCGAATTCTCTTGCTGCTTGCTGTCGTTACTGTGACACGATTGTCTTTAGCGACAATTTCTTTTTTTTATATAAAGGTTTATTCTTACCCTTTACGCACTTCACAGCGGAATACACCACATCACCCTCACAGTATTTCCTTGGTGCAGTTCTTTTGAGGTTTAGTCTAACATTCCTTGCTTCCATGTTCCTTCTAATGATGCCCCTAAGATCCTTATTAATCTTTGAGCGAATGTTTAACAGACTTTGGTAATTAATTCTCTGAGATCGATTAAAGAAAATGTCGGTGTGCTTCCTCCTGATAACCGAGTGCACCGTGTTGTTGTAACGGTCAACAGCAACGTACACAAGTTCCTTAACCTTGAGGTGCGGGTTCTCGACCTTAAGACACCGATAAATTTGAATAATAGTAGAATGGACCCTTTCTATTTGCCCGTTTACCTCGCTCCGGTAAGCTGGGGTCAAATAAAGTTTAATACCTAAAGTTTTAAAGAAATTCCAGACTATTGGGCTTAGAAAACCTCTCTCATTGTCTGTGACCAAACCTTGGGAAACTGTGAAGTAGTGTAAAACCTTTATTAATTTCGACCTAATGTATATGGCTGATTTCTCCTTAATATGGAAAAATGTAGAAAATTTGGAAAACTTGTCCATCACTGTTAGGAATTTTTCATTCTGTATTTCCATTATATCCATGTGAAGAATTTCGCATGGATACTTAGGAATAGGTGTCTCCCGTAATTCTGGAGATATCGGGTGTCGATCGTACTTGTTTGAGTTACAAATTTTGCATGAAGCAGCAAACTAACTAATCTGAGCCATCATACGTGGAAATTAAAATCTTTCAAGGATTTGTTCCCTATTCTCATTAGGACCCCTGTGGGCTCTCCTGTGCTCATTTTCTATTATAATGAACTTACGCTCCTCACTAGCAACATCCTCTACAACTCTCTGTGTCAGCCGTATTTTATAGTTTAAGTGTTCCAAGTAAACCCTTTGCAGTAAATTAAGGTAGTTTTCGGGGATTTTAATCCCGTTGACTACTCTCGGATTTAATTTAGCCCTTAATTCCCTCGTGAGCTTTTCCATACCTATTTCCTTAGAGGAGTCATAGTGGCGATGATAGCCAGGATGTGGTTCCTCATGAGATGTAAGATCAGTTCCAATCTTCAAAATTATTTATTATTTAACTACAAGCATCATTGCTTTACAGATTCGATTAACAGTAGGTTTATAAATAAGTATAAATATACATAAGAAACAAAAGAAAAATAAATTTGGACTAACTTTTAAATATTTAATGAAAACAATTTATTTTTAAACTTGGTTCTAGATGAGCTTAAATCTATTTAAATCCAAACTGAGTTAGAACTAGAAATTGCCCGCGATACAGGTTCATTTAACCCGTAGTTTGTTCTATGCCGCATGCGAAAAAGAAGCTCACTTTGCCTTAACGGCCTCTCGGGAGCATACAGAGGAATTAGAGCAATGAAACTTGGACTTTTCATATGATAGCATAATAGGTCTCTAATGAAAATTACATCATGAATTTTTCTTATTTTAGATAGTTTTGATGTACCAAGAAGTTGACACCTGGCATCATAACCAAGTGAAAAATTCCAGTGCATTTTGAAAAAAATGAATTTTGAGAATTTTCTTTGTACCCTTTCCACTCTATCAATATGAACTTGGTAGAATGGACATCAAATTATATCACAGTATTCTAGTAGAGATCTAGCTAGGGACACAAATAAAGATATCGGAGAATGAGGATTGGAAAATTCGTCAGTATTTCTTTGGAAATTATGTAGTCCACGTGGTCCGAGAATGTCAATGCCTGATCGAATACAATCCCGAGATCGTCAACCGTATTTATCCGGGTAAGTTCAACAGAATCGATTGTATGACGTTGGATTATTGAGTTTAAACGCCTGCTAAAAGAGGAAACGTTACATTTTTTTACATTTAAGAGAAGGCAATTTTTCTTGCACCACATAAATAGAGCATTAATATGAATTTAATACAAATGATGTGAAATAAGTTAGGTTTGTGGTTGTAGATCTCCTCGAAACGAATCCATGTTGAAATTCGGATATATGTACTTTTACATGAAATTCTAATTTATTTTTCACTATGCTTTCAAAAAGCTTTGGGATGGCTGATAGTTTGCAGATCCCTCTGTAGTTCTGTACGTTGTTTTTGGAGCCAGCTTTAAAGATGGGAACCAGAAACGATATCTTCCATTTATCCAAAAAATGCCATGTTTCAATGACGTGTTGAAAATATTGTAACATCGTCTAAAAGTATGCAACAATAATGTAGAATAATAACTACGCTCCTCCAGCCCAATCCAAACTGTACTTTCATTCGAGGTTCGTGTCTGCAATAGCTGACAACGCCACGGATAAAGAGAGAATTATAACTGGAAGAAATGATTGTCATCTTGGAATTATTACATCAGAATTTTCTGTTCCAGTGGTCGAAGAATTTGCTAGAAGTTTCTGGCTATCTGAAACTTCTGCTATATAAGGACAGATGGCGATCAATAAAAAGGGCAGTCGTTTTTAAACTGTGGCGAAGAGATTAGAAAAGTGATAATAGGCGAAGTTGTAATTTTGTGATAAATTGAAAGTTGAGAGTTAACAAGAAGAAGTAATTAGTTTGGATTTGTGAATTAAGTAATAGAAAGGAGATAAAGTGATTTGAGAGGAAAGAGACATTGTAAGAAAAGAATTGCGAAGAATAGTATAGTGTGAACCTGAATTGTTCTATAGACTAGAAAATAAAGAAATAATTTCACAGAATATTGTTTTATCTACTCGAGCCGTAGCTCGCATGTTACAATATGCAACAATGGGTGGCAAATACTATCACTATAGTTCCTTAAAACAATTGCAGGAATACCATCAGCTCCAGCATTTGATTATGGTTTCAAGCCCCGAAGAGCTAAAGCGACGCTTTAAATCCGAAATTATAGAACCAATGTCAACTTTCGAGTCAAAGATGCTGGAAAGAGGGAGCACTGGATTACTTTTGGAGTAAACGGATTCAAAAAATTTACCAAACAGTTCACACGAAGATTGACTATCGTTTGACTCAGTCCCCTCGTATTCCATAATCTCCGGAATACCGTACGTATTACGTTTCGATTTTATGAAAGTCCAAAGATATTTGCTATCAGTTACAAGCTTACTTTCAATATTCATGATGTAATTCGCATGCAAAAACCTATTAGGTACGCTAAACTGTTTCCTTAAGCCTTGTTTTTTTTTTTTTTTAAATATATTAGCCGTTGGTTGTACCAGGGGGGCTTAGAGAGTTTCTTTTTTGAGGTTCTTGGAACAAACTTTACAAAACCTTCTCCAAGAATATTTGTGAAACGGACATACGAATTATCAAGACATAAATGATTAAGTTCATTAGTCCAATCAAAAGAATTTAACCAAAAATTTAAACCAGTATAATTGGCTTTAGCAAAATTGGTGGATTGAATGTGTCTATGGTGGATTGAATTATTGAGTAAATTACAAGGACCGATTGACGATTTTACTTTAATTTCTTTCACATTTACAAACAAGAAATCGAATATTCTATTTAATGAATTCTGAATAGTTGAGAAAGACTTAAAGAATACAGATAATTAAAAAAGCTGTGTTCGTAATCGGACCTTAAATTCGAAGAAATTAACATTTTATCCTCATCTGACCAAGACCAATTTACATCTCCAATATTAAAATCTCCTAAAATACATACATATTGAGACTCCTTATTGTGAATTTGGAAACATGATCAATATTATCAATATGTTTAAATAAACACTTGCTACACTACCAGAAGGTACATAACTTACTATTAAGATAAGTTTAGATTCTATGTTTAAGCTTGAGCTAACCTGAATAGATAATTGTTCAACATCATTTCTTAGCAATGGTATTAGTTTACATGATAAGAATGATCGAACAGCAATAATAATTCAACCTCCATGATCCTTGGCAGTACCACATCGGTCGACGCGGAATACGTTGTATATGCTGCTGTCAAATATTTCCAAAGACAGAATATCCTTATAAAGCCAGGTCTCAGTAATGACGACAATATCATACACATACTGGGAAGAAGCGACGAAAAGATCATATATTTTTGACCTCATTCCACTAGCATTACGATAGTAAAGATTAAGTGTTCGGTTCGTGACAGTAGCTGACGGTGAGCAGACTTCATTTAAATTTAGTTCAGCACCGTCAGGCCTTACTCTTTTTTTTGAAGATTTTGAAATGAACGCAATCGTACACCGACCGCCCAGATATTTGCCTCGCACATCGCAACCTTATATTCAACTGGTATTCCAATTTGAAGTTAATCGATTTTAAATTCTGTACAACTGCACCTCGCTTAATGAGCATGTAGCACGGAAAAATAGTTGGGCTAACATTGATTTTTGAGGCCAAGTACTCAGTAATATCTTTCTATGTAGTAGATGGACGAAAACTCCCCAAGTGAAACCATTTGAGCTTACGTATAACACCAAGGTTTGGAATCAGTACCGACCGAATAAGCAGAAGTAACGGTGACACTATCGAGATTAACCAGAGGAACCACAGCAACATCAGAAACATCAGTAACATCGACAATATCGACAACATCAGCAACATCAGCAACATCAGCAACGACTGCAACATCAGCAACATCAGCAACATCAGCAACATTAGCAACATCAGCAACATCAGCACCAGCAGCAACCAGGCAACCAGGATTAATAGAAGTCTTAGCAGCAACCGAATTAGTTACACTGCGTACGCTTTCACTCTCTTTCGCATAAGCAGAGAGACAATCAGCATTAATAGCGCTAGTGCAATGAGCGGCAGTAACGGCTACAGCAGACACACCTCCGAAAAGAGGGTTCATTGCATTGGGAGTGCCATTAGTCTCTTCTATCGAGGTAGTCCAATCAACATCAGAAATGGTATCGTCTCGACTAACAGCATCAGCAGTTATAGCAGGCACAACAGAGAGAGCGCAAAGTGTTACATTTCCATTGTGAGCTGCTGCACTCTAGCGGTAATTGCATTATTGTTATTTTTTACAGCACGCACTTTCGGACGAGAAGATGAGACATAACCCTTGGTGGGATTAATTGCACTCAAACGCGAAATAGAAAGAGAGGAAATGCTTATTCCATTCTTCGACAATGATTAGCGAGAAGGTTCGGCAACTTTTTGCTTTAGCCTTGACCGTGTAACCACTTGTGATTCAATTTTAGCATCTATATTGATTTTAGATTTGGGTTTTGATTTAGCTGCACAGAGAATATTTTTAAAATTCTCAAACTCGGATCTCAATTCGTTTAGAGAGATGGATAGATCACTGATTTTTTGAGAGCATACCGAAGTAGAGTTACTTGTGCAACTATCACACCTCCAACATAATTTAGCATTTTCTTTTAGCAAAATTAATGTAGATATACACCTGATAGTACAGGTTTCATGAGCTTTAGAACAACAAACTCCACAAGAAATAGAACTTTCGCTTTTAATTCGCAATTGCATATTCCACATAATAATGACATAATGAATAAAATTTCAAGAGAAACACGATTTGTCTGTCAGACAAATCGGCACTGATCAATCAACTGATTTCTGAAGACGTTAATTGGAGCTTCCACATGTGGTAATAGGTCAGAAGCATCCTGATCAGCACTGTGCATAGTATCTTGGTCTGTTTCATTATCAGAAATCTCGCAAAACTCTTCTTCGGCCGAGGCCGTTCGTGAAACGCCTTCCATGGAAGTTCGTCCTTCACTCGCTGTATCCGTAACACAACCAGCATTCGAACGCGGTTCGCTGGCAGATGCGGTACACGAGTCTGACAAATGGTTTAACTGTGTCTTAAGGCGAGAGAGAGCATCGGCAACATAGTTTGATTTACCAGGAGTGTAAATCAACTTATACTCCTCAATCCTCGCCTTCCAACGCTTGAGCTTAGCATTGTGATTCCTATTACTTAATGCAAATGTTAGAGGCTGATGGTCAGTATATATTCTGACCTTCTTCGCATCATAAAAATAATTCCTTAAATTATCAAGCGCCCAGACAATAGCGAGCATCTCCTTTTCATTTGTCGCGTAATTTTCCTCCGTTCGACTCAGAGAACGTGAGATGTATGCGATCGGCCTTTCTTTTCCATGCTCACCATGGGACAAGACTGCACCAATGGCGTGGTCCTTGTTCAAAGTTTGCGAACGCTAAAACCTCAGCCGAGGTTAACAGTTCCTTCAGGGTCTCGAAGGACTTCATTGCCCCCTCATCGAGCGAAACTGGGACATTCCTTGACTGATTGGCACAGTCACCTCTGGTTATATTCCTCAAGGGTTTCGCAACCTTGGCATAATCCCGTATGAATTTCCTATAATATGAGGTTAATCCGAGGAAACTCTTAAGTTCCTTCAGGTTTTTCGCAGGAAGTATTTTTTCTACTGCCCTAACTTTTTTTTGGATCAGGTTGGATACCTTCAGGAGTAACTAAATATACGAGAAATTCTACACTAGTACCCATAAAGTGGGTGTTTTCTAGGTTGATCTTTATCCCGGCCTGCTCGATCTTGGAGAAAACAGTTTCTTTATCTCTCAAATGATCTCCCTCAGTGTTGCTGAAAATGATTACATCATCGCAAATTCTGCCAATAAGCTCTTTCAGCACATCGTCGATCATTCGTTGCCAAACGACAGTCTTAGATATTCGTACTTCCTTCGCTATATCTTTTTCTTTCATCGAAATTTGATGAAATCCCGACGTTAGGTCGAGAGTGGTGAAGAACTTGGCGTTTCCCAGACTGGAAAGCGTACTATTAATGTCCGGTATGGGGTAGGTATCCGGAATTGTTACGGCATTAAGCCATTTGAAATCGATTACTATTCTATATTGCTTCTCGCCATTGGACTTTGGCTTCTTGGGAACCACCCATACAGGAGAATTGTATGGGCTGTTCGAAGGACGATCGATGTTTTCAGCCAGGAGCTCTCTGGCTCGGGATAGAAATAACTCTTGGTGTAAATTGCTTCATCAGTAGTAGTAGTAGTAGTACCTCTTACATTTGTCCTTATTTGTTCATTACCGACTGGACCAAAAAGATTGCTAAACTTTCAGCATGTTACTTAGATTTAGTCAATGCAGATATGTTTTCACTGGTCGCTAAAATTTGGTTGACCGACTCCGACGGCTAATTTTTCAGCTTAATGACCTTATTAGAGTCAATAGTACGGTAATTTTTGTCCCTATCGATCACTGCTCTGAGGTCCTTCAGGGTGTCATCGCAAATTGTTCCATCGAATGTTTTTAAGTTGGGAAGAACAAAAAAGGTTATAACTAATTTACAACCCAGGCTGTGAAGGAACTTCCCACAGATTTTGTATTCAACCTTAATTTTTCCACCAGGGCTATTTGCATAAAATGGAGTTTGAACGCGGTCAGGATATGGACCTAATTCAGGTCTTATGGAATTTTTATTAGCCCCGGTGTCCACCAAAAAACTTAAAACGACCCCGTTCCGAATTACATACTCCTTCGTCCTCGACCGCCGCCGAGGCAATGTGGAACAATCTTTGCTGCTTCCTAGGTTAATTATCTGACCTCCCTTCTCTCTTGAATGGGTTTTCCGGGCGATTTATATAATTTACGTTTCTGGATTGAATGAAATTATCCACTTCCATCTTAAACGGTGGTTTTAGACCTAAAGGTCTTGATGGGACATAACTTCAGTGGAACTCCGAGTTCCGGGAACGAAACGGTCGAGGGTGAGGGTTGTTTGTCTGCGCGAAGTTGTAACTAATCGGGGAAGTTATTAGGTTTGGTGCTTTAACAAATACGGAGTTGTTCCGGAAATTGTGGTTTTGCATTTCCAAGCAAGCTGAATATGCTTCAGGCAGGGTATTAGGATTTTCGACCCGTGAGCCGCCTTGTTGCAACCGGTTCAGCTGTTGTTCGAGCGTGCGAATATCTCTCTTATCTGCGTAGTGGAGAGAGAGAACTCTCTTTATTTCCGGCCATTCGTTGTCAAAAATGTTGTAGGAAACTAGTGCAGGGTCTGCCTTGCCTCTAATTTTTTGGCGAATATGCTGAAGGATCGCCCGACAGATGGGCTTGCTACGAACGATTTCGTAGTCCTTCAGCACAGTTTCTACACTATGAACCCAGGAAACATAGTGTACTGGGTTGTCCTCAAAAACCTGGAGATCCTTCACAGAATTAGGAACCTTGGATATCTCCTTCAGGTCTTGCTCGCTGTTAGGCCCTCGGAGAGGTCTCTGCCTGAGGTTCGCGTATGCCCGCCTGATCTGCCTGCTCCGTTGAGCGAATATGGTTCTCTACAGCGTTCAATTTCTCCGAAAGGGATTGGATAGCTTGTCTGGGATTGCACTGTTCAATTTGAGTAATGCGGCCCTCTATACCCTTAAGCTGCTGAAGAACGCTATTAATCGCGCCCGTCAGCTGGGTCACTGAACTCCTCAATTCTTTCATACCGTAGGATGATGTGTGAAGTGGGGTATTAATTAATTGTAGGAAGACAAAACACGAACAATAACGACAGAAATGACTAATGTGTTATCTTTTACAAAGTAAATTAATCTTTCGTATGATTATAACTGTTAAAAGTTTTCTTAATTTCGATTTTGTATTACCATTTGTTCTTTTTTGATTTCTATCTATATATTCATATTACTTTTTTCAAATTAATTGTCTTAATCAATTTAGTTTCACTTATAGCTACTTGTCTTACATGAAAATCGTTATCATGGGCCAGCCTGTCATCGCCTCTTTGTCTAGTTCCCTCATTGAAGTGTCCTGTATTATGGTTGATGTAACGTTAAGTAGTTTTCCTTCCGGTAGTGTTTTAGTTCTTATCGGTAGCGTTTGAGCCACAGAATTTTATATTTTATTTTTCTGTATTTTTATACAGGGTTTTTTTCTTTTTATTACTTATTTTTTTGAAATTAATTCCTGTTTTCTATTTTGTCACACACACAGGATTTTAATTTAATTACTTCTCTTTGAATTTAACTTCTCAATACAATGAACATCACTCTTTTCCTCTCTTTGTTTGAGCCGTAAGAGATTTATTGAAATTGTATTGATCTACCGTCAGCTCACTATTTTATATGATTATTTTACACGGTTTTCCGCACATTAACTTTTGTCTTTTTTTTCTAACACCCTATTATTATCGTTTTTTTCCACTCGCGAGGTTGAGGGTGTCCCTGCTCGGGCGCCAGTTACAAATTCGCTTTTTAAAGGTTCAGAAAAAAAAAAAAATACTACCAGCACGACCTTATGCGTGCACCACGGATTATGGATAAAAGAAACAAGTATTTCCGTGTGTATTCAAGCGATCTTTATTCCTCTACGCTACAGATAAGACTAACTTCACAGTTATTTTATATTTGAAATCTAAGCTCTCCCTGGCTGCTCATGATAATGTCATTCCCACGATGATTCGAACACGCACGCGCATGCAAGGCAAAAAGTGCAAGCGATGCGTCTATGCCTGAATCCAATACTGTCTTGGGTTACATCCGGAGGTTGAGCGTGTGAATATGACTGCGCGTGTGGATAACCGCCCGTGTTAACTTAAGTAATAATCATAAATAATAATAATAAATAATAATATTAAATAATAATAATAAATATTTATAATACAAGTTAACACGCTGCACTTGCTCCACGTGCCCAAGTAGTGAGAGCGAATCTCTTCGGATTCGCTGTATCAGCTTATTCATGAACATGTTCCCACAGTCTGGGTGCATTAGGATCCTGTTGCATTACTTTTGCAATGCACTGGATACACGCTCTACCTTATAGCAACTCAGCAAAATGGATCGTGGGACTGACGGCAGCTTAACGGGAAGATTTTAGATATTAAGTTAGTCTTAAGTTAAGTTGTGAGAGACGGTTCGATTGCGCTAAGGACTGATTCACTGAAATAAATTCTATTAGTATAAAGAGTGATCGCGTTTTAATAAAGGCCCGAGTAGTTCGGTTTTTTTAAGTTACCCCGTGAGTAATATATACGTGGCCGAGAACTCGAAAAACTAAAAACCAAAGAAAATGCTTAGGAACAGAAAAAGTAAGTTTTTATTTCGCGTGTTTAATTCTCGGTAGTCTGACTTACACTGGTTGCTTAATTCTAAATACATTTAACAAAACGACGCTTCGTTATCGCAACGCAAACCGTTCGTTCGGTTGTTTACAACATGTGGCTTGGCTTGGGTAAGAAAGCGATGCTTTATTATCGGAAGTATAAACCGTTCTTTAATAATTGGGTTGTGTACAAATGTGGCTTGGCTTGGATTCGCCTTTTGTACAGTCAACGCCTGCAATGCACACACTTACATACGTGACTTCTCCCGCCGTAGTATGGACAAAATGTCTTTACATGAAGTCCATACTTGATGATAAATACCGTGTCATGTGTGTGTGTACACTGCAATTTCTGCTTTTTATACATAGACTGCGTCGTATACGTAACATTTCTTGTTTTAACATTTGCTTAAATTAAATACTTTGAATAACTAAAGCTATATATAAACACAATATTAGTTGCAATAGAATATGGGAATAAAAGATTTTACATTATCATCGTTTGCTTTATTAGAGTATAGTGTAGTTTATCAATTGGGTTAAGTACTAGTATAATTGAATTAAAAATATAATGAATTGGCTTAGTAACTATTATGACATGTGTTTCATGTAACAATGTATGTATAGAAAAGTGAACTAAATGATGGATATTTAAATATTTAGATATTTATCTGTGCAAACTCAATAATAATTCGTATTAAAAAAAAATAATAATAATACTAATACTAATAATAATAATAGATAATGAGAAACGATTTCCGTTCATAAGGAAAGATTTGATCAATATTGAGGGTTCATATAAATATTATGTTATGTTAATATCTCTGTTCTTGTTTTTCTTTTTTTTTAAGTGTGTAGTTCCTTCCTGTATATTTTCCGTCAAATTCTATGTTCTTAATTGAATTTTGATATTTGTAACGTCGTTTAATTATTTGTCTATCTCGCTTAATGCCATCTTTATCTTTAAAATAAGTTTTACCTTTTATTTTTACATCTTTTATAATATATCTGGGTAAGTGCTTTATATTATGGAAACCTAAGTTCTTAACTAGCTCCCTCTCTTGATAATCGAAATTGCCTTTGCTATTCCTGTTCATTTTACTTATTTGTTTTTCTTTAATTTCATGTACCCTTTGTCTTAGGACGTTCCATTCTGTCCCAGTTAATGAGCTGTGTAATAGATCGTTTGGCTTGTATTTCGTTACAGAATGTATGGTGTTATTATATAATTCAACCGCTTTATATGCCAATAGTCTGTCATCAGTGTCTTTATTTTCTTTATTAAGTTTGAAAAGACGCATATGTTCGTTAAGGGTTAAGTGAAAACGTTCTATTACTGAATTACCTGTATGTGTATTGGGGGAGGTAAGGTGGTATAATACTTTCTCTTTATTTAGATAGTTTTTTATGTATGCAGTATTGAACTCGTTATCGGCTACAATCTTAAGTGGTTTTCCTAAGTTTGCGAATTTGTGTTCTAAATTCTCAACAATAGTCATCGAATTTCTGTCTGTCAAGGGATGGATGGAAACGTGCTTAGTTAACTTGTCGATACATGTCAAAAACATGCTATTTTTGTTAAAAAACCATATATCTATGTGCACTATTTCGTTCGGATTATTTGGTGTTTCAGAAATCATTAACGTAGGTTTTATTGGATTTCTATCATATTTACACATATTGCAGAAGATACAGTTGTTGATATATTTATAAATTTCGAGTCTCAGGTTTGGAAAGTAGTATGCGTCCTTTAATTCTAAATAAGTTTCTTCAATCCCCCTATGATTATTCTCCAGGTGCGTTTTTTCAATTAGTTCTAGTACTGTTTCTTTGCTTGTAACATCTTTAAGGAACTTTGTGCACCGAAGAATCTTCATGTTTGGTGTATTTGAAAAGTACTTGACCACTGTTCTTTGGAACTCCACAAACATATCATCATGTGCACAAAAAATTCCAACTACTCCTTTAATCGGAAAAAGACCTTTCAAAATGTTTAAAATTAATTCTTCGTCATATTTTGGTATGCAAATGGTGGATCTTCTCTTTTTCCTAAACAAAAACGTATTAATACAGGTTTTAGAATTCCCTTTCTCTAGTATTAGTTGGCTTTTATAGATATTAATTGGATTTTCAGTAATAAAAATGTGGTCGTTGAGGTTTTCGATACCGGTATGAATCGTCGCTAAGTCCGATTTAATATCTTCTTGTTCTTTTTCCACAAAATTAGTTTCTAAACGGCTCAAAAAGTCAGCGACATTATTCTCCTTACCTTTGATGTATTCTATATAGAAATCATATTCGTTTAATTTTATTTTCCAGCGCTGCAGCTTAGAATTGGGTTCTTTCAATGAATTCAACCATACTAGAGGGCGGTGGTCCGTTTGAACTTTGAACTTGCGTCCGAACAAGTATGGTCGGAAATACTTGGTTGCCCACACAATCGAAAGAAGCTCCTTTTCCACTGTGCTGTAGCTAGTCTCGTGGCGATTTAAAGTCCGAGAAGCAAAAGCTACAGGATGTTGGTTTTGGGAAAGAACTGCCCCTAAGGCCGCATTGCTTGCATCTGTTGTTAAGGTGAATATTTTTGAAAAGTCCGGGTAAACAAGGACTGGACAAGTGCATATAAGTGCTTTAAGCTTGTTAAAGGACTCAATGTACTGCCTATCTTTAACATTTATCTTAGAACTCTTCTTAAGATATTTTGTCATTGGTAGGGCTACTTTGGAGTAGTCCCTGATGAATTTTCGATAAAATCCAGTGATACCTAGAAAAGATTTTATCTGTTTGGTTGAGTGAGGTAATTGAATTTTTTTGATTACTTCCACTTTATTGGGATTGGGTTTTATACCATCGGTGGAAATAACATGTCCTAGATACTCGGTCTCTCTTTTGAAAAAATTGCATTTATTTATTTGTACCTTAAGGTTGAATTGCAAAAGCCTTGTAAATATTTTACTAAGAGAGTCGATATGCTCTTGAAGCGATGTGGAAAATATTAGTATGTCGTCTAAATATACTATTCATATTTTATTTATATAGTCGAAAAGTACTTCATTCATCATTCGCTGAAATGATGCTGGAGCATTTTTCAATCCGAATGGCATTCTTGTGAACTCGTAATGTCCGGTTGCGGTTGAAAATGCTGTTTTATATCTATCTTCCGTAGTTATAGGGATTTGATGAAATCCTTTTGCAAGGTCAAGGGTTGTAAAATATTGGGCGTTATCAAGTTTTGAGAATATATCCTCAATGTTGGGGATTGGAAATTTATCGTCAGTTGTTACTTCGTTCAACTTCCTATAGTCAACAACAGTGCGCCAACTTTCTTGACCTGTATTATCAACCTTTTTAGGGACGACCCAAATTGGCGCATTGTAGGGGCTCGTTGATTTCACAATAATACCAGACCTCAACATTTCAGAAATTTGTTTTTCTACCTCTTCCTTGTGTGCTTCGGGATACCTATATGTTTTAGCAAATATAGGAATATCGTTCTTTGTTGGTATTTTGTGACTATATTCAAGAACACACGATAGATCTTCACCTTCCATAAAAAACACCTTCTTAAATTTTCGGATAGTAGCAGTTAAATGTTAAATGTTCCTCTCTGTTTAAGTTATCAATTTTAAGCTTATTTACTATAATATTTACATCTGGTTCGATGAAGTTAATATCTATTATATTTTTACATAATGAATGAATTTCATCATTAGTCTTAATGTTAGAATGGCTAAATATCAACGGTAAAGTTGCTTCTTGAGTAATAAGCTGTAAGCTATTAAAATCTAGTTTCGCTTGTAGCGGCTTTATTATGTTACAGCCAATTATACCATCAAAGTCACTTTTCAACTCTGTTTCCAGCATCTCAATCGTAGTGGACGGTCTGTTAAACTCTTTAAACAAGGGGATTGTTATTTTTGAGTTAACGCTAATATTTGCGCTGACAGATTTCAGTGTCACCGGTTTTTTTAGTTCCGTTTTGAAGGACTTGTGGAAAAGACCGCTTTTGATTAGCGAAGTGTTGGCTCCAGAATCTATGAGTAACTTAATTGGCAAAGGATCGGTTTTAACAACTATACAGGGAAGTGTTCTGAGGTGGCTGATGGAAAATTTTGAAAAGGTAAGTTGTCGTAATCGGTTTGAACATGATCAACATCCATTGTGCGACTAAGGTTACTATTTCTTATTCGGCCTGAATTTCTAGAGTTATGCTGAGGATTGTTCATTCTGTTATTTTGTTGAGATTGGTTTAGATTATGAGAATTAGAATTTTGAAAAGCTTGGGGATTATTTTGCCGAAAATTTCCTGAATACCTTCGCGAGTTTCCTGAATAATTTCCTGGTCTATTATCTGTAAAATTTTGTGAATTCGATTGCCGAACATTAGGATTTTGAAAATTTCTTCTTGGATATAGCATATGGTTATGATAGCTTTGTGAGTTATTGTTGGGTACGAAATTTGAATTGAGGGTATGTTGGTTGTTATAATTAGGATTAGGGACAGTGTTATAAAAATTGTCTGTATCAATTAAAATATCCTTTGCTTCTCTAAGAGTGGATGGGTTTCTAGCTTGAAGTATTAGCTTTGAGTTACTAGGAAGTTTATTAATAAATAGTTTAAGGACTATTGCCTCGTTTTGGTCGCTATTAAACCAAGAAGGAGTTTCTGGGGTTAACCCCGTTTTAATATTAAGTTTCGTTAAAAGGCTTAGACATTGATTAAATAATCCCTGATTCATAATATTTTCTACACTCTCGTTTATATTACAGTTAGATAACAGTACAGTTTTTATTTCCGGCCAATTTGTCGGATTGTTATTATTTATTAACGCAATGTTTGCTGATTCTTTAATTTTTTGCCTTATCTTAAAATGTATAATTGTTTTCGAAATTTCATTAAGGTGACCAGTAAAGGCATATAAATAATCAACATGTTTTATAAATAACTCTAACTCCTCCGGTAATCCGTGAACTCAGGGACTTCCTTAAATAGCTCCAAAATATTACCATTTTCCATACTGTGTTCACTGTTTTTTTTTTTATGTGACTAGAGATGTATTCTTTATAGATGTCGTCTTGGAAGGAGTTGTATTTTATTTTTTTATAAAATTGCACTGTTCCTCTTGATATAAATTTCTTTTTTTCGCTTATCGCAAGATCTTATATTCTTTTTTTTTTTTGTTGCACTTTTATTCGCTACCTTTGTTTTTCGGATAAGTTTTTTTTTTTGATAGTTAATAAATAAGTACGTGAGTATTTTGCTGTTTTCTTTTTAGATTTTAGATTTTTATTTAAATTTTTTTTTATATTTCATTACAGCTCTCTATATTATTACAGTTTTAAGCCAGCATATATGTACTTATGTATATATGTACAATATATACTATTTCACTATAAACTTTATAGACTTCTCGTCTCGAATTCAATATTTATTTATTATTATTTTTTTTTATTCTTGGTTCACTTTTTTTTATTTTTTTTTCCCGACTGCGCCAGTAATATATACGTGGCGAGAACTCGAAAAAATAAAAACAAAAGAAATGCTTAGGAACAGAAAAAGTAAGTTTTTATTTCGCGTGTTTAATTCTCGGTAGTCTGAATTACACTGGTTGCTTAATTCTAAATACATTTAACAAAACGACGCTTCCTTATCGCAACGCAAACCGTTCGTTCGGTTGTTTACAACATGTGGCTTGGCTTGGGTAAGAAAGCGACGCTTTCTTATGGGAAGTATAAACCGTTCTTTAATAATTGGGTTGTGTACAAATGTGGCTTGGCTTGGATTCGCTTAGCTTGGATTCGCCTTTTGTACAGTCAACGCCTGCAATGCACGCACATACATACGTGACTCGTGGAGGTAACGTTAACTGGCGCCCGAACAGGGACCGGTATAAAAACTATATCCTTTTTGCCTGTGGTTCCGTGCCAAATCAAGACCAGTATGCTCTATGGAGTGAACGTCAATGTACCCATGAGAACACATTGACCATTCTGGATCCTGAGCACAAAACTTCTACATACCCATGAGAACATGCGGATATCCTAGAATGCTAAAGGATATGGTAGTGAAGATTGTTCGTGCCACGAGTAGGTCGCTTACAAGCATAAACGTTTGCGACTAAAAGGGAACAACACGACACTTCTTTGCCGGCTCCCACGAGAATAAATTACTCCGTTCGATTAATTTTTTTCTTCCGTTCTTTTCTAGCCACCGCGAACGTTAACTACTGCCGAAAAACTAGTGAAGAACTATGAATTACGAGATTGTTTTAATGTGAGTGAAAAAAAGAAAAACGAAAGGAAGTGAAATTAAAGTCACTAAAAGAAAGGAAACAGATCAAACAGTGCAACTAAAAAGGGTGGCACATACCCAACTTCTTATAAAAAAAGGGAAGAAATCAAAGGAGAAAAAAAAGAAAAATTACTGTTACCCCTAAAGTTTTAATAAAAAAGAAGAAAAAATTAAAATTGAAGTCAGTGGATCTTCATCCAAGAAATATAATCCTTTTTCCCTCTTCCTTAAAAAAGTTACCTAAAGCTAAATTTACTAAAGTGTAGTTGTCTGAATAAATCAAAATTTTGAAAGAAATATAATTTCTTAAGAAAATTACCTAAAGTCAAAATTATTAAAGTGTAAAAATTATTACAGAAGCCCGAAAAAATCGAATAAGTGAGCCATTATAGTGCAAAAATTAATGTAAGTGCGCGAGTCTTTTGAAGTACGTGGAAATAAAAACCAGTTAATGTTTTCCTCCTTTTCTTTGAAAAATTGCATTGCGCCTTCTAATATTCCTTGGCGAGGAAACCCAAAATCCAGGTAATAAAGCTTATTTAAAATCTTTTATCTGTATCATTCGAATTGGAAGCCATTACGAAGTCAGTGACCGAGCTGACAGGCGCAGTTAACGCCATGCTAAATCAAATCGAAACAATGGAAAGTCGCCTCAAGTCACTTGAGGACAAGCAAGTACCAGAGGCTTCCCTCTGCGAGGCATCCGACGAAATTGTGGAGCCCTGTAGGCCAAGAAACGAATTTGATTTGAAAGAAATTAGTAGGCTCTCGGACTGTGTCAAGAAGCTCCAAGTTTTCGCCGGGAACCCCACACAATATATATCGTGGGTTCATATTGTGGAGAGAATCCTCAATAATTTCATTATCGTAAAGGCGAAACCGTGTTTATCCGTGGCTTAATTGGCGATCTGTCGAGGATGCTAATTGTCCAGAGCCGCGAACGCTCCCGGAAGCATACTCTTCTCGCCTGGAGAATTTGAACTATCGCAGTCATAAGATACACCTGTCATCAGCACCGAACACGAGAACGGCACCAATCAACCAAACTTTCAGACGAGAATTTAGGCACACAATGCCACCAAAGAAATTCTCGCGACAGGTATCTGACAGATCTGACCAACGGGAACACACCCTGCCACCTCGCGGAAACGACCCGCCTCCAAGACTAAGTGGTCCCAAACCGTATGAGAAAATGGAAGTTGACCGCTCCGTACAGTCGTGGAAAGGTAAATTATATGAACCGCCCTCAGGGGTCCAACCCCTTTAAGAGGAGGGCTCAGTCTGATAACTATCGTCGAAAACATCAAAGGCTATATAGCATGCAGACAGCCGACGAACAATCGACTGAGGCATATAATGAAGCTGCCGAAGAAGAGATAGCCGACGAGATAAATTTTATGACGGGGGCCTATCCAGCGTACCATACATAGAGTGCGTTACGCGGGATGGTAAAAAATTAAAATTCATTGCCGATACGGGGGTAAACAAGAACTTTATTAGCCCTTCCGTATCGCAAAATAGTACAGTAATCCCTAAACCCTTTACAGTGCATTTAGCCGCAGGAAATATCAAAATCAGAGAAAAAGTAAGTGGGCGCTTTTTCAAGTATTCGGGTAACGATGCGCTTCTTACATTCTACGTATTACCAGGTCTTGCGTCTTTTGTTGGCATTATCGGAGACGATACTTTAAAAAATCTAGAAGCAGGGAAGAAAACGTAATGACTCTGAACCCCGGTATCAAAATCCCTCTAAAGGAGAGATTATTCAGAGAAGTTATCACCACTCTAGACGAAAGCCTCCCTGAAAATATTAGGAAGCAGCTTAACTGCTTGATAGAAAAACACAAGGTTATCTTCGGCCCAATTAATGACAGTGAAACTATTAATACCACTATGAAGGTCGAAATCAGAACCAACATTGATCAGCTCATCTTCGCTAAAAGTTACCCTTACCCCGCGTGTATGAGGCAGGAAGTGGAGAAGGAAATAGGGAGGATGTTAGAGGAAGGCATTATTCGTCCGTCAAAAAGTCCGTACAACTCCTCCATTTGGATAGTTCCAAAAAAGACTAAGCCAACGGGCGAGAAGCAATATCGAATGGTCATCGATTATAAACGGCTTAACGCAGTGACCATCTCTGATACCTATCCTTTACCGGTTATAAACTCAACACTCGCAAGCCTTGGTAGCGCAACATTTTTTACGACTCTCGACCTCACCTCGGGTTCCATCAAACCCTGATGGAACCCTGCGATATCCCAAAAACGGCTTTTTTAACAGTGAACGCAAAGTACAAATTCCTTAGGCTTCCGCTCGGCCTAAAAAATGCGCCTGCTATCTTCCAAAGGATGATCGACGATGTACTTAAGGAATACATAGGGAAGATCTGCTATGTGTACATCGATGAGGTCATTGTCTTTGGTAGCAGCGAGGAGGGTCACCTGAAGAACATAGGTACCATTTTCTCCAGGTTGCGTGAGGTGAACTTAAAGGTCAACCTTGAGAAGACTAACTTCATGAACACAGAAGTTGAGTTTCTAGGGTACGTAATAACACCTGATGGCATAAAACCCGACATGAAGAAAGTCGCCGCTATAGAGCGAATCTTACCACCAGCAAATCTAAAGGAGCTTAAGAGTTTCCTGGGATAGACTTCGTATTATAGGAAATTCATTCGCGACTACGCGAAAGTCGCCAAGCCATTAACGAAACTTACATGAGGTGAAAATGCGCAAATTAAAGCCAACGAGTCCAAGCGGGTCCCCATTACGCTAAATAAGGAGGCGTTGCAAGCCTTCAATAACTTTAAGCTTTTGCTGACGTCGTACGAAGTGTTAGCGTTCCGTGATTTCGAAAAAGCCTTTAACCTTGTTATGAGCTAGAGACAGGCCACGGAGGCATCTTCAGAGTGGATGAAGGGGACGGTGGCACGCACGCGGTTGCACGGCTTAACTCGTCGGACTTTGGTCTTTGTCTCCCATCACTCTCACACCACCTGCTCAAACACAAAATATCGTGCCATATGTGTAATAAAAGAAACCTAATAGAGAAGAGAAGAAGCTAACCTAATTAGACCACGGACAGACTTAAAAAAGATAGGAAAGAAGACAGGAGAAGAAGAAGAAGCTCAAGGGCTTATGCCCATATCCTGGAGAAAGAAGGGTATGCCAAATCTAACCTAAATCTAACTATTCTAATCTGAACCTAATCTACCATAAAATTTATGATAAGCCTAAACTAACTTATAACTATCCTATTCTAGCCCTATACTAAGGCATCTGTATCCCCTAGTCTCTCCAGGATGTGGGTTCGTCTCGTCCCAGAGACGTGCCAGGTGTTGATGGCACCGGCATGGCCAACCCACCCTTGTGTCTGAAAGACACAACCTTCGCCATCTCTTTGGCCAATATTCACTATAGATGGCCCCTAATGCCTCAATCCAGCCACTACTGTCTACTGTTCACGTAAAGTACGTAAAGTCGTCACGTATGGCCTTTGTCACGTCAGTGCAGTCGTCCTGTTGAGTCATCGTAGCACTTGCACAGCGAGAGGACGGCCCTCCTATTCCCCCGCACACCATCATCGCACAGGGGAAATTATCTGCCCATCATTATATTCATTTAATTATATTCATTCAGGTGAAAAAAAAAAAGATTCTATCGGAAAGAAAATCAATTACAGTTAATCTATTCTAATCAAGCCAATTCTGCCCTTAGCATTACTCCATATAAAAAAAATATGCACATACATTTCTCTTCGTCCATTAATGTTACCTCTGTCTCCCTCTTTGTCCATGTCGGTCGTCCTTATCAACATCCATATTGCTTTCGGAACATTGGAAAAGGGAAATTCCCTTTGCCAATATCCTTCGTCAAGATGGTATTACTTAGATATAACACTTTAATATATTTAAACATTTACCTAAATTCGAACAATAAAATAACACAACATTAATATAACTACGGGTTTTGTTCGGTACGTGTATCTTAACTTCGTCGGTATTTTCAGTGGATACGGAGATTTGTTTTGGTGGCTTTTTTTTTCTTTTTCTTTCTTTTTCTGTGGATACGGAGATCCACATTGTTTTGGTGGTTTGATCATGACGATCGCATCGTTGGACGTCTTGCACTGGTGGCAGCCGAGGATTCTTGTGCCCAGGCTCCACCATGGATGTGTATCTGCTACCTCCGCTTTGGTTGGTGGTACCGTCGAGGTATCTCTCTTCTTTTTTTTTCTGTTTTTTTGTTTGTTTGATTTAGTATGGGTAGTTGTTTATCTTTTGTTTTGTCCCTTGGTGACTAGTGCCACGTTGGTGGCTGGCGTCACCTATCGTGAGTGGTGTCACCTATCGTTTACTTTTTATTGCGGTCTCTAGGACCTCGTAACAGTATCGACGACAATGTCTGAGTGGCCGTGAGGACATTGGCCTCATAGAAAAAGGGCGTGTAGTGACTGCGGTATCCCTTCGTAGCCTTCGCGCGTTTATAGGCCGACTAACGTCTGGCTAGGGCCCACGCCCTGGGTTTAAGTGCGTCAGGTATATCACAGTCTGCTTGCCCTTCATATGTGAAGGTCTTTGCCATGAAACTTGCCTACTACTTCACCTGTCTGGTTGCCTACTTCGTACAGAGAGTTGCCGATCACTTTTAAAATCACCGATGGTAAGAATTTCGGCCCTAGTTTGGCATTGCAACCATCGGGTAGGCGACTATGCTTGAAGTTACGCCTATAGACGGTTTGCCCTACGGCTAGCTTATCAGTCTTATTCTCAATGTGTACCCTTGGATCCTTAACAATGTCCAGTCTGCGCACGACTTCATATGCACTGGCATGTTTTACCATGGGTATCCCGAATACGGCGTAATAGGGCTCGAACGATGTCGCATCGTGCACTACGCTCCTCAAGGCGAATGCCGCACTACTGACATGTAGGTCCCAGTTCTTCTGGTCCCCGTCAACATACGACCGTAATTTGGCCAGTAAGGAACGCCTGAGAGGAGTAGAACGCGGTACGAACGTGTTTGACCCCATATTTGTTTAGCAAGCTGGAAAACAATTCATAAACGAATTGTTTCCCGTTGTCTGAATGGATAAATTCGGGGACACCAAAAACATGGAAAACATTTTCTTCTAAATATTTAACTACCTAAGCTGCCGTTGCTCTGCGGATAGGCCGCAATAAAATATATTTGCTAAAATGGTCCAATGCTATAAATATGTGTGTATGTCCTGTCTTCGTTCGTGGGTATGGTCCTAAGAAGTCGATGTAGAGGCATTGAAAAGGTCGTTCCGTAATCGTTTGTTGTCCCATCGGCGGCCGGGATATCACGTTTAGTGGCTTGCTACACTTTCAGGTTACGCACGCTTTCACTGCCTGTACATCAGATGCCATACCTGGCCAGAAGTACTTCTGCCCCAACCTTGCTAACGTCTTGCTTATTCCCCCATGTTCTGCAGCAGAAGAATCGTGAGCAGATTGCAGAAGACTCCCACGCAACTCCTGCAGTACCCAAAGCTTCCATGCCCGACCTTCTTGCATTTCGTCACCTATCCGAATTTCAGTGCGTTTGTACACAAATCCGTCGGATGCACATACGTCTGGTAGTTTGTCTTTGTTCGGGTCGACTGTCTTCCTTAATTCGTCATATTCCCCCGAAATGAAGTATGGCGAACTAAGGTCTACCTATAACATTACTGTATCGGGAGTGAGCTCCACCATATGGACACGTGAGAGAGTATCAAGGACTACGTTCTGGACACCTTTCCTATGTTCGATCACGAAGTCAAAACCCTGAAGCTTCAGGCTCCATCTGGCCAATCGACGAGACAGGTTCTTCTGAGTTATCAACCACTTTAAACTTGCGTGATCAGTGATTATAGTGAATAGTAATCCTTCCACATAGGCCCTGAACTTCTTTACTGACAGAACGGCCGCATAGCATTCAAGTTCCGTCACACTGTAATTTCGCTGAGCGGAGTTAAGCTTCTGGGACATGAAAGCTATTGGTTGTTCGTTTTTCTCTGCGTCTATTTGGAACAACACACTCCCCACACCAGACGTCGAAACATCGCATTGTATGTAAAAGTGTTTGGTGAAGTCCGGATTTGTCAGTATCGGCGCTGTCACCAAGGACATTTTGAGCTGTTGGAATGCCCTCAGCGCCTCGTCGGTCATTGTAAATGTCTGTCCTTTCTTGAGGCAATCGGTCATGGGAACCGATACAGAAGCAAAATTGGGGATAAAACGTTTGTACCAACCTGTCATCCCTAGGAACCGACAGAGTTGCTTCGGAGTCTTCGGTATCGGAAAGTTCTCGACCGCCGACACCTTGTCTTTGTCCATTCGTAAACATCCATCCCCGACGATATATCCGAGGAACCTTATCTCCTTATAGCAAAATTTGCTTTTTTCAACGTTGATCGTCAAACCCGCTTAAACATCTGGCTACTTCTTCCAACAGTCTGGCGTGTGACTCAAAATCTGGAGAACAAACCAAGAGGTCATCAAGGTAGACAAAGACATTCTCTTTCAGCCGAGAGGGAATGACCTTGTCCATCAACCTGCACATTCTCTGGGCGGCATTGCACAGTCCGAACGGCATAACCGTGAACTGATATAGCGGCCTTCCAGGGACTGTGAAGGCTGTTTTTTCCCTCGACTTGTTCTCCAGAGGAATCTGCCAGAAAGCGTCCTTCAGGTCAATACCCGATATGAATCGTGTATCCTGAAGTCTGCTCAACAGACCCTCGATGTAAGGAAGCGGGTAAGCGCCCTTTTTGTGAATGCGTTTACTTTTCGCGAGTCCAGACAAAGTCTATTTGTGCCGGGTTTCCGCGCTCCATGCGCTGTTACTCTCTTCGATGACCCCGAGGGAAAGCATTCGTTCGAGTTCTTCGAAAAGCAGCTTCTGAATTGCTGGCGAGATCGGGTAATGCCTCTGCTTAATGGGAATTTTCTATTCATCAACCTCAATAACATGCTTTTCGAGGGTGGTCTTACACAGACCTTGCACTGCAAACGATGGGAACAGTTGCTTGATTCTTTCCAGTTGTGCTGTTTGTGCGGGTGACAATGTCTGGACAGGAGAACTCTCTACCGTCGGAGATGCAGTGTCAAGTTCGTCAATGATGTGAGGAGCGACCTTAATAGCGCTCCAAAAATCTACCCCTAAATAGAGTTGCTCCTACAAACTAGGAACAACATACAGCTCCATTTCTTGGGTTTTGCCACCCCATGAAACAATAGTTGTAAACGTCCTTTTATCCGTTGGTGGTTTCCGTCCGCGGTGCTAATGCCTGTTGCCATCCTAGTTAATGTTACGTTCGTCCTAGCTATGAACTCAAGTGCACCTTTCTCCAAACAGCTAATAGTGGCTTCACTATCTAATAGCCCTAGAATCTCCTCTCCTTCTATTCTCACTTTTGCATAGGGCTTATTATCGTCGAGGTACATATCAAAGATGCTTCTATTTGATTCTTTCGTCGTCTATATATTGCAACCTTTTCCCTAAGCCTATGATCTTACTAAAGTTTCGGAGATTTGAAGGTCGTGCTATCTCCTCTCCGAAAATTCGTCGTCTAGCTTCTTCGTACTCTTGCAGTCGTCTGTGGAGGCTCTTTCTCGGAGGGATCTCCTTCTTCGTTGCGGTATCCTGACCATTTGGGTCCCTCTTCAAAATTTGGACTGCTCCGGTTTGTCCTAATTCTCCGGGAGTGCAGGCGCCATCGACGAGCCGACCTTCAAGTTTCCCTGACACTTCGGACAGTTGAAGGCGAAGTTGCCCTGCCCACAACTGAAACATGTTAGGGTGTGAAACGGGGAAGTGGACATGCTGGTGGAGTTTGTTCAGTTTTCCTAGTCAACTCTGTCCTGTTTACGTTAATCATTTCGTTCGTGGAACTGTGTGTAAATAGTTTGTTGGTCGATTCGTTCTCTTGTTCTGGAGTGCAGCCACTTCAAAACCTTCGTCTTCTACGTCACGCAGCATGCCTCTCCTTAAACTATGGTCTGCTTGGTCGTCGGCTATTTCATTGACGCTGCGCCTCATTCTGGAATATCTCGCCGCCATGTGCTTTTCGGCACGTCTACACTCCTGCCTCAACTCTTGTATGGTTCTGACGGTGCACCCGAATATCAAGGTAGCTACCCTGTCCTTAATATTTTGTCTGAGTATGGCTACCAAGTCGTCTTCGTGTGGTCGAATTTTCATTTGTAGAGTCAAAGTTCGTATGTCGCTGTAGAAGTCGTCAAACGTTTCATGGGGTTGCTGTCTTCTGTCCATTATTGTTCTAATAATTTCGTGGTCTTGTTGTTTATGTTTAAATTGACTGACCAATTCAGTCTTTAAATTGAAATAATTGAGCAACTCATCACCCTCATTCTCCTGCAAATATTCCCAGTACCATTTCTCCGCGGGACCTGACACCAAATGGTGGAAATTGGCGAAAAGCTGATCTTCGGACAACCCATATTTCCTTCGCAGGGTCTCTATACGAAATAGAAAACTTTCTGTAGACATCGATTTCGACGAGCCATCAAATTTAACCCCCCACTTATGAACTTCTACCGGCTTTCCAAGACTTGGAGGACCATTAGGTTCACGCTTCCTGTCTTGTCTGGAACGTCGGAGTCTCCATTCGCGCAAGATAGCTTATATCAAATGGTCTTAGCGTCTGTCTGTTTGTCTGGCTACCCGTTTGTCCGTCTGTCAGTCGTGGAGCTTGACTCTCTGTTTGGCGTGGTAGTTCCTTCTGCTGAATGGCTCCTCTTTCCAGGTCGCAGATCTTATTCTGTAGCAGGCTCATATTGGCCTGGAATGTCGCCATTACTTCGCTCATGCTCTCTGCGAAGACCGACATGATCTGCTTCTCGCTTTTCTGAACAGCTGAAGAAACCACTTCTTGAAACATTCGAGACATTCTCCGGTCCTCTTCTCTCACATTGGGTAGATTGAAGTCTGTATCGTTCCATTCTTGTCGTAGGCCTTCACTATCGACTGCTCCTGCCACGTTTTCTGTCTCTTCTGTCTGAGGTGGTAGGCTGAAGCGTTCTTGTCGTCTATAGTCTCTGTCTTCCCCTGGGATCCCTGTCGGAGTAGAAGTCTGTCTGTTGTGGTCTGTCTGTCCATCCCTAGTTTGTAGCTGCTCACGCCCCGATTCTTTCTGAATCACCAACAGCGAGGGCGGTGCTACTTTCACAGTTTTTGCCGTGTTCGTTACTGTGCGTGTAATTTCGTAATCGTTCGAGTGTGCTTTGTCCCGTCCCTAAATTTGGGTCCCAGTATTGGAGTTCGTGGTCTGTTATGTTTATGTCTTGTGTGGTTTCAGTCCACGTAGCAGGGCGTTTATCAGCCTGCTCTATAAGTTGGCCCTGTCCTTGTCTTTGTGCCATTTGTCGAGTAAATCGACGTTCGCTACTTTCCACACGCTGAAAAAATGTGCCCTTAGGAACTACGCCCTGATCCTTACCCCTATCTGTCATAATTCCAACTATTTAATTCAAAGCAGCAAAAAAAAAATTAACAAAGAAAGAAAAATTCACCAATATATCTATTAGAATTCAAAAATATTCAAGGAAGGAGAGAAAAACCAAAAAAAAAAAAAAATCAAAAGAATTCCAAATAAATCAAGCCTACTAATAAATTCAAAAGAATAAAAAAAGAATCTCACCGGAGCTATCTATCTAGGAAATTAGATAAAACTTTAATAAAATCCAAAATTTTGCATCTAGATATAAATTCACAAAGCTTCTATTTCATTAAAATTCAAAGGAAAGTAAAAGAAAAAAATACAACTAAAACAAAAAAATAAAAAATAAAATCTAACCAAAACTAATTAAGTAGGTAGGTAATTTCTACTTAGCTAACGCCTTTCGAAAATTGTATTGGCCTTTATATTGATGTGCGATGGTGTGTGGATTCACGGTCAGGTTCTCCAGTAACCATTACGCTGATTAACCAAGCTGGTTACTGTTCGTCATCAAGTTTATTGTATACGTTGTATGTATCTGTCTGCTTGTGGCTGGGTCTGTGGGACTCGACGAGTTCTGTCATAAACCCCTTCTTTCCTTACCACTACTTGCCATTAGGTAAACTCCAACAGTTGGCTGGCTAGGACTTTCAGAATTAACTCCAACACGGATAGAGCTTTAAGACCCATGCTCACGCCTCTGATCTGACAAAAGCCTTGACCCTTGGACAGCAGCTTTGCATTAGGCCTTGCCATCCTAACCTACTCTTTGTTTCTTCCTAGACCTCCGACCACCTCACGAGATCCTCTGGCTTTTGACCTGAAG
Organism: Pocota personata; assembly: GCA_963082735.1. NCBI lineage: Eukaryota > Metazoa > Arthropoda > Insecta > Diptera > Syrphidae > Pocota > Pocota personata. The sequence goes on from OY720431.1 coordinate 75,230,962, forward strand.
ATTGGACAGCTGTCTTTGACCGAAGATGAAAAAAAGAATTTGATCAGCCCTTGAACAGAAAGTAAGACAGGAAAGTAAAATTGTTTATAAAAGCGGGAAATATACTAATTCGCGAAATGAGGCTGATTGATATGAATCCAAGGTGACGACTTTCAAAGAGTGAAAATCGTCCCCTTGGAGTCGCAATCTGGCCTCTAAAACTGTTCGAAACCGTTGGGCGCCATTGTTATGAGCTTGGGGCAGGCCATGGAGGCATCATCTTCAGCGTGGATGAAGGGGACGGTGGCACGCACGCGGTTGCACGGCTTAACTCGTCGGACTTTGGTCTTTGTCTCCCATCACTCTCACACCACCTGCTCAAACCCAAAATATCGTGCCATATGTGTAATAAAAGAAAGCTAATAGAGAAGAAAAGAAGCTAACCTAATTAGACCACGGACAGACTTAAAAAAGATAGGAAAGAAGACAGGAGAAGAAAAAGAAGCTCAAGGGCTTATGCCCATATCCTGGAGAAAGAAGGGTATGCCAGATCTAACCTAAACCTAACTATTCTAATCTAAACCTAATCTACCATAAAACTTATGATAAGCCGTAACTCATACCTAAACTAACTTATAACTATCCTATTCTAGCCCTATATTACGGGTTCGTCTCGTCCCAGAGACGTGCCAGGTGTTGATGGCACCAGCATGGCCAACCCACCTTTGTGTCTGAAAGACACAACCTTCGCCATCTCCTTGGCCAATATTCACTGGAGATGGCCCCTAATGCCTCACTCCAGCCACTTCTGTCTACTGTTCACGTAAAGTACGTATGGTCTTTGTCACGTCAGCGCAGTCGTCCTGTCGAGTCATCATAGCACCTGTTCAGCGAAAGGACAGCCCTCACATTCCCCCGCACACCACCAGCAAGCCAGTTCTGCCCTTAGCATTACTCCATATAAAAAAAAAAAAAATATTCACAGAAAAAAAAATTACTTACTCACGTTTTTGTTGTCCCCCGTTGTCCTGCCGGTAGCACAAGAAGAGATCGCAGTTGCTTAAGTTACAGCTGTAATATCGCGGGCACAAAATCAATGCTAAATGCAGAACCACTTCACTCCTAACCTTAGCTTTACAATCATTAAAATATAAAAAACTAAGCTACACTCTATCTACATATGTAAGTAGAACACTTCGCTCATATTTTTTTCTTTTTCCTTTGTCACACAAAACAAATGTTGTTCCTTCGTTGTATTCTGTTTCTGCTACGGCTTTAATGTCACTGTATCTCTGGGGCGGAGCATCTCTGTTCCTATCCAAAAAAATCTCTGCAGAGGCTTGGGTGTAGCGGCTCGACCCAAGTCCTGGAAATTCCACCAAAAGTTCCACCGATTAAATTAGCTGTCTCGTCGAAATCGATTTTTATATGTACATACCTCTGCTATTTCTTTCCCAGTATGTCTTCTTCACGAAGGATTCTATTTCCCCCCGAATCTTTCCTTTCTGCCTACTGTCTAGAGAAATTATTATTACTACCTCTTTTTTCTAGCACGATTAGTTATTTAACTTACCCGAACAGATCTAAAAAAAATTGCTTTCCTTTGTTTTGTGTGTCACTATATTCTGGACTTTTCACTATCTCTATAGTTACCGTCCTCGTTTGAATTAATCAGAAAAGTGATCCACGGTCGATGCTCTTTTGCCCTAGTTTCCTACCTTCTTAATTTTTTATTTATTTTTACTCTTTATCATGGTCATTGTGTTACCTCTTCAATTTCATTCGTTGCTTATATTTCTCTTCGTCCATCTATGTTACCTCTGTTTCCCTCTTTGTCCATGTCGGTCGTCCTTATCAACATTCATATTGCTTTCGGAACATTGGAAAAGGGAAATTCCCTTTGCCAATATCCTTCGCCAAGATGGTAATACTTAAACATAACACTAACACAACATACCTTATATTAATATAACTAACCTACCCTAATTAACCCAAAATCTATTTACTATTTACCTCCCACTATTAAACTTACAAAACAGTTTGCAGATTCCGGAGATGACGGCCGCTACGTAATGTCACGTCTAAGAGACCGTAGAATTTACGATAACGTCCGTCTTTATCTTGCATACCTGCATGATAAAGCTGACTCCATCCGTATTGATGGAAAAACGAACACCAATATCAAGGTCTTAATCTCCCAGGAAGGTCCCCCAATTGATGAGCATGCTTTGATGAAAATTTTCGTTCAGTTTCATGAGATCTTCAATATGCCACCTCTTCAGGTAACTAGCTATCTCACCTCCTAGACGTCCTACATAACCTCTAAACGCAGGTCCCACCTCCAAAGAACTTGCGCCGACTTCAATAGTTACTTTCGCCCCTGAACAGTTCCCGTCTCAACATCTAATGCCTCCTGATTGCAATCTGTCCAGTGATTATAATAACAACGAATTATTTACCTCAGAATTCAATGTCGTTCGGGACGATGGTCTTGAAAATGATGATAATTCCTCTGGTCGCGGTGTTCTCTTGGCAATACACAATCGCCTCGACTCCACACTCTTTAAAACCTCGCACACCGCTAATTTGGAGTTCATTTGCGTCAAAATAACTATCGCTGGTAGCAACATCTACATCTTCTGCTGCTACATTCGTCCATCTCAACCAATTCACTGCTACCAACTTGCCATTGATGCGATTGATTCCCTGTTTAACATTGTAGACCCTCGCGACGTCGTCTTAATTTTGGGTAATTTTAATTTCCCAGATCTTCGATGGGTTCTTTCTCACGATGAGACTCACTTTGCCGCTACAAATCCCTCCTCAGATAAGGAGTTCCTATTCATCGACTGTGTCTCTGACTCCGGCCTTTACCAGTTAAACGGCGTTACTAACTACTTAGGTAGACAACTCGACCTTATTTTCTCATCAGATGCCGACAACTGCGTCGTATCAGCGAGCAACCACCTTCTCTCCAAATTAGACCGCCATCACCCACCTCTATCTCTCACATTTTTTTACAACAACGGTAATAAAATTCTACACTCTCATACAGTTTTAATTTTCGTAAAGCAGACTTCATAAAACTGAATAACCTTTTGAGTAACGTTAATTTCAATTTTATTTTTCAAAATCCCAGAATTACTATCGACGGTGCTCTTGCTTTGTTCTACGCCGAAATCTTCACCTGTTTCACACAATCCGTCCCATTCGTGCTCCAGAAGAACTCCTCGTCATCCCCACCCTGGTTCACCAAAGAATTGCGCTCGCTTCGCAATAGAAAAAATAAACTTTGGCACACGTACCTTAAATCTCGTTCGCACTCTGACTTTTCCAATTACCTCCACGCATATAGCCACTTTTCCGAACTCTGTGAACCTCTATATCTCGAATATTTAGACCAAATCCAGCATACCATGATCTCCGATCCGAAACGATTTTTCCAATTCATCAACACAAAAAGAAAATCTGACAACTATCCAGCTACTTTAAAATTGTCTAACACTTCCTCCGGTGATCCTAAGATAATCGCAAATTTATGAAGTTGATCTTGAATACTTCTCCTACATGAAAAGCTGTGCCCAAACCTCGTTAGTCTCCGTTGACATAACCGTGGAACACGTGAAAGAAAAGATAAAAAAAACTCAAGAACGAATACTCTCCTGGTCCTGATGGTATCCCTTCAATAGTACTGAAAAATTGCTTGAACTATTTGGCCCAACCCCTCACGGCGCTCTTCCAGATATCTATCGCACAAGGAGTCTTCCCCAAGCTTTGGGAGAGCTCTTACATAATTCCCTTTCACAAAAAGGGTCACAAGAATGAAATCTCCAACCACCGGCCCATTGCTAAACTCTCCTGCGTTCCTAAGCTCTTTGAAAGCATTATTTATGATACAATGTTCTTCCATTGTAAGTCTATCTTTTCCCCTAGCCAGCACGGATTTCTTAAGGGAACAACAACTACTAACTTAACGGAATTCGTATCTACCACTCTGTGTGCATTGCAGGATGGCAAAGAAGTAGATGTAATTGCCACAGATTTTAGTAAGGCCTTCGATAAAATCTCGCACTGAATCATTCTTTTCAAACTCAAATCACTTGGCTTCCAACTGAGTTTCATTGGGTGGATTAAATCCTACCTTGAGGAACGTTAATACAAAATACTATTTAGATCGGCTGTATCCGAACCCATTAAAGCCTCTTCTGGTCCCCTGATTTTCATTTTGTCAATTAACGACGTTTACTTCATCATCAAAGGTTCTTGTCTATCCATCTTCGCTGATGACATGAAAATCCTCAGGCACATATTAAACCCCGCCGACTCTTGCCCACTTCAAGCTGACTTCAACAACTTTTCAACCTAGTGTCAAAAAAATTTTCTTGAGCTCAACGTCAACAAATGTGAGAGGACTAAATTTCCGCTGCCATATTGACAACATTATTAGCAGAGCCAACTCTGCACTCGGTTTCGTAAAACGCTGTTCTAAAGAATTCTCGAACCCCTACGTCACGAAATCTCTCTATTTCACATTTGTTCGGCTAATCCTCGAATATGCTAACCAAGTATGGTCCCCCTATCATGATACCCATTCCCTTCGAATAGAGGCTGTTCAACGCAGGTTCATCCGTTTTGCTCTTCGCGGTCTTCCTTGGTCTGACAGGCATAACTTACCCCCCTATGAGAATCGTTTGAAATGAATTAACGTACAGACACTTGAAATACGTCGAGAAATTGCTGACATACTCTTTGTACATCAGCTGTTAGCAGAAAACATCGACTGCCCTAATCTGCTCCAAATGATCTCCCTTAACACGAACCCACGCCTCCTGAGGTACCCATCTTCCGTCTCAATTTTCATCGCACCAATTATGGTTGTAACGAGCCAATATCTAGGATGCTACGTTTGGCCAACGGCGCGCACAGCTCTTTTGATTTTCACTGCAGCAGATTTGCACTTAGAAACGCCCTCCAGAATTCCACTTCCACTCCTCCGCCCTAATAACTTTAGTTTTAGTTTTAAGTTTAGTTTTTAAGTACTTAGCCTTAGTCTTAAGTTGTGTTTAGTAATAGTCTAGTTTTAGTGTAGTTATTAAGTTCTGCTTGAGTTAAGCTAAATAAATAAATAAATAAATATATATGTCAATACTCGAGAAATTACTACAAAAGGAACGTATAACACTTTTAAAAAGGGATCTTTCCCATTTCCCTTCGATTTTTCATTTGAGGTTTTCTCTCGTCGAATTTAAATTTTTTTTTTTTTCATCTGCGCTACGGGTTTAGTTCGGTACGTGCATCCTAACTTCGTCGGTATTTTCAGTGGATACGGAGATTTGTTTTGGTGGCTTTTTTTTCTTTTTTTTTTCTTTTTCTGTGGATACGGAGATCCACATTGTTTTGGTGGTTTGATCATGACGATCGCATCGTTGGACGGCTTGCACTGGTGGCAGCCGATGATTCTTGTGCCCAGGCTCCACCATGGATGTGGATCTGCTGCCTCCGCTTTGGTTGGTGTTCGTCGAGGTAGCTCTCTTTTTTTTCTGTTTTTTTGTTTTTTTTTTTTGTTTGTTTGATTTGGTATAGGTAGTTGTTTATCTTTCGTTTTGTCCCTTGGTGACTAGTGCCACGTCGGTGGCTGGCGTCACCTATCGTGAGTGGTTCCTGTCTCAAGAAAAGTCGTGTGCTGATAGACCCATAGCCTACATTTTGCGATCCCTCAACAAGACCGATGAAAATTACGCTACTAATGAAAAAGAGATGTTGGCTATAGTCTGGGCCCTAGATAATCTGCGATCATATGTGTATGGTGCGAGAAAAATTCGCATCTACACGAACCACCAGCCCCTGACTTTTGCCTTAGGAAATAGAAATTACAACGCGAAGCTAAAGCGTTGGAAAGCTCGCATAGGAGAATACAATTGTGAGCTGATTTATAAACCGGGTAAGTCTAATACAGTGGCAGATGCCCCCTCACACTTGTCTGACTCAGCACGCGCTGAACCAGGACAAAATGCAAATTCGGTCGATAAATCCTCCACAGAAACCGCCAGCCAGAGAAGTGACCCAACTACCATCACAGCTAGTGAGGGGACAAGCACAACAGCAACGGCACACAGTGCCCAACAAGACAGTTCCGATCTGATCCCCCATGTGGAGGCGCAACTCAATGTTTTCCGAAATCAGATAATAATGAAAATAGGTAAATGGCTCGAAATCTACGAGGAACCTCACCCTGGCTACTCGCGTCATTTCCTTGCATTGGCGAACTTAAAGAAGTCGAGTTTAACAAATATCCTTCTGCCAAAGCTATAACCGAATATCCTGAACGGAATTAAAATGCCGGAGTCTCATCTGGGACTCCTCCAGCAGGTTTACTTAGAAAACTTTGTAAATTCCAAATTGCGCATCACGCAAAGACTAGGGAAAATAAAGAACAACTTCTCGAGAAGTATTATTTCCCCGGATGAACAGTCTGATAAAGAAATACACAAGTACTTGTGAGGTCTGTAAGTTAAACAAGTATGTCAGACACCCCCTGAAGCCCGAATTTCAACCCATGCCAATCCCATCGTATCCTTGCGAGATACTACACATAGATATAATGGAGGTCCAAAATGAAAAATTTATCAGTTAATCGATAAATTTTCAAAGTTTGCCAAACTCTTCCACATTGTTGGTTCATTCAATTCAATTCAAATAAAAATGCATTTAATCAAAATAATATATTGGCAATTCTAATTATGTATATATAACGTAACGTAATGTAGAAGTCAAATCTATTATTATTAATTGAGAAATATTATATAAATATATAATCTGTAATTTCCCGCCATATTATGGGTATAAAACCCAAAAGCAGAATTTTGAATGTACAGTCGATAGTGTACAGTGAATAAAGGCAATTTTTTATGAGATGCGGTTTTTTTAATACGAGGTTTTTTCGCAGTAATTCCCTATTGGAGTGGAAATCATTTTTCCCATTCTGCGCGTGTGCTAATATTTTGGTCCTTCGAGCCGGATTGCGTGTGCGAGAATTCAAACAATAAAAACAGAAAACATTAAAGTGTGTGACAAACAATTTAAACTAGAACAAAACTTACATATAGTTCAGGTGTATAGATACTACACAGTGTGAAAGTGCAAAGAGAAAATTTGTTCTATCTTCCATTGTTCGACAATTGAAAATTTTTAATCGTGCAGATCAGGATTCCCGCGTCGTGCAATTCAATTTTCACTGTCAACTCAAGGCATAACACGTAAGTGCTCATTTTTTTCATTTCCTTTTTGTTCTTTTTCATTTATTGATAAGAAGAGGTCCTAGCATGTCGTTTGGAGTACTTCAAAAAATGCTTTTAGAACAAATAGTGCGTGATCGAATTAATTTTGAAAAAAAACAGGCGAGTCTCGTCGTACATCCAATTATTTGGCAGCTCGTCTTTCGGTGTTGGAGGAAAACCTGGCATACTCTAGGCGATACCATGAGGAAATTATAAGTGCATGCAAATTGGAAACAGGGTTAAAAAAGGAGGATTTGGTTCAGGTCTACGAAAAAATCAACGAAAATTACCTGGAATATCGGACAGAATTGTTAGGTGCCATCGATAATTGTACTCCGGGCCCGAAAACTCCTCAAGCTTCGCTTGCCGCTCCTTCAGTTGCTCTTGCAGCTGCGATGTGCACAGATCTTCGTCTTCCTAAGATACAGATCCCCGAGTTTGCTGGATCATGCATCCAATGACGGTCATTTCATTACATTTTTGTAGCGTTGATCCACCATAACAAAACACTTAGTGAGATTCAAAAGCTGCATCACCTTAAGTCAAGTCTCACGGGTGAAGCAGCAGGACTCCCGCAACATTTGGCTTTAGATGCAGGAATCTACACCAAGGCCTGGAAACTGCTGAAAGCGAGATTTGACCATAAACGCCTGTTGGTTAATGCACAGCTAAGACTCTTTTTTTAATCAGTCTACCCTTATGAAAGAGTCTGCAGAGGGACTCAAATCGATTTTAGATGTGTCTCAAGAATGTTTGCATGCACTGGACAATCTAGAATTGCCTGCTAAGCATTGGGACACAATAATTATTTAAGTCATCTTTCAAAAGCTGCCCATACTTACTCAACAATTGTGGGAAGAAAGACTTGGCAGTACTAAGGAGCCACCTACCATGTCTGAATTTGCAGAATTTTGGAAACGCGGTTTCGAACACTGGAGGCCAACGGGCAACAATCAACACTGAAGCCCAACGCCAAGCCAGGGTCAGGATCGGAGAGCATGCCGAAGGTGTTTCACGCTAAAATACAGCCAAGGAGTTTCAACGTAAGGTGTGTCAGAAAGGGCAAAACTCTTTAGGAAAATGTTTCCGATTTTTGGGCATAGACGTGACGCAGAGACTTCAGATTGTTCGCCAAGGTCGTGTTTGTGACAACTGCCTCGCCTATAGACACTTCAGCCGAGATTGTCTTAGTTCCAAAGACTGCTACTTCTGTCATAAGCAACACCACACACTTCTGCATACAACGCTACCCGCACACACTTCCTCACTTTACACACAGCCACGCGAGCACACATCGTTACCCCACACTCACACATCAGCACTACAGAGTCAACACCTGGAGCAGGTAGCCATGAACCCAAACGCTCCTGACTTCCATACGACAATTACCGAACAATCGAGCTCCAGTATACAAAACACTTATTTCGCATCGTCGAAGGTCAACGCGAGTATTTTGTTGGCCACAGCGGTGGTCAAAGTTAGGTCGGCTGACGGGAGATATGTCAATTTACGTGCCTTAATTGACTGCGGTTCTGAAGCAACATTTATCTCCGAATCAGCTGCCCAATTACTCAGCCTTAAAAAAACACCGCACTTTGGTTAAAATATCAGGGCTGGGGAAGGTCAGCAACGGCACTAGTCAGAGTTACATCGACATTGCGTTCATGTCGATTCGAATTTTGAGAGCTCTACCGGGGCCTACGTTTTCAAGTCGTTGACTGGGCTTCTTCCGGCCCAACCAATGATGCATGCCGATTGGCATCATATAACTGGGTTACTGTTAGTAGATCCCGCCTTTCACTTACCTGCCACCGTCGATATTCTGTTCGGTACCGATGTTTTATCCTCCCAGACATCATTTGAAAAATTAGGTTGGAGCATTTTGGAAAAGGTCGCCGAAAGGGTTCCAAGGACCCTTCAAAGTTTTGTGCATCTGGTAGATCTCGACACAGAGATGAGAAAGTTTTGGGAGATAGAAGAAGCACCGTTTCAAACCCAAGCAGCGGAAGAGGACACGGTATGCGAGCAGCATTTTACTACACATACAAGGCGACTAGTCGACGGAAGATATGAGGCAGCACCATTCAGAGGAGGGAAGCCTCCTGCGTTAGGTTCAAGTAGGGAGGTTGCGGTTAAAAGACTGACTTACCTAGAAAAAGGTTTTCAGAACGACGAACGGCTACACGGTGGATATAGCCAGTTTATTATGGAGTATCTGACACTGCAACAAATGGAGGAGGTCGATCTGGACAACGACGACTTTATCAAGTCGCCCTACCACTCTTTTCTCCAGCATCATGCCGTTCTAAAGGAAGCCAGCTCCACGACCAAGCTCAGGGTCGTGTTTGACGCTGCTTCAAAAAGCACGAATGGGACGTCATTGAATGATAATTTGATGGTGGGCCCCAAACTCCAGACCAATATCGTCGATAAAATCCTAAGGTGGAGAAACTATCGATACACATTTACGACGGATATCGTAAAAATGTATCGTCGAATCTGGATCACTGAAGGGGATAGCTACTATCAGCTTACTTTATGGAGACCAGTAAAGGTCAGCATGTCAAAGCCTTTAAGATGAAAACGGTCACCTTTGGCACAGCATCTGCGCCTTTCTTAGCCATTCGCGTTCTCCATCAAATCGCCGAAGATGAAAAGGAGAAGTATTCCATAGGGGCGATAGTCATCAAGAGCGATATGTTCGTTGATGACCTCATTAGCGGAACGGATACCATCGTAGAAGCACGGCAAAAGCGGGATGAAGTCCGGAAAATGCTCGCAACCGCTGGACTCAATCTCCCTAAATGGACCTGCAACGACAAAAGGTTGATAGACGACATTCCTGTTCAGGATCGGTATCAGGTGGTACCCCAAAACGGACTCATTTTCTTTTCAGAATTTCCAACCGGAGGTCGAAGAGGTCACCAAAAGGACAAATCTGTCGGCGATTGCCAAATTGTTTGATCCTCTGGGATGGATATCACCCTGCATAATTAAAGCAAAAATTGTTATGCAGCAATTATGGCATCAAGGAACTGATTGGGACCAACCAATTCCATTGGAACTGAGGGAAGAAAGGGAAGTATTTCGCCAGGAGCTTCCGCTCATTCAGAGGATCAAAATTCCCAGATGGAATGGAATTCGAAAAAGCAGCAAGTCTACAGAGCTGCATGGTTTCTCCGATGCTTCACTCAAAGCCTACGGGGCAGCGGTCTACCTACGAGCATTCGATGACGACAATAAAATACGCATTCACTTTATTCTTGCAAAGACCAAAGTGGCTCCTTTAAAAACGGTAAGTCTTCCGCGACTAGAGCTGTGTGGAGCAGTCATGCTAGCCACACTGCTACATCACGTCAAAAGGGTCCTATATTTATCGCACGCAAAGGGAGACTCTACGATCACCCTAGCATGGATTTCCGGACACCCTACAAAATGGACAATATTTGTCAGCAATAGAAACCCAGGGTATATGGTGGAAAGGTCCAGTCTTCCTGAGAGATCAGTGGGAATTCGAGGAACCCGACCAGCTAACAGTAATGAAAACCGAAGAAGAATCGCGGAAAGCCAAGGCTCTCTACATTATAGCTTGCGACACCAACAATGAGATAAGAAAGCTCATCCGAAAATTCTCAAAGCTCTCTAAGGTGGTTAGAGTTTTGGCTTGCTGTAGTCGTTTCTGCCATAATTGCAGGGCAGGGTTTACCTCTAAACAGCTTGGTATACTTGGACCAGAAGAACTTCCAGCTGCAACACAGGTGGCGGTTCGATCAGCTCAAATGGACATGTTCTCTAACGAATTAGATGACAATGTTTTGGCGAAAGTGGAGCGGAGAATACCTTTCGCGTCTGCAACAGCGTCCAAAGTGGGTAGATACGGTCGAAACACCAAAAGTAGGGGACCTAGTTCTACTCACGGGTGAACGCTTACCACCCTCTTAGTGGATGCTCTCGCGCATCCTTGAACTTCATCGCGGAATCGATGACTTGGTACGAGTGGTAACTCTGAAAACGAAAAACGCAACAATCAAGAGGCCAATAACCAAACTTTGTTATTTACCATCGAACAAAACTAATGAAATCGACAAACATATCTCATAAACATAACACAACGCAGAAACGCTAATCGACACTTTTAACAACACAATTTACTTATTAAATAATATTTTCATGCAACATAATACAAAACTACATATTTTCGGCATTTTCTATAACTGTACACAACACAAAATTTACATTGATCTTTACGCTATTCCCACATGATACAATCAACATGATCAGCAACAGCTGTTAACAAAAAAAAAAACCTGCTTATTCTCGCAGGTCATTGCACGCAACGAAAAGCTCCAGTGTAATCCAAAAGCACTGTATGCTAAACCGATACAAAAAACCGATGCGTATCACAAAACATTCGCTCGCCTATACCAACAAAACTATATCGTGCATTACATGCTCTCACACATATACACCTGGTCATATACAATAACACGATTAATATTACAATTATTATTACGATTAATAACGATCACTTTACTTGTGAAAAAATTATCAAAATATAATAAACTACCCGACACCGAAGACTTACAATCAAATGTACTACAAAACACTCATGTCAATTCATCTCATCGGGTACATACGATGATAAAAGCAAGAGAGGGACTGGAGATAATATTAACACCGATCGTCTCCTTTGATAAACCAAAGACATCGACCAATAATGTGTCCGTCTCATCACTCCACATACTTCCATATATGTCGCATTGTGTTGTCTCTGTTATGTTCCGATTCACTAATCCCATTTCTCTTTACATGTAACCATTGCCATCAAAATGTATACAGTAGATTGACTCAGCAGTACAGAGCCACAGGGAGGTCCGAAATAAAACTTGAAGACGTCTATGGGCAGCAAATTGCGAACTCCGTTCACGACCGGGGAAATGTTGGTTATTCAATTCAATTCAAATAAAAATGCATTTAATCAAAATAATATATTGGCAATTCTAATTATATATATATAACGTAACGTTATGTAAAAGTCAAATCCATTATTATTAATTGATAGATATTAAATGTATATATATATAATCTGTAATTTACCGCCGTATTATGGGTATAAAACCCAAAAGCAGAATTTTGAATGTACAGTCAATGTGTACAGTGAATAAAGGCAATTTTGAATAACGTATGAGATTCGGTTTTTTTATTACGAGATTTTTTTACAGTAATTCCCTATTGGAGTGGAAATCATTTTTCCCATACTGCGCGTGTGTTAACACACATAAAGAACAAATCAACTCTCCACCTAAGAGACAAAATGGTGAAGATCTTGCACTACTTCGCTGGTCACTGACAACGAAAGGAGTTTTCTTAGCCCAATAATCACGAGCTTCATCGGAATGTTGGGCATAGAACTCTACCAGACACCGGTTCACCGTAGTGAAGTAAATGGGCAGGTGGAACGGTTTCATTCCACCATTTTGGAAGTTTATCGATGCCTGAAAACAGAATACAAGTGTTTACGTGTAAAGGAACTGCTGAATATATCCGTTGACAGATATAACAACAACATCACCAAAAGAAAACCCTCTGATGTGTTTTTCAACCGATACCAGTGGATAAATTACCAAAATTTAGTTGATTTCCGGGCTAAGGTTAATCGGGACTTGAGGAAGGCGATCAGAGGAAAACAAAAATTGAAAGAAAGGCGACGTCGTCTACAGACGGGTTAAGGGCATTCAAGCCAAAAACAAGCCTCTATTTCGAAAAGTGATAGTTGCAAGGAATAACAAGGTGACAGTAACGACCTCCGAAAGGAGAAAGGTCCATAAGAGCCATATAAAAAAAAAATATGTAATGCACGAGTAAAAGATTTTATGTCCTTTTGCGTTGAGTTCTTTATTACGACTGAAAAACTTACATCTACATATCTTACAACTATGCACTTGCGATTCCACCCTCTTATCTTTATCTTCCCACGAAGATGAAAATAGAGAAAGAATTCGCGTGGGCGTCTTTACTCTGCACACTTGATATTTGATCATCAAACAAACAACTGTGGAGAGGAATGCACCCAGTGTGCAAATTATAACTAATAGAAGTGCTCAGTGCGCAACTTAAAAGTAATTCTAATAAAAGAATGTGCTCAGTGTGCAACTTAAAAGTAATTACAATTTTATGTATATTTATGCACTGTTCTAACTATACCTCCCCTCAAACAGAGACATCTCGGATCTGCTGCAAGTTGCTTTCAACCTTTTCCAATATTTGTTTTACTTCTTTATTCATATCGAAGGGTTCTGGAGTTGCACTGACGGCTGGTGTGGTAATCTGATTTACCACCGTATGTTCCTTGTGACATTTGAGGTAGATTATGATGATGATTATCATTGTAGAGATGATTGCTATTGTAACGTACCAATACGATTGTTGGCTCTCAATGCCATAATCAAATTTATCTATCTTCTGCAAATTTCGAATATGGGCCTGCTGAAGAAATGAAAGCGTTAATAGTTCAGAATGTCCAGATACATTTAGTTTAAAGAAATGTGGGGTATCTGGTTGCATCATAGGTTCCTTTTTTGAAGCCGCGTATCATGTGGCGTTAATGAAAATGTCATCAGTATCAACCACCAGATAAGTTCCCATGATTTCGACATCTCGACCATCTTCGTTGACAGTGACTTGTTGATCATTTATTAGAAGTGTATTTTCATCAATCTGTTCTATTGGTGGAATATGGTTGGCCGTAGTCGTCCTGCATGTGGCGGTGCTGTTGTTTAGAATCTGCATAAGGCATTCATCAAAATGGCCTTCTTGGCAAAAGGTCATCTCATAGGATTCTTTACAATTTTGCAGTGGAAATTTATCAGATTTACATAGTGATGCATAACTATTTCTAAGATATATTATTACATTTTTATGTACTATAGGATAAATCTTCATTAAATGACATATTTTTTTGTACATTTGTTAGTTTTATTAAATATTTTAAGATACTGTTATCTGAATAAACTTTAACATTTGCAGCCGACATGAGATCGTTTATATTAATGGAGATTTCCTCCAATCTTATGATATTAATTATTTCTACATTTGATAGTATTATATATTTTGTTGGTTTTCTGCGCGTATAAGTTTCGACTGTCTCTCGCTTAATATCACGAAATCATTATGGTCTGGTGTACCAGCGATAAACTTTAATGTGGATGCAATAAAATCAATTGACCGTTGTGGTCGTCTACGAGGGCGGAGAGATGCTACCATATCTTGATTACTAAATAAACGTTCAAGACTCACAATATCGTCTACTATAGTGTCAAACTCCGTTAAATTAATAGTATGAATTAAATATATATATTCGTCATAAACGGCGACGTCCCCTTTGCGAAACGGAATGTATTTGGCGGCAGTATAGTCCCCAATTTTAGCATGAGCCGTAGCTAGGACAGTTAATCTGAAAATAAAAGTTATCTAATATTATTCTTGTGAATATTTTTTCCGTCTATAAGTACGGTGGTTCCTAAATCTTCCTGAACTGTTTTCCTTACGTACCTACTAGTAATTTTAGTACCTCTACGTTTGTCTATCTTCACAAATACATCCTGACCAGGCATAAACTTTCTATCAACTCGTTTTTTATTAATATTTTGGTTTTGTTTGCTTTGGACCTCCTGGAGCAAATCTTGTACTTTTTTCTTCTCAAGGTCGGGCATAGGAAATATAATGTCAATGGGCTTCCGCTTGGTAACCGAATGAATGGAGTTATTATATTTAAACACCGCGGTCTGCAGAATTTCACCCACGCTACTTAGTTTTTGCTCCAACTTTATAGCCCTGGAAATCTCACCAAGAGTAGAATGTAGGCGTTCAATCTGACCGTTACTCTGGCTGTGCATAGCCGGTACAGTGAAATGTGTCATTCCAAAACTATCCCTGATAAGAGATTGTATTGTCTGAGAGCAAAATGTGGGCGTCGTGGCGTAGTGGTTAGTGTGTCGGATCACTACGCAAGAGGTTCCAAGTTCGAATCCCAGAAAACACCAAAAAGTTTTTTCACGATCCCACCTCTCGCGAACGTCTGACAAACATCCGAGAGTATTGTTGTCACGAAAAAGCTTCTCAAAACAAATTGCCTTTCGGATACAGCGCTAAACTGTAGGTCCCTTCCATTCGAGTGAAAAATATAACGCACACAACACGAGTGGTTGCGAGAAGCTAAGCAAAATGTTGGCTCATTATCAGTCACTAGTAATTTGGGACTTTTAAAAAATGCGATCTCTTTAAATATTGGTATTTTCATGTCGACTATAGAACGCGATGCAATCGGTTCTATAATAGCAACTTTGAAAATTTATCAATACAAGTTAGAAAATAATGGCTATCTGTATTGAAGATGTCCATATGCAAAATTTCACCAGGCTGAGTAGGTATTGGTGTTGGCTTTAGCATCTGTTTCTGCGGATGTGTTGCGTATTTTGATTTTGAGCAAATTTTACAATTTTTTCCAAAAGATATAATTTTGTTTCTCATCTTGGGAAAAAAGTATCCGTCGAGTACTTGTAATATATTCTCACCAGCCGAACGGTGAGCCCTATTATATTCCATCGCGATAGTCTCTATTTGATCATTTTCATTAGCAAGGTCGATAACCATTTTATTGGTATGTCTAAAACGGACTGCTGGAAGCAATTCAACTAGTTCATTGTGGATCTTACCTAAGATTTCGAGTGGACAATAAATTCCGTTGACTACATCAGGGTTTATGATTTCTTTTGGTATAGGAAATAATGACTGAAAATCGCTAAAACGAATATCGTGGCGAGTATATCCGCGAAATGGCATTGCAGTAATTTTATCAGCTGTTGGGGCCAGCGACAGTAAGATTTGATTCTTAAAGCTGTTTAGGGGCTGTGGAACTGTACGAATATAATGAGTGAAGAATACTTCGCTATTTGTACAATAGTTACTTGACTTTGACTTAGAAATATCTGTGAGATGTAGAATATATTGGCGCGAAAGCGCATCTGCTACTTGATTTTCACTACCTGATTTATAGTGAAATGTTGGAGCAAACTCTTCAATGAAACTCCTCCAACGTTTGAGCTTCGTGTTTGGGTTTCGATCAGAAATAGAAAAAGTTAGAGGTTGGTGATCAGTAAATATGTGAAGGTTGTTTATTCCATAGAGGTAGTTTCTAAGGGTTTGGAGAGCCCAAACGATTGCGAGCATTTCTCGCTCGTTTGTGGCGTAATTTTGCTCTGTGGATGACAGTGTTCGAGATATGAACGTAATCGGTTTACCCATCTGTGATAGGACTGCTCCTATTGCTGTGAGTTCAAATGGTTTCGTGAGCTCTGGAAAAAGAAGAGTAACGTCTTCGGATGCCAAAATTCCTTTGAGTTTGTTGAAGGCTTGTTGAGCCTCTGGGTTGAGTGTGATTTTTTTGTTTTTTGATTGGCTTGCACTTACATGGCCATTATCACCTCGTAGAATTTGTTTAAGCGGTTTTGCTATTTTTACGTAATTTCGAGTGAATCTTCTATAATAGCCTGATAGAGTTGTAGGAAGTTCGTACTGAAGTATGGCGTGAACTTGTCCTCTGAAGTCTTAAGACCACCTTGACTAACAACGAAACCGAGAAACTCCACATGTGTCTTAAGGAATTTGATTTTTTCCAATGATACTTTCATATTTGCGTCGAGAAGTTTTCCCATAACGGACCTTATATCTTTAGCATGTGTTTCTGCATTCGGAGAAAAGATTATTACATCATCAATGTATACATGACACCGGACGCCTATATTCTCTCGTAGGACGTCATCAATAGCCCTTTGGAAAATGCCAGGGGCATTTCTAAGCCCAAACGGAAGACGGCAGAATTCATATTTGCCGTTGTTAACTGAGAAAGCTGTTTTTTCACGATCTTTTTCGGCGAGAAGAATTTGATGAAAGCCTGATTTAATGCCAATTATAGTAAATAATTTAGATTTTCCCAAGTTAGACAGAATAACGGACGTATTGGGAATCGGGTAGCGATCTGAGATGGTTTTCCCGTTAAGTTTCCGGAAATCGATTACAAGTCTTAATTTACGGCTACCAGATTCATCAACGCCTTTCTTACTAACCACCCAGATTGGATTGTTATAAGGAGACCAACTCTGACGGATAATGCCATCCTGAATCATGGATTGAATTTCGCGGTTGACAAATTCAGTGGCGGAAATCTGGTAAGGATAACTCCTTGAGTAAATAGGTTCATCAGTTGTTGTCCTGATCGTGGCAACAATGTTAGTGTTGTAGGTTAAGGCTTTGTTAGGATCTGCAAATACATCTATGTATTCGCTTATTACTTCTTCAAATTGGGGTAATACTGATTTAGGGATATCATCGTAAGTGGTGCATAAATTGTTAACTTTAGAACAAGGCATATATAACAATGGTTCTATGCCATGTCCAGTATATCTTACTGGAGCTGGTATCCAAAGAGGCACCAATACTCTTAAGGAGATCATAGCCTATGATTGCATCAAAATCTTGAAGGTTTGGAAGAATAAAAAAATCGGATACCTGGTTAAAAATGCGCACAGAACATTTGTTGTATATATACGTTGATCCGTTTACGGAAGAAATGTTAAACGGTTTCTCAACTGGCCGGACACCTTTTAGAAAAGTTAGGGGCTTAATATAATTTTTTGCGGCCCTTGTATCAATCAATATTTTAATTAAATGTCCACCACTTATCCCTTTTGTAATGCATGGAAGCTGAGAATTCATGTTTATAAAGTTCACTTGATCGTAATAAGGTAAATCTTTTCACTTTTTCACTTAAATTATCATATTTACTGCCGTTATATAATTCGGACCTACCACTTTCGATATTATGTGTATAAACGTTATTGATACGCTGATTCTTACGAACTCCTGCGCTTCGGTCAGATTCGCGATCTCTTTTGAGCGCGTTCGTCGGATGTGGGCGTGGTGGCTGCGAGGGGTGTGAATTAAAAGTTGGATTGAATTTTCTTGAGCTATTCTTGAATGATTGCGGTTGAAAATATTTTGCGCGAAATGTGTTGTTTGGCCTTGAGTTTTGCCTTTATCGCGATGTTGATGGATCTACGTCCATAGGTTCTGTTTTGTATTGAGCTTGAGGTCGACTATTATTGGATTCAACCCGGTATTGAGGATAACTCATACGCGGCTATTGCTGATAAGTATTCCTTTCGGCAAATGAATTAGCAAAAGCGTACCTTTGTTGGTTCATTTCCAATCCTTGGGCTAATGCCAAGGCGGTTGGAAGATCGGCTGGGCGTCTTGAAAATAAAATATTGCCTAGTGGTCGATTAAGACCAGATATAAACACACGTAAGGCATCATCTCTATATTTTTCATTTAGTGATTTTAATGTTTCCTTATTTTCGGAGTACTGCATTACAGCTTTATTTGTTATTAGGGTCAGTTGTTTTTCAACTGACAGGTAAAGCGGTCTATTATCCGCATATGTATAATCAAGACGCGCTATTATAGTGACGAAATTCATTGGAGTACTGAACGAAGAGAGCACAGTATCAGCAGCACCCGTAATTTTATTACGTATAATTGGTACTGCCTGATAGTACCGATTAGAACCAGAGTAATTTTCATAGGGTTTCATGGCTGCTTTCGCAGACTGTCGCCAAGACGGATATCCTTCCGTAGTGCCACAAAATTCTGGTACGGTTTTTGCTACGTCGAGACCGATGTCACACTTAACTGCTTCATTTATTTCAATTTCTTCATATTTTACTACAGACGGGCTAGGGAAAGCGGAATCAAATCGAGTGACCAGCGCCTCTATACTCGAACCTAATTCCTGTCTTGTCTGTGCCGAAATTGACAGTGCTACGCGAGTTACTTACTCTGTAATAGCTTCTGCAGTAAGGGACATTTTGGGGCAAATATACACAAATCAACACTTAAAAAAAAACACTTTATTTATTCAAATAGTAAACCCACGCTGTATACTTCTTTTTTTTTTTTTAAATATAAATCTTAAAGCGTAAATGAGCTTGTTTTATTTTTTATAGATTGAGTCGTTTTCAAGGTTTTACAGAAAAAGTGGTGTCACTTACAGTAAAATACAATTTATCATCCTTAAGAAAAAAAAAACTTCACTATGTAAATAAAATACCATTTCCACTGCTGAACGTTGGGCTACAGTAAAAGATTTTCTGTCCTTTTGCGTTGAGTTCTTTATTACGACTGAAAAACTTACATCTACATATCTTACAACTATGCACTTGAGATTCCACCTTCTTATCTTTATCTTCCCACGAAGATGAAAATAGAGAAAGAATTCGCGTGGGCGTCTTTACTCTGCACACTTGATATTTGATCATCAAACAAACAAGTGTGGAGAGGAATGTACCCAGTGTGCAAATTATAACTAATAGAAGTGCTCAGTGTGCAACTTAAAAGTAATTCTAATAAAAGAATGTGCTCAGTGTGCAACTTGAAAGCAATTACAATTTTATGTATTGTATATTTATGCACTGCTCTAACTCACGCACCCCAACTCTAAAGACACTTCTTTAAATTCAACATATTAAAAAAAAAATAAAAGGAAAAAAGAATAATAAAATAATAATAAGAAAACAATAATAAAAAAATTAATAATTTCTTAAGCATACAGTAGTAGTAAGTACAAACGGCACTCCCTAGATATATTATAACAAAACTAAAAGCACCAAACTTATTAGTTAATTAAGCACCTAATATACATTCTGTTAACCTTAACTTTTACATTAATAGTATATAATATATTTAGGACTGTACATAACGTTTCCAATTAAGAATAGTATAAAATACACATATATAGTATAACCGCATGAATTAAGAATAGAATAAAATACACATACATAGTATAGCCGCATGATTTGAAGTCATTTCTAACCGTATAATATATTAGAACACCCAAGAAATCTTTGTACCTGTTTTTTAGATTAACCCAATTAGCTGCCGTACGAAGCTTCCATATTTTCGGCTACACAGCACCATTAGCCTCGGTTAAGGAGAATAAAGGATGGATAATAGACGGGCATTTTTAATTCGAGCACCTATTGGAACTAGCGAACAGTTCATTAAATACATATGTGAAGTACCAGGAAAGGAAAGCCATAGTAGAGTTCTATCTACGACAGATAAGCGATAGAGTCAATGCGCTCAAAGGCAGGCAACCGCGTAAAGCTAGATCAATTGATTGGATAGGATCAGCCTGGAAATGGATTGTGGGGAACCCCGATGCGGCTGATTGGAACAAAATCCACTTAGCCAGCAGCAGATAATCGACAATAATAACCATCAGTACAAGATTAACAACAAACTTTTCGGTATAGTGCATGAAATAACAAGGAAAACCAATTGTATAATCCACCAATTCAAAAATGAGGTCAGAACGTCAGGCGCTGAGAAACACGAACAGGATATACTTAACGAGATACTCGTCGTAAAAGGGGAAGTAAGCGAGATCGTTCGGGCATGCCAAATGGCGAGGAAGGGACTACTGAACACAAACCTCCTGGACAGGGAAGAAATTAACAGGATTATTAGCGAAATCGAAACCCTGCCATACGGAAATGAAGTTGAGGCAATGGGGTATGGAACCCCTTCTATATACACGAATGGCTCAATTTTGCTGTACATCCTGTCGATGCCAAAGGTCAGGAACGAAGAGTTTAACCTTCTGTTAACAAGACCATCAATCGTCAACGGAACCCAAACAGATCTGGAATTCAAGAACATGCTGATAAACTACAAGGAGATATATAGCATAACCGGTAGATGTCTTTCGATGAGTAACCTGACAGTATGCGAAGAGAAAGTGCTAGCAAGACTTAGAGAAGTTGACTGCATACCCAGATTGTTAAAGGGAGGACCCACAGCCTGCACTTTCCGTACAAATAATGAGCAGGTTGTTGAACTATTAAAGGACGATATGATATTTGTGACAAACTTTATTGGCCAATTGGTGTCCAACAATGTTTTGAACCAACTTAAAGGCACATATATAATCCAGCTAAACAACGAACAGGTTAACAATATGACGTTTTTTAGTTTTATTGCCACAATTCTGTAAGCCCTTCCTCCTCCTGTTTTGACTAACATTATGAGCAGGAGCCGGAAAATCGATCTAGGATATGTACACGATATCAGCATAAAGAACATCCAATGGCTAAGTGACCTAACCCAAAAGTGTATAATCTCTTCAATTGCGGATGCTTTGATCCTGCTACTAGTAATCTTTACTGCCTCCACCATCTGGCGGAGGATCAACCAGAATCCTCACCATTCCGCCAATAATTGTTCCTTTGGATACCCCGGGATGCACGAGCAACGAAACACAAGCCCGAGTTCCTCGACCCCGTCTATAACCAGCTTACACACCCGGCTCTGACGTCACCATTGATTTACGGGACGTAGATTTTTGAAAGGGGAGGAGTTAACACACTGCACTTGCTCCACGTGCCCAAGTAGTGAGAGCGAATCTCTTCGGATTCGCTGTATCAGCTTATTCAGATATGAACATGTTCCCACAGTCCGGGTGAATTAGGATCGTGTTGCATTACTTTTGCAATGCACCGGATACACGCGCTCTACCTTATAGCAACTCAGCAGAATGGATCGTGAGACTGGCGGCAGCTTAACGGGAAGATTTTAGATATTAAGTTAGTCTTAAGTTTGACATTGTGAGAGACGGTTCGATTGCGCTAAGGACTGATTCACTGAAATAAATTCTATTAGTATAAAGAGTAATCGCGTTTTAATAAAGGCCCGAGTAGTTCTGTTTTTGTTAAAGTTACCCCGAGGAGGTAACGTTAACTTACAAAATAATAATAAATAATAATAATAAATAATAATAATAAATAATAATAATAAATAATAATAATAAATAATAATAATTAATAATAATAATAAATAATAATAATAAATGATAATAATAAATAATAATAATAAATAATAATAACAAATAATAATAATAATAATAATATGTTATGCATTACAACGAAGAGCGTGAAAAATTTTGCACGATTTATTTTAATTTACAAGAAATATATACGTGTTTGTGGCTCTGAAAGTTTGGTAAAATACTAAAAGAACAAATACATTATCGACATACCGATTTTCATCAGTAAGTACAACAATTTGGTCTATTTGTGTGTGTGTTACAGTGAACAATGCCAGCAAGACGCAAGTGGGCCCATTTGGGCCAACTTATACCATATTGTATTTTCGAATGAAAAATTCCATGATAGACGGTTTTAAGGGTTCTACTTGAACAACACTTTTTGAGGCAATAAAAACACCAAACGGAAGAACGTAAGTATTGTTTCAGTAGCGAAATATGTTCAGTCCAACTCATTTTTTGGTCGAAAGTTATACCGAGATACTTAAATTTCCTAACTACTTCAATCTGAAAACAAAACGAGTTGCATGTGGCATTTTCATTAAAAATTAGTCCAGGCGCCTCTCTAGTACAACCACATTTAATTAAATTGAAACGCGGGCAGTCAAGGGAGTGGAATTTGATATCAACGTTTGGTAGGTCAAGCGAGCCCAAGCTGAAGAACATTAGTTTGGTTTTTTCACTTACTACTAGCCTGTGTGCAAACCACATTCTCAAGAAATGAATGTCATGATTTATATCTCCTAACAAATTCAGAGGGCTCGTTGAGCCATATGCTATGCTGAGATAATCATATTGCATAAACATTAAACAACGAGATCCTGCCACAGGTACTTCATTCATTAACAATATTACTCATTCTGAATTAATATTTATAAATATGTTGTTGCAGGAGCCGAAATAAACAAGAAAGTGAGCTCGATGGATTTTTATGCGTATCGTATGATGATTCGACGCGTCAGGGCAACGTCATTCTGCGATGTCGTGAGCTGTGCCAATAATTCATGGTCGACATGTACGTGAAGGTAGAGAGCGAACAACTGCGATTAATACGACACAATCAACAGAAGCTGCGTGCGGAAGAATACATTTACTTTACGAGACGCTATCATGAGCAACGCCGACACCGCCGAAATTGGCAGTCCACGTCATATGCAAGAATACATACAGGATGCTATAACTTTCTTACGAGAGTTGTAATCCAAAGTGGCAGGAGATTACTTCGTTGCTATTGCCAGGCCAAAACGCAATGCATCGTCATGATATTGCAGCACGTGTGTTCAAACAAAAATTGAAGTCTTTAATGAGCTTCATTACAAAATTACACGTATTCGGTCCCACATGTTGTTGGATGTATTCGGTTGAATGGCAAAAGCGAGGATTACCTCATGCACACATTTTGATTTGGTTAGTCGACAAAATACGCCCTGAGGAAATCGATAGTTAATTTCCGCGGAAATTCCAGATCCGTCTACTGACCAACTACTGTTCGATATTATTCCCACAAACATGATGCATGGCCATGCGGTGATCTGAATCGTTTATCGCCTTGCATGACAGAATTTTCCATCCGCTGTACAAAGTGTTTTCCTAAAGATTTCGCCAACGACACGATCACAAACGTCGACGCATACCCAATATATGTATATTTATCAATAACGCAGACATTGACAAACGTTGGGTGGTACCATATTCACATCTGCTGAGCAAAACATTCAATGTTTACATTAGTGTTGAGTTCTGCAATTCGGTAAAGTCAATAAAATACATTTGCAAGTATGTGAATGAAGACAGCGATATGGCTGTGTTTCAAATTAAGAATGCTCCTTGATTGAATGACAACGATGAAATAATGCGCTACCAAATTGGCCGGTACATCAGCTCCAATGAAGCTGTCTGGCGTATCTTTGGTTTCCCAATTCATGAACAGGACCCAGCAGTTATGCATTTAGCAGCCCATCCTGAAAACGGCCAGCTCGTATTTTTCACCAACGAGACAGCAATTGAGCGTGCCATGAATCCACCAAAAACTACACTCACCGAATTTTTCGAATTGTGTAATCGTCCGGATACTTTCGGTGCCTTTGCACGAACACTACTCTATTCCGAAGTACCACGCTATTTCACATGGAATTAAACAATAAAATGGACGCCCCACAAGCATTCACGCAAAGTGAATGGACAACAGTATCCAATGAATAAAGATGCATGCCTTGCACTCGGCTTGCACGAAGACGAGAATCACTGGGACGATATGCTTGCTGAAGCAGCATTGGGCTGTACAGCAACATAAATTCGTCTACTATTCGCTATAGTGTTGACTACATGTTTCCCGGGACGAGAATACACATTGTGGGATAAACACAAAGATTCAATGACTGACGATATATTGCAACGAATTCGTACACGGTGCAACGATCTAACGATTACTTTCAGCGACGCTATTGCCAATTCACCACTCAGTTATTTCGGTATGCGTTCGCCAAATCGAAGTGCATTTGATTTATTGAACACCGAAATGAAC
Source organism: Pocota personata (assembly GCA_963082735.1). Lineage (NCBI taxonomy): Eukaryota > Metazoa > Arthropoda > Insecta > Diptera > Syrphidae > Pocota > Pocota personata. The sequence continues at coordinate 75,255,680 of OY720431.1, forward strand.
CGTGAACTGCAGTGCAATACTGCAGAAATGGCAGCGATTGTTACTCGCAATATCCCACTAATGACTCACACACAAAAAATTATTTACGACCGCATTATGCTGGCAGTTTCGGGGGGACAAGGCTGGTTCCTTTTTTTTGGATGTACCAGGTTGAACTGGCAACATTTTTCTGCTAATTCTCGCCGAAATACGATCAAATAATGGCATCTGGCATTGCAGCAACTTTATTGGTTGGAGGCGGAATAGCTCTTTCAGCATTTAAGCTGCCTCTAAATATTCAAAATAACCCAGACGCTTTGTGCAACATAAAAAACAATCATCGATGGCTACAGTGCTGAATTAATGCAAAATTATATCTGGGATGAATGCACTATGGCACAAACACAAACATTCTCTTGAGGCGTTGAACAGAACACTCAAAGATATAAAAAACAACGACAAACTATTCGGCGGCACTCTTCCCGCCATTCCACGTTCAACGTACGACGATGAGATCAACGCTTGCTTGAAATCATCGCCACTGTGGCGTAATGTTGAAAAAGTCCAGCTATAAATAAATATGCGCGTCCAAATGCTACAAGATCCATCCGCTGACACATTCTCGAAACAATTGTTAGATATCGGCTGTCCATGAAAATACTGGCTGCATAAAATTGCCCACTGATTCATTGATCGCATATTCCCCGATGGACGCACACAATATATAAATCATGCATGGCTGGCAGAAAGAGCCCTTTTGGCTGCAAAAAATGTGGACGTCGACGATTTAAACTTCAAGATAGAGCAGTCGTTGCCAGGCGACTTGGTATCATACAAATAGGTCGATACAGTTTGTGATGCCAACGAAGCTGTAAAACAGTTTTTGAACTCACTGGATTTGCCAGGCATGCCATTACACCTTCTACGACTGAAAGTTGGATCTCCGGTTATTTGACTTCAGAATTTGAACCCACCACGGCTGTGCAATGGCACGCGATTGATCATTAAAAAATTTACGAAAAATATCATCGAAGCCACCATTTTAAATGGCAAATTCCGAGGCGAAAATGTTTTGCTGCCACGCATTCCAATGTTTCCCACAGATGTGCCAATTGAATTCAAACGCGTTCAATTTCCTATCAGATTGGCATTTACAATGACAATCAATAAGTCGCAAGACCAAACGATGTCTGTTTGCGGCTTAGATTTGGGCACATCATGTTTTTCACACGGACAATTATACGTTGCATGTTCTCGCGTGGGCAAATTATCGAGCTTATTTGTCTTGGCTAAAGATGGACTGACAAAAAATGAATATCGTACACTCAATTGCTCTTCGAAATTAATATTGATTTTCTTTATTTAATTCTTCTACTTTACGATAAAAAATATATCACTTTTTTCACTTTACATTTAACTTTTAAGAGATGTCAGTTACGTTAATGAAATACATTGAATTGAGAAAATGAATGGTTGGTGTTTTTTTTTTTTTTTTATTATTTTATTTTTATTATTTATTACACTATGCCTCGGATAAGGAATGATCACATGTTGACGACTTTTGGCCTATTGTACCCGGACAAAAATAGGTTTCTGGAATGTGAAGACGCTCCTCGACTCGGGAAGTGAAGGGTAAGCGAAATCATATGGTTAGAAGCGGGTGAGTACCAGTCCCCAACGCATAACACTGTACTACTCTAATCCGGAAGACCATATGGAAGTCCGCGGGAATATGGAGTCGGATTGCTGCTAACCCCAACAGAATGCCAATGCCTAATTTCCTGGCAACCTTATGATGATAGGAATATGTCGGCCAGATTACGGACTAGAGTACGACGCGTCACCATCATACAGTGTTATGCGCCAACGGAGGGCTCATCTGAGGACGAGAAGGAGAGCTTCTACAATTTCTTAAGCGCCGTCTTCATTACAACACCAAATGGAGACATTGTCATAGTGACGGGGGATTTGAATGCCAAGGTAGGCAACGACAAGGAAGGGCTCAAACATGTAATCGGGAAGAATGGACTAGGCAACCGCAATGACAATGGCGAAAGGTTTGTGGATTTCTGCAATGCCAACCGCCTTGTGATATGTAGCACCATGTTTGAGCACAAGACCTGCCACAAAGTCAGCTGGGTTTCCAACGACAGGCAAGCAACCTCCAATCAAATTGACCATTTTGCTATCAGCCGCCGCTTTAGAAGTAGTCTCCTGGACGTCCGAAACAGGCGAGGGGCAGATGTGGGAATAGTACGAGATCACCATCTTATGATAGCTCCTCTTCAACTACGCACTGCTGCCGTTCGAAGATCCCACGACAATACAAGAATGCCCAGGTTCAACATCGATAAACTTAGTGATCCCTCAGTGCGCCAATAATGAAGGGGGCACATTTCGCAAGGTGCCCACAACCATCCAAGACCATTGGTGTGCTGTGAAAAATGTTTTTACATCTGGTGCTGAAAGAATTGTCGGTCGATCACAACAAAGGCATAGAGCGTGGCTTTCCGAGGATACCTGGAGACGGATTGACGAACGGAAATAGCTGAAAGCAGGGAGTAATGAGCTAGAGTCCCTATAGCGCATGAAGATGAGAGAAGTTCAGCGTAGCGTGCGACGTGACAGGCGCAACTACATCCACGCGCTGGCTACAGAAGCAGAAGATGCTGCACGAAGGTGCGATAGTAGGACCGTCTACAGAATCACTAAAGAGCTGACAGGTGGTCGCAGCTCCAGCCAACACCCAGTGAAAAGCCTAGACGGTTCCTTGCTTATTTCGAATGAGGACCAGCTTAAGAGATGGAAGGAGCATTTTGCTACGGTTTTAAACCGTGTATTCGCTAGCGATATGTTCCCAAATCTGAATGAGGTGTCCGAGGTAAGTAATGCACGAATACGCACCGCGCCTCCCAGTAAGGATTAGATCACTACCGCGATCAAAGCACTTAAAATTAATCGCACCGTCATTGCCGGCAACATAAACGTCAAACATACTTTCGTTCAAATCGTTTCATTCGTTCTATTTTATCGATAAACGATCATTCTTTTTTATCCATCACATTCGATCAATTTTATCGATCGTTAAAACATTCAAACAAACTTTAAATACATTCGTTATTTTTTATTTAACAACCAAAATATTCACTAGAAATAATTTATATGGCAGAACAACGTTTGTCGGGTCAGCTAGTAAATAATAATAATACATTTTTTTATTTTTTGTTTATAATTTGCACGTGTCAAATGGGATATGAACACACTTATTCTAATTTTTAGTACACGTGCGTTTTGTGAAAAGGGGAAGAGACAGAGAGAAAGACAGAGTGGTGTAGTTTGAAACTCAGATGGTATTAAGTTTCTGTAAACTCCAAGGGTGTCTGTCCAGATAACTGGTCAGTATTTTGTTTGCTCTCGCTTTTTTTATTGTCGTTGCTTATGATTCACAGTATTTTTTCCCGTCCTCCTGATGTCATCATCATGATCAAGTTGCATTTTAGCCATATTACTACCCTACTGCCAATGTTATGCCTTCACAGTAGAGTTGATTTAGCTTTTCGCAAGTCATCGCCTTTTTTATTTATTTCATGCGAAATAAATAGATGAATCTTGACATCAGGATTCGAACCGTGAATTAACAGCGTGATAAGCGATGATGTTACCACTACACCACGGCCACCCTAATAATAATAACAATAAATAATAATAATAAATAATAAAAAGAAATAATAATAATAAATATTAATATTAATTAATAATAATAAATAATAATAATAATAAATAATAATAATAAATAATAATTTAATACATACAAGTCTCTTGTCACGGTGTTTGTGGTCGCACTCCTCTGAAACGGCTCGACCGATTTTTATGAAATTTTTTGTGTATATTTGGTAGGTATGAGAATAGGTCGTAAAGTATATTTCATACCGCTAGGTCATTCCTATCTAGAAAATCTTTTCTATTTTTTTAGATTTCGCATCAAAAAATACCCTCCTACCCCCATCCCCCATGTTCTAATAGCGATTTTAGTATTTTTGTATGATTTTATGTATTTGTATCCAAATAATTTAACCGTCGTTCGTTTTTCAAACAGAACGATATTATTTATGTTGTTGAATGACAGATGGCGCTACGTCCGCCTCATCGAACTTTCATCCACACATGCGCAAGTCATTGACGTAAAGTGTCGCGTCAATTTGACATTTCATTCTTCATTTGTTATATATCACAACGTAGTGCTTGAAGAATTTATTTTAATTTACAAGAAATATATACGTGTTTTGTAACTGTGAAAGGTTGGTAAAATACTAAAATCGGCATACCGTTTTTCATTTTCAATTTGGACTATTTATGTGTGTGTTACAGTGAACAATGCCAGCAAAACGCAAGAGGGCCCATTTGGGCCATCGAACGAATAAAGCAACAAACATGCCAAATAGTAGAGCAGGAAGAACAGACGAACAAATCCAACAAGATAACGAAAATGTGCGTGTGAGCATGTCGCAATTGCGTGCATCTCAATCACAAGAGGCACGAGCTAAACGAAATCAACAACGACAATTGAAACGGAGACAATCGCGGCGGTTCCTAATTGACACACACAGAGCAAATGACCGACAACGCCAACAAGTACATATAGAATTTACATCCGCTTCGTTCCTTCGTCGCGCATTCGAGTACGAGCCAGATATTGAATATTCTGCTCATCCAAAAGTGCTGATTGGTGCTATGGACAAAGAATGTCTCCATTGTTATGCGTTCAAATTCAAACATGAGTCAGCCGGTATGTGTTGCGCATCAGGAAAAGTGCAACTACCGGAAGTTGAGACACCAAAAGAACCATTGAGTGGCTTGCTCATCGGCACGGATCTAGATTCAAACTTTTTCCTGAAGTCCATTCGCAGATTCAATTCATGCTTCCAAATGACATCGTTCGCAGCACGAGAAATAGTTCACAATTTTGCGGCAAATGGTCAACAATTCAATTCAACGTTCAAAATCAAAGGCCAAGTACACTACAAAGTGGGCTCATTTTTGAAATTCTTCAAATTACACATGAAGGAATTGCAAAGTGCCAATGACGCTATTGTCGTTAATCCTGATAAAACACCAACTGGAGAACACGTGTGTAGATTCAATGCGTCTGTTGTTGACGAGGTTGCTGGAATCATGGTTGGCGACCACACAGCGACGCGAGAAATTGTGATTCGAAAAAGAAACAATAATCTTGAGTTCATCGCCGACACACACCGTTCATACGACGCTCTCAAATATCCGCTAATTTTCTGGAAGGGAAAAGACGGATATTGCATAAACATTAAACAACGAGATTATGAACATCATTACTCATTTTGAATTAATATTTCTGAATACGTTTTACAGGAGCCGAAATAAACAAGAAAGTGAGCTCGATGGATTTTTATGCGTATCGTATAATGATTCGACGCGGTTAGGACAACGTCATCCTGCCATGTCGTGAGCTGTACCAAAAATTCATGGTCGACATGTATGCGAAGGTAGAGAGCGAACAACTGCGATTAATACGACACAATCAACAGAAGCTGCGTGCGAAAGAATACAATCACTTGCAAGACGCTATCATGACACCACCGAAATTGGTAACTTCATCATTCTACCATCATCGTACGTAGGCAGTCCACGTCATATGCAAGAATACATACAGGATGCTATGACTTTCGTGCACGAGTGCGGGCGACCGTGTTTATTCATCACGTTTACATGTAATAAAAAGTGGCAGGAGATTACTTTGTTGCTATTGTCAGGCCAAAACGCAATGCATCGTCATGACATTACAAAACATGTGTTCAAACAAAAATTGAAGTCTTTAATGACTTCGTTACAAAATTACACATATTCGGTCCTACGCGTTGCTGGATTTATTCGGTTGAATTGCAAAAGCGAATACATATTGTAACATGCGAGCTACGGCTCGAGTAGATAAAACAATACTGTGAAATTATTTCTTTATTTTCTAGTCTATAGAACAATTCAGGTTCACACTGTACTATTCTTCGCAATTCTTTTCTTACAATGTCTCTTTCCTCTCAAATCACTTCATCTCCTTTCAATTACTTAATTCACAAATCCAAACTAATTACTTCTTCTTGTTAACTCTCAACTTTCAATTTATCACAAAATTACAACTTCGCCTATTATCACTTTTCTAATCTCTTCGCCACAGTTTAAAAACGACTGCCCTTTTTATTGATCGCCATCTGTCCTTATATAGCAGAAGTTTCAGATAGCCAGAAACTTCTAGCAAATTCTTCGACCACTGGAATAGAAAATTCTGATGTAATAATTCCAAGATGAAAATCATTTCTTCCAGTTATAATTCTCTCTTTATCCGTGGCGTTGTCAGCTATTGCAGACACGAACCTCGAATGAAAGTACAGTTTGGAATGGGCTGGAGGAGCGTAGTTATTATTCTACATTATTGTTGCATACTTTTAGACGATGTTACACTGCCCCCCTCTTAGACTTGTTCGTCCCGAACAAGTGCGTCCTCACTTCGGCCATTGTATCGACTCAGTCGGTCCACATGAACCACTTTCATTTTGGCCCTTGGTCCTCGCTGGATGCGGTAGACAACATCGTTGATGCTGGTTACTATTCTGTAGGGACCCTCCCAGTTCCGCTGCAATTTAGGTGATTTCCCCTTTTGGCGATGGGGATTATACAGCCACACTAGATCTCCTTTATGGAATCCTGACGTTGTTGCCTTGGCATCATACCTGGTCTTCATGCGGTCGCTCGTCATCTTAATCTGGCTTCTGGTCCTTTGGTGTATGTCCCTAAGCCTTTCCCTAAGGTCCGCCACGTACTCTTCTTCATTTCTGGGCTCATTGGTAGGAGATCCAAATTTCACCTCACTGGGTAAACGAGCTATTCCACCAAATAAGATTTCGAACGGCGTATGTCGAGTAGTGCTATGCACGGCACTTCTATAGGCCATCAAAAACAAGGGAATCTGCCGGTCCCAATCCCGTTGGTAGTCACCTACGACCTTCGAGAGATGTTCGTCCAAAGTCCTATTGAAACGCTCCACCATACCGTCCGACTGTGGATGAAGCGGGGTTGTCCTTGTCTTTTTGATTCCGAGTAGTTGACACATCTCTTGGAAGATTCTTGACTCGAAGTTCCTCCCTTGGTCAGAATGCAATTCCAAGGGCACACCGAATCTGCTAACCCAATTGTACACGATCTGCTCCGCCACGGTTCTGGCTTCCTGGTTAGGGATCGGAAACGCTTCCGGCCACTTACTGAAGTAGTCCATCACTACGAGTATATACCGATTACCATTGTCGGTTTCCGGAAAGGGCCCTGCGATGTCAATGGCGATTCGTTCGAAAGGTGCTCCCACGTTGTATCGGTGCATCTTACCTCGAGTTTTGATTCTCGGACCCTTGCTAGCTGCACACACGTCGCATTCTCTGCACCAGTCTTCGATATCTTCCTTCGCTTTTAACCAATAAAAACGTTCTCGTACCTTTTCTAGCGTCTTATTCACTCCCAAGTGGCCTCCGGATGCCCCGCCATGCATTTCAACAAATGACTTTCCGTCGGAGGATTCCCATTTGCTTCTCAGAACACGTTCTTGGACATGGATGGAGTCCCACTGCGCAAAATATGCCTTTGAGGTCGGGCTTCTGTGAGAGATGTTCTGATGATCTTGTTTATCCATGTTCTCCTTCCAGGCCAGAATCGTCTCGATATCCGGGTCTTCCTTCTGAGCGTTCCGGATCTCATCTATGCTCCAGCCGGCGATAGGTTCGGCTCTCAGTCTTTGGATGGAAACCAGCTCCCGTTCTTCCTGACGCGCACAATGTTTACAATCCGTTCTGCATGGTCGCCGGGACAGTGCATCCGCATTAGAGTGGAGTTTTCCTTTACGATGTTGTATTTCGTAGTCGTAGATTTGCAGCCTTTCGATCCATCTTGCGACCTGACCCTCAGGACTCTTGAACTGTAATAGCCATTTTAAGGCTGCATGGCCTGTGCGAAGAACGAACTTCCTCCCGTAGAGGTGTTTGTGAAAATGCTTCGTAGCCAAGATCAAAGCTAAAAGTTCCCGCCTTGTCATCGCGTAGCCAAGAGATTATTGGCTGCAGCTGTCATCTTGGAATTATTACATCAGAATTTTCGCGTTACAGTGGTCGAAGAATTTGCTAGAAGTTTCTGGCTATCAGAAATGCGACTATATAAGGACAGATGGCGATCGAGGCAGGGCAGTTGGGTTTGAAACCGCACGAAGAGATTGGAAAAGTGATAATAGGCGAAGTTGTAATTTTGTGATAAATTGAAAGTTGAGAGTTAACAAGAAGAAGTAATTAGTTTGGATTTGCCAATTAAGTAATTGAAATGAGATAAAGTGATTTGAGAAGAAGAGACCTTGTAAGGAAAGAATTTGCGAAGAACAGTATAGTGTGAACTTGAGTTGTTCTATAGACTAGAAAATAAAGAAATAATCTCACAGAATAGCGTTTTATCTACTCGAGCCGTAGCTCGCATATTACAATATTATCATTATTACTATTATCATTATTATTACTATTATCATTTTTATCATTATTATTATTATTATTATCATTATTACTATTATTACTAATATCATCATCATTATTATTATCATTATTATCATTATTATTATTATCATTACTACTATTATCATAATTATTGCTGTTATCATTATTATTACTAATATCATTATTGTCATTATTATTATCATTATTATTACTATTATCATTATTATTACTATTATCATTAATATTACTATTATCTTTACTATTATTATCATTATTATTATTATTATCCCTCGGGGGTTTGTTGTTTTCCCCTAGAGGGCGCGTCCTCTGGTGGCGGATAGGGGAATGCTGGGCAGAAATGCAGGGTAAGTGGGAAATAAAATACCACTCGCGGACCAACAAAACAACTATGTGAAGGAACACAGAAAATAAACCAAATATGGATAGAGAAGAGAACAGAAATAACCTTACGGTGCAGGGAGTCGGATACCCAGTACCGGCGTCTGACAGGGGTGTACGCGCGGGCCCCGGGACGTCGACATCAAGCGACCGCAATACAGATTAAATTTTTACCCAAGCCTCGGAAGTGGCACTTAACCCAAAAATCGGGTACCACGAAGACAATATCACCGGGCCAGAGTGATAGAAATCAACCGAGCTCTTCTAAAAGACCACCTTCGGGTCCACTTGTAAAGGATACCGACAAAAGAACAAGGAACTCTCCAAAAAATCCAGTCGACCAACAAAACGGACAACAAAGAGAAACTCTTATTCCTACGGTAAATCGTGAGCAAGAGAGCTGCGCTCAAGCCCTCAAGAGGAAAAATACTGTGGCTGTCGCACCAGACCAACTCGCCCAGAAGGTTAAACCTAGGGACAAACCCAAAGAAGGTGCGAGGGAAAATAAAAAGAAGGCAAAGAAGACGAAAGAGAAGAACCAACGGAGATCTCGTCCTGAAACTATCCTCATTAAGCCGAAGGGAACAGAGAAGTTCACCGATATCTTGAGGGAAATCCGAAGTAAGGCTAATCCAGATGATACCAAAACCATCATCAAAACTGTTCGGCAAACGAAAACTGGATATGTTCTTCTAGAACTCGGATCTAAAACAAAGAACAAGACAGCTTTCGGAGAATCTCTAAGAGCAATTCTAGGGGGTAAGCCAATGGTTCACAGTCTTGAACCGAAAATGGCCCTAGAGATCAGGGACTTGGATGAACTGACTACAGCCGAAGAAGTCCAAGAAGCAATCAAGGAAAAAGTTGCTGTTTTCATCCCTGATATTCAGGTGTCAGTCACAGCGAAAAACAGAAGCTCCCTCAAGTTGGCCATAGTGTATATGAATGCCCGAGCAGCCTACGATTTGCTGAAGAACCCAACAATTAAAATTGGATGGGTCCAGTGCCGAATTCGACGCAGAACAGAGGTCTCACGGTGCTATAAATGCTTCGGATATGGCCACCAACAAGCAACATGTAGCAGCGTAGATAGAAAGGGGCTAGGGCTGTGCTTCAACTGCGGAGAAAAGGGCCACAAGAAGATTGACTGCCAAAATCCACCAATGTGCTGCCTTTGCGCGATCCTCGAAGTTCCACCATTCGCTCTGGACCATGTCCCGGGTTCAGGCAAGCGCCAAGTCTTCCGAGAGGCACTCGAAAATGAGAAGAAAAGGGCCTCACAATGACTAGAATTCTGCAGGGAAATATCCACAGGAGTCAAACGGCGGACAACATGCTAATCAAACTACTGGATGAAATGAAAGTAGATGTCGCCATCATCAGTGAGCTGTACGGGAACAAAGAGACAAACTGGGTAGCGGACCCGCTTGGAACCGCTGCAATCTGGGTCTTGGATGCAAGAAAATTCCCCATAAAAAGTCTAGGCACACAAAGAGGTTTTACGGTAAAGCACGACGGACTCACCGTTATAAACGTCTATCTGAACCCAAACGACAGAATTCCCGGCAAAAAAAGGGCGATCTAGAGGACTTCCTGGTCGACACCACAGTTGAGATCTTGGACGCAAGTGACTTCAACGCCAGAGCACAGGGGTGGGGAATGCCAACTACTGACTCTCGAGGAAGGCAAATACTCGAGATGGCCGCGAGACGTGGGCTTAACGTAGCCAACGCAGGAGACACCCACACTTTCAGGAGAAGTGGACACAGAGGAACTATCCCAGACGTAACCTTTGCGACGGACACCATATTCGCAAGAATCAAAAACTGGAGAGTAACCGACGATTACACTGGTAGCGACCTTCAGTACATTGTCTTTGATTTGGAGGGTAACCAACGACTTCCGAACCATCGTCACCAACCACGGGCTCCTAGGTGGAACTTGAACAGGCTTAACGCAGACCTTTTTAAGGGCGTGATCGAGGAAGGTGCAAAAGGCGTGATCCAAGTACAAGGACCTGTTGAAATGAAAGCTGAAGCCGCGATGCAACTAATTCGGCACGCTTGCGACTCCTCAATGCCCCGAACGAGCGGTACCAACAAAAACAGAGATTCAGTGCACTGGTGAACCGAGGAGATAGCCACGCTACGCCGGAGATGCGTACAACTCTGGCGCATAGTCACCAGGGGAAGAAGAAGAAGAAACGCTGAACCAATGGAAGATGCTCTAGCGGAGCTCAGAACCCGAAGATCTGAGCTCAAGAGGGCCATCAACTCGAGCAAGAAACAGAAGTGGGAGGATCTCCGCCTAGACGTCAATAGCGACCCCGGGTTACTAGGCTACAAGATCGTAACACGGAAACTCGGAGCGCAGATGGCACCCCCTGTCCTCAGTGAAGGAAAGATGGAGCGCATCGTGGACACACGCTTCCCAACTCATCTGGTCAGGCCACCCGACATCACACCGGCGACGACAGGAAATTCCAACTTTAAGCGAAGAAGAGTTGAGCATAGCGGTGCAGTCCCTGCAAAATAGAAGAGCCCCCGGCCCCGACGGAATTCCCACAGAAGTCCTCAAAGTGACCGCCCAAACATGCCCGCACTTGCTGCTGAACATGTTTAACAGCCTCCTTGAGGAAGGCATCTTTCCCAAGAGCTGGAAGAAACAACGCTTGGTGCTTATCAACAAAGGCAAAGGAGATCCGGATTCCCCATCGGCATACAGGCCTCAGTGCATACTTAAGACACTGCTTATAGCGGCACTACAAACGTCAGGCGATCTGTCAGTGAGGCAGTACGGTTTCCGGAGAGGCCGCTCTATGATTGGAGCCGTAAAGGAAGTAGTGAACGCCGGCCAAACCGCCCATCAGGGAAACCACTTCTCTAGGAAGATCGTCTTGCTGGCAACCCTGGACGTACGGAATGTCTTCAACTCAGCCAGGTGGAGCGATATACTGGACGCTCTCGAACGGAGGTTACACATTCCAGCATATCTCCTGTGGATGGTGAAGGACTATATCAGGTATCGAGAGCTGCTTTACGAGACTACAGTAGGCCCGCGAAGAAAGCAAGTGACATCAGGCGTAGAGCAGGGATCGATCTTGGGACCAGACCTCTGGAACATCTCCTACGACCAAATCCTTCGCATGGAGATGCCCGAGGATGCCTTTTTGGTCGTACGCAGACGACATCGCCGCGGTGATTACGGCACGAAACCCCGATAGCGTGCAAAGATAGTTGAACCAGGTCATGCGACGAAAATTCGTGGATGTAAGAGCATGAACTCAGCCAAGCAATGGAGAAAACTGAGGTTGTCCTTCTCACGAAGAAGAGGATCCCCACACAAATCGACTTCAAAATCGGGGCAGAAGTAATAAGAAGCAGCGCCGCAGTGAAGTACTTGGGTTTGAGGCTCGACACAAAAATAACCTACTGGCAACAAATAAAGGCAGCAGCGGAAAGAGCCTCAAAAATAACTGCATCATTGAGCAGACTGATGGCAAACGTAGGTGGTATAACGGCCAGTAAGCGATGGTTACTGATGGCGACAACGCACTCCATCCTTCTGTATGGCAGCGAAATTGGGGCAGACGCACTTAAAAAAGAGAAGTACCGGAAACAGATGGCGGCAGTGCAAAGATGCGGAGCTCTACGTGTAGCTAGCTCTTACCGAACAGTTTCGGAACCAGCCGTCCTTGTAGTTGCAGGAGTAACTCCCATCGATCTTGTAGCACCAAAAAGGAAGTACGCCTACGACAAAAAGGCGGAAATGGGAATGGAAGCGGCATCCGAGGAGGCTAAGCAGCTCACGAAACATAAGTGGCAAGAGCGCTGGAGCTCGGAAAAGAGAGGACGATGGACAGCGAGGCTGATTAGGAACGTGGCTGAGTGGAATGACCGGAAACACGGTGAGGTCAACTACTACGTCACCCAGTTACTCACCGGACACGGATACTTCAATGCCTTCCTCCACAAAATCGGCAAAACAAACAGTCCAGCTTGCCAGTACGGAGACTCGCTAGAAGATGACGCGAACCATACCTTCTTCGCCTGCAGTAGATGGGAAAGCCTTCGCCAAGACCTGCAGATAAGTGCTGGCGAAATCACACCGGAGAACATTGTAGAGAAGATGCTACAGAGTTATGAGAACTGGCAAAAAATCTGCAGCTACACAGAACATATCCTCAGAAGGAAAAAAGAGAAGAAGAAAATCATCGGGAAACAGTTGAACCCCGTCCGCCTATACATTGAAGAAGTACTTAAAGAAAAGAAGAGAGAACAAAACCAACACCCTAACACACAAGGGCGAATAATAAACTGCAACGGGCCTGATGGGGCTTAATTTAAAGCACCACGGTGAAGTAATGCGAAAAGCGGTTCCGGGGTGGGACAATGCTTGTGGAGGAGGAGAGTTTAGTCGGTTAGAGTCCGACACACCGGGGCTTGCCAAACAGCCCTGACGGTGCATGATGTTTTCTCTCTCAGTAAAAAAAAAATAAAAAATTATAATTATTATCATTATTACTATTAACATTATTATTACTATTATCATTATTATCATTATTATTATTATTATTATTATTACTATTATCATTATTACTATTATCATTATTATCATTATTATTATTATCATTATTACTATCATCATTATTATTACTATTATCATTATTATTAATATTATCATTATTATCATTATTATTATCATTATTATTACTATTATCATTATTATCATTATTATTATTAGCATTATTACTATTATAATTATTACTATTATCACTATTATCATTATTATTATTATCATTATTAATATTATCACTATTATACTATTATCATTATTATTACTATTATCATTATTATCATTATTATCATCACTATTATTAATATTATCATCATTATCATTATTATTATTATCATTATTACTATTACCATTATTATCATTATTATTATTATCGTTATTATTGTTATCATTATTGTCATTATTAATATTATCATTATTATTACTATTATCATTATTATCATTTTAATTATTATCATTATTAGTATTATCATTATTAGTATTATCATTATTATTACTGTTATCATTATTATTACTATTATCATTATTATTACTATTATCATTATTATTACTATTACCATTATTATTACTATTATCATTATTATTACTATTGTCATTATTATTACTAGTATCAATACTATTATCATTATTATTACTATTATCATTATTATTATTATTATCATTATTACTATTATTAATATTATCATTATTATTACTATTATCATTATTATCATTATTATTATTATCATTATTTCTATTATCATTATTATCATTATTATTATTATCATTATTACTATTATCACTAATATTACTATTATCATTATTATTACTATTATCATTATTATCATTATTATTATTATTATTATCATTATTATTATTATTATTATCATTATTACTATTATTACTATTATCATTATTATTACTATTATCATTATTACCATTATTATTATTATCATTATTACTATTATTACTATTATCATTATTATCATTATTATTACTATCATTATTATTACTATCATCATTATTATCATTATTATTATTATTATCATTATTACTATTATTACTATTATCATTATTATTACTATTATCATTATTATCATTATTATTATTATCATTATTCTTTATTATCATTATTATTACTACTATCATTATTATTACTATTATCATTATTATTGCTATTATCATTATTATCATTATTATTTCTATTATCATTATTATTACTATTATCATTAATATTACTATTATCATTATTATTATTATATTTTTATTATTATTATCATTATTACTATTAACATTATTATTACTATTGTCATTATTATCATTATTATTATATATCATTATTACTATTATCATTATTACTATTACCATTATTATTATTATCATTATTACTATTGTCATTATTATTACTATTGTCATTATTATCATCATTATTATTATCGTTATTACTATTATCATTATTATCATTATTACTATTATCATTATTATTACTATAATCATTATTATCATTATTATTATTATCATTATTACTATTATCATTATTATTACTATAGTCATTGTTATCATTATTATTATTATCATTATTACTATTATCATTATTATTACTATTATCATTATTATCATTATTATTATTATCATTATTACTATTACCATTATTATCATTATTATTATTATCGTTATTACTATTATCATTATTGTCATTATTAACATTATCATAATTATTACTATTATCATTATTATCATTTTAATTATTATCATTATTACTATTATCATTATTATTACTGTTACCATTATTATTACTATTGTCGTTATTATTACTATTATAATTATTATTACTATTATCATTATTATTACTATTATCATTATTATTACTATTATCATTATTATTACTATTATCATTATTATTACTATTATCATTATTATTACTATTATCATTATTATTACTATTATCGTTATTATCATTGTTATTATCATTATTATTAATATTGTCATTATTATTATTATTATCATTAATTATTATTAATATTATCATTATTATTACTATTATCATTATTATCATTATTGTTATTATCATTATTTATTTATTTATCGATGGAGTTGATCTCTTACAGATTTCATAAAATTTTACATATCTGGTATAATATATTTATAAATAAGTACATATGTATGTATTACAGATAAAACTTTATTAAATTACAGCAATTCAAATTGAAGCAAACTTCTAATTGTAGTTCTACTACGATTAAAGTCAACTATGTTGCTAACTAGATTATTAGATCTATCAATAGGCTCATTTAAACGATAATTAAATCTATGAGTATAAGTGTAAAAAACTGACTCTCCCTTAGGGTTCTTATCGGAGCATACATATATAGCAATTCTAGTATCTCCGTACATTTCACTTTATAGGCAAAGATATCCTGTACAAGCATTACTGCATGAATCTTACGCCTTCTTTCTAATGAAGTTAGCCCTAATAGAGCACATCTGTTATTATATGAGGGCATAAAACCCCATCCAAGTTTGGATATTATGAATCTAGTGAAGCGTTTCTGTATTCTCTCAACTCTGTTTATAGAAAATCCATAGTAGGGATTCCATATTATAGAGCAATGAGTGGTCGAACTATAGAAGCAAAAAGGTTTTTAATGTGTATGGATCACTAAATTCTTTAATGTTACGTTTGATAAAACCCACCATTGCGTTCGATTTTGTTATGACATAATCGATATGCGCATTAAAAGTAAGTTTAGTGTCGAAAATTACACCGAGATCATTTATTTCACACACAGCTTCTAATCGGCTACCCTTGATAAAATAAGACATATTTACAGGGAACAAACGCCGATATGCCGAAAAGACCTTACATTTAGAAGTGTTCAAAGTTAGTTTGTTACGCTCACACCAGCTGACGATTTTATCCAAATCCCTTTGTAGTCTAAAACAGTCATTTACACTTTTTACTTTCAAAAACAATTTTAGGTAATCTGCATAAAGCAAGCAGCTAGAATGCTTAATGACTTTAGATACATCATTTATAAAAAGAATAAAAAATATTGGCCCAAGATGGCTACCTTGTGGTACACCTGAGTAAGCATTGATAGGATTAGAAGTGCAACTGTCAATTTTAACAATTTGTTTCCTATTTAATAGGTAATTGGAAACCCATTTTAAAAACCTTGAATGAAAGCCGGTCTTATTAAGTTTAAACAGCAATAGCTTATGATCAACAGTATCGAAGGCTTTTGCAATGTCTGTATATATAATATCAACTTGCAATCCTTCCTCAAAGACTGAAAAGTATAATTCAAAAACACTATTAAATTTGTTGATGTAGATCGTCCACTAATAAAGCCGTGTTGAGCAGGACAAATGTATTCTAGAACATCAAAAATAATTTTATCTTTCACCAAACTTTCGAATAATTTGTGTATGACTGAAATTTTGGATATTCCTCTGTAATTATTTACTAATTGCTTCCCTCCAGACTTATGGATAGGAATTATGTAAGACCATTTCTACATTTCAATAAAATCTCCTGTAGCCAACGATAAGTTAAATAAAATCGTTAGTGGTTTACAAAGGGAATTTCTACAGAATTTTAAGACAATAGGGGGAATGCCGTCAGGACCAGAACTAGTGTTTGCCTTTAGTTTATTAAGGCCATTTTGGACATCAAGTTCAGAAGGCTGTAAAAATCCAATGTTTATGGAGGATTCGCTTGCGGAATGTTCAATGTATTTAGATAAATTATCAGGTCTTCTATAAACAGTTTGGAAAAATTCCGCAAACAGATTACATATTCTGAATCATTGGCGGTAAAGCCATTTAATTCCATATTTACAGGAAAACCATTCGTTTTCATTTTCATATTCACAAATTGTTAGAAATGTTTTGAGTTATTTTTTAAATAAGACTCAGAATTCAATGCATATTGTTTGTACAGGAATGCATTTAAGAATTCGTATTCCTTACGCAATCTCCGGAAATATTCACGGTCGCATTCATTATTATTTAATTTATATAACCCAAATGCTTTATTTTTAACATTCTTAAGATTGGAAAGGCGTTTATTATGCCACAGTAGCTTCCTAGCAACCTTCTTGCTAGATCTAGGAACATGCAAGGAAAATGTTTCCAACAATTTATCAACAAAATTTTTATAAACACTTTCAAGACTAGTGCTCGCCAAAACTAACTCCCAATTAGCATTATTAAAAAAATTATCTAACGCACCATAATTGACTCTATAAAAGTTAAATTGAGGTAATTTATCTTGAGAAGGTGATTTTAAACAATAATTACAGAAACATACTTTAAAGCAAACAGCAGTGTGAAAAATGGAAGTATTTAAAAGTGGTACAATTACTTCGCTAACATTACGATATAGCTCATTACTAATAAAAAGTAAATCCAAAATTGGGTTCATAGAATTACAAACATTACTGATTTGAAATAAATTTAATGCAAACAAGGAATCAATTACCAGAAATTCTATTTCTTTTATCATTATTATCATTATTATTATTATCATTATTACTATTATCACTAGTATTACTATTATCACTATTATTACTATTATCATTATTATCATTATTATTATTATTATCATTATTACTATTATTACTATTATCGTTATTATTACTATTATCATTATCATTTTTATTATTATCATAATTACTATTATTAATATTATCGCTATTATCATTATTACTATTATCACTATTATTACAAATATCATTATTATCATTAATATTATTATTATCATTTTTATTATTATTACTATTAGCACTATTATTATTACTATTATCAATATTATCATTATTATTATTACCATTATTACTATTATCATTATTATTACTATTATCATTATTATCATTATTATTATTATTATCATTATTACTATTACTACTATTATCATTATTATTACTATTATCATTATTGTCATTATTATTATTATCATTATTACTATTATTATTATTATTATTATTATTATTATTATAATTATTATTACTATTATCATTATTATTACTATTATCTTTATTATCATTATTATGATCATTATTATTACTATTATCATTATTACTACTATTATCATTAATATTACTATTATCATTATTATTATTATAATTATTATTATTATTAATATTATTACTATTATCATTATTATTACTATTATCATTATTATCATTATTATTATTATCATTATTATTATTATCATTATCACTATTATCATTATTATCATTATTATTATTATCACTATTACTATTATCATTATTATTACTATTATCATTATTATCATTATTATTACCATTATTATTACTATTATCATTATTATCATTATTATTATTATCGTTATTACTATTATCATTATTATCATTATTACTATTATCATTATTATTCCTATTATCATTATTATCATTATTATTATTATCATTATTACTATTATTACTATTATCACTAGTATCGTTATTACTATTACAATTATTATTACTAATATCATTATTATCATTATTATCATTATTATCATTATTATCATTATTACTATTATTACTATTATCATAATTATTACTATTAGCATTATAATTATTATCATTATTACTATTATCATTTTTATTACTATTATCATTATTATTACTCTTATGATTATTATCATTATTATTATTATCATTATTACTACTAATACTATTATCATTATTATTATTATTATCATTATTATCATTATTATTATTATCATTAATATTATTATTATTATTATTACTATTATCATTATTATTACCATTATCATTATTATCATTACTCTTATTATCATTTTTACTATTATCATTATTATTACTATTATCATTATTATCATTATTATTGTTATTATCATTATTGCTATTATTACTATTACCATTATTATTAATATTATCATTATTGTTATTATTATTATTATAATTATTACTATTATTATTATTATTACTATTATAATTATTATTACTATTAGCATTGTTATTACTATTATCATTACTATCATTCTTATTATCATTATTATTACTATTATCATTGTTATTACTATTATAATTATTATCATTATTATTATTATCATTATTACTATTGTCACTGATATTACTATTATTATTATTATTACTATTACCATTATTATTACTATTATCATTATTATCATTTTTATTATTATCATTATTACTATTATTACTATTATAATTATCAACTAGGAGTTCCAGAAAGCTACGTGCGCATGATCATGGACATGTATGAGGGAGCAAGGACAAGAGTAAGATGTCCCGCAGGAGTCACCGAAGAGTTCCCAATCAAAGTCGGTGTACACCAGGGAAGCGTCGTTAGTCCTTTGCTATTTAATGCAGTCCTTGATTATCTACTTGAAGGAAAAGTGACGGACCCCAAAGTGCATCATTTATTCTTTGCTGACGATGGAGGTATCATAAGCGAAGATCAAATGGTCTTGCAACGAGCACTTGATGTATGGGTGAATTTTTTGGAGGGAAATCGGTACCGTATTAGTTCGAAAAAGAGAGAGTATCTGTGCTGCCTCTGATCCACACCGGCCTATTCCAGACATTTACTTGAATGAAAAAGGGCTTCCAAAGTGTGAAAAGTTCAAATATCTGGGATCTATGATCAATAGCGAAGCAACTTGTGATGATAACATCAATCATCGCGTAAGCGTAGGGTGGATGAAGTGGCGGGAAAACTCCGCTATTTTCTGTGATCGAAAAATGCCCCCTAAACTTAAAGGAAAACTCTACACCGCAGTTGTACGTCCGGCGCTCACATACGGTTCACAATGCTGGACAATGTTAAAAAAAGTATTAGGGCAAATTAACGTCACTTGAGATGAAGATGTTTCGCATGACAGCAGAAGTAACGAAGATTGATAGAATAAGCAGTTCAAAGATTCGAGGAAGCCTTCATGTAAAAGAACCCATCACAAGAAAGATAGAGCACGACCGGCTCAGTTGGTATTGTCATCTTCAAAGGAGAGATCCTTCGAACCCCGCCAAAAAGGCAATATCAATCAACGTTCCTACGCAATCGCGCAAAAAAGGCAGACCAAAAAACAATTGGATCA
Organism: Pocota personata; assembly: GCA_963082735.1. NCBI lineage: Eukaryota > Metazoa > Arthropoda > Insecta > Diptera > Syrphidae > Pocota > Pocota personata. The sequence goes on from OY720431.1 coordinate 75,276,248, forward strand.
CACAAATGCAAAAACACCAGCATTTGATCGGCCTCAGTGATCCGAAAGTGGGAAGTCTGCCGGTACTTTCCGAGGTCAAACCGGCAACCCCCACAAGCGGAAAAGTAGGGATG